>CAEFZP010004571.1:0-370000 GCA_903064625.1 Mallotus villosus | reverse complement strand
TCAACTACAGAGCAATCAAAAACTGTTCAAATTAGCCCCAGGTCAAGGTCTTTCCAAACTTCATGTCTGAACAGAGATCAACTCTGTCGTGATCGTGGTTCTCTGTGGCCCGATGCAGATTATAATAATAATGACAGCTGTCTATCGTGACTAGACTGACGAGCGGGCATAGGTTTGATGAAATAATGATAGACATCATTAGGATTTGACTGGCTTTGACGAGGGTTAATCCTGGATGAGAGAAAGCTTTTTTCTGTCTAAGCAGATTCATCTTTATTATAGAGGGGACAAGTGCAGATGTGTTTGGGTATGGCTGTACAGTTCGACAGCACGGTAATCCTGTTGACTACTCTGACACTAGGCCTCCACAGAGCCCAGTTGAGGTGCGGGGAGCGTATTTTTCTTGAGTTCTCAACTACTTTCTTAGCAATTAGAACAGCTATCTCTCCTCCTCCCACCACACTGAAAGGTTGATACCTAGGTGGACCCAATGCAACCATGTGACGGTTATTAGAACGGACTACATTCGGATGGATTTCCCTACGGAGGCGGGATTTAACAGACCCTGACTGAGAGGTCGTCCATGAGAGGGCTAGCTATTTATAGTTGTGGTGAGCTGTGCGCTTCATGAAATACATGGTAAGGAGCTTTCAATCTTTTTAAGTGCTAAATGTGCCTGACAGTCTGCTCTTTTCCCCCGCTCTCCTGGCCTTTGATCTAGTCTGGCTGTTTCGGTCGTGACTGGAGGATGGACTGGGCTCAGGGCGGCCGTCTGATGCACACACCCTGCCTCTCGTGACACCTGTCACGGAAGCCATACGTGCCAGACAGCCAATGACATTAGTCCGATTGGTTTCGTTTACATTCATCGTAACGTCCCCGTCCTTGTGGTGATCTATACCGCTCTTTCTTTGCGACTCAGCGTTTCTCAGATGTGCACTTTGATGTTTTCGTGGATGGGGTCTCTCCATGCCTTTGTCATACAGCAGAGAGTTTAGAACATGCAGGACCAGCATGATGACACTTAGGGCTTCCTGTGCTTTATTGCACTCTCATTACAGTTAGCTGTACATTCATCTTATACTGTAAGCTAAAGCTTGTTCTAGCACCAGTGGTGAGGCATGAGAGGCTCTAGTAAATATATGGAAATTGATTTCTTTCTTTATGATTATTTCTTTTGCCCAGGGGTCCCATTTTGCCACATCTATTGATGATAGGAATTTGACTTCATGGCTCTCAGCCTGCATATATAGAATTCACATACAGCGCGATTCACAGCTGACCTAATATGCTTGGATGTGCTGCCTGGATGTGCTGTATGTGTCCGATGGATCAAAATAAACGGATTCATTTGTGACTATAGTATGTATGAGTTATACTGAAATATATGTGCTAGCCATTTCCCATCTTAGAAATCTCATCTTATTTTATGTATCTGAGAATCATTCCATTTGGTGAGGCAGGAATATGAGTGCTCCGAGGGCAAGAATCAATCTGGGCGTTTCAATTGGATGTCAGGGTTCAGGTGATGGTAAAGCGCTTTGGTAACCTATATCTAGGCTTCCACACAGAGGTAATTTATCCAAAGAGGTTGCAGTATTTGGTGAGCACAGCAACAGACTAAGGGTTAGTGAAGAAATTGACAGCTGTTATGTGACATACAACACTTTATATAAATAACCATGTGAAGTCATTATATCGTAGCTCAGTCTTCGCAAGTCTAAAGGAAAATGTATTGCATAATCTAAGGCACCGACTAGAACAATGGCTAGGTGATAGAAATTAACAGGCAGCAACAAGTGTTAGTTCGAGACTGATGACTTGGAACAGAGAAATAGTGTGGCAGTTCTGTGGTAAGGAAAGAATCCTTTTGTGTCGCTTTTCTAGGTCTCTGTAAATCGATGGCATTGTTCTTGATTTATGAGTCTCCTGTCTGTGTTTGTGCATTCTCAGCTGATGCAGTTTGATTAAAAGGCCCGCAAATGTTTAGACAACCCACTCAGCCCACTGGAGTTTATGGCTGGACTGCTTAATTGGAACGATTTCCACATGTAATGCTGCATCCCCAGTGGTGCCCATTAGTTGGTCGTCCTGCTTCCTCTAGTGCGGTTAATGGTTTGGTTCCTGTCCAGCTTTCTGCGTGTGTGCGTGTGGGTGTCTGTGTGTGTTTGTGTGGGTGTGTATGTGTGTGCGTGCCCTAGTATTGGGTCTCTCTGTGACGCCTCAGTCACCACAGAGCTTGGGTCTGTCAGTCCTCTAAATAAATGGCACAAACAGAGCGCAAGCTCAAGCGCTGCCAAGTCCAAACAAGAGCTACAGCCGCCAAGCTTTCCATAAAGTTTTAATGATCTTCATCGGGCAAATCATCCAATGGGAAATCAGGGAAGATGATCTGTCACATACGATTACATTTACCAACCCAAGTGAGTGACGTCATACAGTACACACAATCTATACTGGAAGACTTCTAACCTTAAAACATCCAGGAAGTGAGCACATGGCAGCAATTCATGATGCAACTCAGAACTCATCTCCATTAACATACTGATACGTTCTCTGGCCAGTTGCCATGGAGGAGAGGAGAAATGCTTGAATTTCAAAGGCATGTGACACTTTGAAGTCAAACGAGAGATGATCTTTATGTGCTTGCTGTTGAGTAGGGAAAGCCAACTTTATAGCATATCATTGAATCCATGCTTATTAATCCTTGGCTCCAACCACCCGAGATGCAGTATGTAGACAGAGTATTTATACAGAAGGATTGTGTGAAAATCAATCCACATCTTTGCCAGAAATACCAGACATCTTAGTGATCATGCATGAGAGCACATGTTTCCTGATGGACAGCACTGAAAATATACATTAGACACATTATTCAGAAGCTTTTCTCCAAAGGGAGAAAACTGTGTATGTGGTCAGAACAGCAAATAATCAAGCACCACAAGTCCATAGTTCTAACAGTATTTCAGTGGTTAATGCCAAAGAAACGTCTATATTGACATGTTTGGAAATGTTCAGTGTTTTTTCATTTCGATGCTCTCTAATATCTTTGACCATTTTCATAGAAAATCTTGCCTCCGAAAAGCAACAAGCCTTTGAAAGATTGGTTAAAGAAATACAGAATATATTAGTCCCGGTTGCGCTTTTGATTGTGTTATCTCCACACACAGCCAGTCTGCTGAGTGAGTGTGCATCCTTCTGGGAGGCTTATGGATTGAATAATACACAGCTACTGGCTGATTTGTGGGCTATTGTGTTGCAGTGGCATTTACTGCAGAGGTATTGTCCCTGGAGTCCCATTTTGCTGTTGACAGTTTTCAGTCTCCGAGGATGAACATAGGCGGATGAAAAAAGGCCGTCGTTCAACATTTGGGTTCACTTCGGTATGTGTCTGTTCACATTCTTGGCGGCTACGAGCAGAAGAACGAACACTGGATCAAAGCATGACATTTTATTACACCACCAGTAAGACCACGGTACGATTACACAAGATTCCATAGAATACCAGGCTGGGGAAACCGTGGTGTCCAATAAACACAGATTTACCTGCATGTTAACAGTGTTCTGCATAATGTAGGCTGTAATAACCATTTGCATGAGGGAGCTGTATTTTTTTTGCATAATAATGTTGCGTTGACAGTGATATACATATGGATACCCATACTGGGTTACACTGATGGACACCTACATATGAGTCTCACAGCAATCACAGACTGCTGGGAGGCTGAGGGTCTGTGATTGGAACAGCTTTCCTCTCCATTGTAGAGTAACTGCTGGTAGCCTGAAGCTTCCTATGGTTTTCTTTTGTCTGCATGCCAGTAAAGAAAGTACTCTCCTTGAACTGACCAGATGGATCCGTCTACAACGCAGGACATGCAATGTTCCGTTTATTACAGCACCGGCCTGCAGGTGCAATCGTGTTGTGAAATAAGTCATATGGACTGGGGGTTCTTAACTACTGATTGCTACCATGTTCTGTATTGTCATTACCTTTGCCAATATGAATGACACCTCATTAACACAGCAACCCCATTAAGACCAACATGATGGGATAATTACCCACCATGCTGATGGATCTTTTACTCTGGGGTTCGTCTCCTCTAATCAAGGATTAATTATACCACAGTGGCTTTGATTAATGAGAAGACAATTGGTGTTGATCACATGCTAAAGGTGAAGTAGGTGATTAGCTGTGCTCTGCATTACTTCTTTCCACTGGTCATCTACTGAATGTGGCGTGAAAAGGCAGAATCAATGTCATGTCGTGGTTCCAGCAATCAACCAGCTCTGAGCTTATTAGATGCGTTTGATTGTTGAGTTTGTTTATCGCTTGTGATTCACTCCGGGGAGCCCAGCAATCTCCTGCAGTGGTTCAGATACCTTTTTGTGGCGTCACAAAAGCCTTTACTTACAGGAAATCAACAAGTCAAACCTACACTTCAAATCAAACACTCTCTAACAACGTCAACAGCGCAGGAATGGTCACAGTTTAGATCATTTATATTTACCACCATAGCCCTAACTCTTATGACGGTAAATCAGAAAACATACCACACCTTCTGGCTGGTTGCACCTGTGGAGACGACTAGCAGGTCATGTATGCCTCTGCGGATTTGAAAGCTTCGTGTCATCACCTCGCCTGCAGTGAACCTTTAGATAGCTTTTGCCTTCATGATATCTGCTTCAGGCTGTTGTTTTTGGTGACAGACGTGGTCCACATTCACAGTTTGCAATTCAACTCAACATTATGGACTCCAAACA
This sequence comes from Mallotus villosus, assembly GCA_903064625.1. Lineage (NCBI taxonomy): Eukaryota > Metazoa > Chordata > Actinopteri > Osmeriformes > Salangidae > Mallotus > Mallotus villosus. The sequence continues at coordinate 365,239 of CAEFZP010004571.1, read as the reverse complement.
CTCTTTTTCAGCCTACTGTCACAGACCCACTGCCTTAGATCACATGCAAGCAGAGGGAATTGTGTTGTGTTTCAGATTGTTTTTTCATGAGGCGATGAAAGGACTGCTCGCAGGCCTTCCTGACCTATTTTCTGGTGTGTAGTGGTTCCACTCGGGCCAGATGATCCTTTGCAAATGTTTTTTCTGCAGAGCTGACCCTCCGAGCCAGATCCTTGTATGGTGAATCAAGCTGACTTTTCATGGTGGCACAAAGATGGTTCATTAGAAGGCAGCTTTTCTACTTCCTGGGCCAGCTCATCAAGGCACTGTCTGTGAGGGGGGGGATGCACTGTCTTGTATTGTATGAATCCTTTTAGAAAGTCAGGAATCACCCTCACTCTCTTGAGTGTTGACTCTATACTGGAGACGTCTTTTCAGCAAGTGTTAAGGTTGCAACTTGTTGTCTTTGAACTGTTCATAAACTGCTAATGACGATGTGCGCCGCAGGTAATGACGTGGCTCAGGTCCGACCCCGGAGATGCCGAAGAGACGGGACATATTAGCCATCGTGTTGATCGTGTTGCCTTGGACTCTACTGATCACCGTCTGGCACCAGAGTACCATCGCCCCCCTGCTGGCTGCTCGGAAGGGTAGGGTTAATGATCATTTTTGGGAGCATTTGTGAGAATTCATGGTTTCACAAAAAGGTGCTACCCAGATCCAGAAATGTCATTTCATTAAACTTGAACATTCTCACCAATTGCATCTTGCCTACCGTGCAAGTGTTTCAGATACTGAAAGTGTAGAACTGCAGTTTTGAAAATCTCATATGCCAACAAACCAATAGCTGAGCCATGATGGATGGAGAACTTAATATAAAATCTATTTGGGGGCAAGCCTTCAGTCAATGATGGATTTCTTATATTTACATTTCATCAAGCAGCTAATCTCATTTGACACGTCTATGAGAGAAACATTATGAAGAATAGGTGGGTTTTGCATCAACGACATCATGTTCTCCCTCGCCTTAGATGACAGACATGAGAGTCGGCGAGACTCCAGGAACACCTTCGGCCTTAAGGAGCCCTGCTCCGTGGAGAACCGAGACATCGTGGAAGTCGTACGCACCGAGTACGTCTACAGCCGCCCTCCGCCCTGGTCCGACGTGCTGCCCACCATCCACATCGTCACCCCCACCTACAGCCGACCCGTCCAGAAAGCGGAGCTCACCCGGCTGGCCAACACCTTCCTCCACGTCCCCAACCTGCACTGGATCCTGGTGGAGGACTCCCAGAGGAGGACGCCCCTGGTCACCCGGCTCCTCCGGGACACGGGGCTCAACTACACCCACCTCAACGTGGAGACCCCCAGGAACTATAAGTTGCGTGGGGACATGAGGGACCCGCGGATCCCCCGGGGGAACCATGCAGAGGAACCTGGCGCTGCGGTGGCTCCGGGAGACGTTCAGCGTCAACAGCAGTCAACCTGGCGTCGTCTACTTTGCGGACGATGACAACACCTACAGCCTGGAGCTGTTCGAGGAGGTGAGGTGTTCCCTCGTGTTCCTCCCTCTGTTCGAGGAGGTGAGGTGTTCCCTCGTGTTCCTCCCTCTGTTCGAGGAGGTGAGGTGTTCCCTCGTGTTCCTCCCTCTGTTCGAGGAGGTGAGGTGTTCCCTCGTGTTCCTCCCTCTGTTCGAGGAGGTGAGGTGTTCCCTCGTGTTCCTCCCTCTGTTCGAGGAGGTGAGGTGTTCCCTCGTGTTCCTCCCTCTGTTCGAGGAGGTGAGGTGTTCCCTCGTGTTCCTCCCTCTGTTCGAGGAGGTGAGGTGTTCCCTCGTGTTCCTCCCTCTGTTCGAGGAGGTGAGGTGTTCCCTCGTGTTCCTCCCTCTGTTCGAGGAGGTGAGGTGTTCCCTCGTGTTCCTCCCTCTGTTCGAGGAGGTGAGGTGTTCCCTCGTGTTCCTCCCTCTGTTCGAGGAGGTGAGGTGTTCCCGCTCGTTATCACCAACCCCTAGATAGGCGCCATTTGTACTTTGCATTGAAATGCTAAATGAAGAAAATTTAAAAAAAATGGAAATGTTGTTCTCAGTGAAGTAGCTTGTGCTCTTTGTCTCCATTCTAGATGCGTTCGACCAAAAAGGTGTCGGTGTGGCCTGTGGCCTTCGTAGGAGGCCTGCGTTATGAGTCCCCTAAAGTCAACACCCTGGGGAAAGTCTACGGTTGGAAGACTGTATTTGACCCACACCGGCCCTTCGCCATCGACATGGCTGGCTTTGCGGTCAACCTGCAGCTGATTCTGTATAAGCCTCAGGCCTACTTCAAGTTGCGAGGAGTAAAGGGAGGCTACCAGGAGAGCAGCTTACTGAGGGAACTGGTCACACTCAATGACCTGGAGCCCAAAGCTGCTAATTGCACTAAGGTGAGGATTGTTTTTTTGTTGGTGTTAATTTTGAGAAGCAACAATATACAGGCATTTCACGATCTTTCTTGATTCGTTTAGTATAGAGACAGTGAGCATATGACTCTGGGCACATGCAGTACACTTGTAACGTACTATATGCAGCCTTAAAATAACCCTTCCTGAAACCTAACAGCTGTAGTGTTCAGAATGGAGTGAAAATTCAATTTCAGTCTAACACATCTCTAACTTGCTCGCTGAGTGTGAGTGTAATAGTGAGTGAGAAATGCATCCTCTCTGTTTTGAGCAGGTACTCGTATGGCACACGAGGACAGAGAAGCCTGTTCTGGTGAACGAAGGCAAGAAAGGATTCACTGACTCCAATGTAGAGATATGATACTTGGTCTGATACCAGATGATGAAAGAGATATGTAAATGACTCTGACCCCCTGGAGGGCTGGCGGAGGGCCGACACGCTCTCCTAGGCCCCCCCAGGGACTTGACATGAACCTGGAAACCTACTGTAGAATCCAAGCTCGTCCTGCTGAATATGTATTGCACATTTGTTATTCAAAATGTAAGAATACTGGATAGAAAATGTGCTCGCTGCCCACTAAGCACACTGGCTTTTCAGGTACCTCCTCTGGCTGGGACAGTGGACTATTCTGGCTGAGTGGGAGAGTCAGTGGAGCTTGTACTGTACAGTTCTTTAGGTCCACCCCTGGCTGCTATGCTAACAGTTCAAAGAGGGGAGCCAACCTGTCCACAAACACAGTACTGTAGCACACAGCCTCAAACACGGGCATCAAATATCAAAGCACAAACTCACAGAGGAGAGCAATATTCAGATGAGCGCTTTGGCGCCCTGATGAGATGAAGGCTGCCAAGATGAGCTGGCCAGAGAGCACGGAGAGAACAAGTCAGGCAATGCAGAGCGCAGGACTCATAGACGCTGGATCCAATTGGAAGCATCCTCCAACCAGCAAACACAAGCCAACCATCCCATCAGTGTTCTCGAACCACACATTGGACCAATCAGTGGCCTGGTGGTCTCTCCTCTCTTTAGGGGGAGCTGGCCCCGGTTGTCCAGGCCTGGCCTGTTGTGGGGTGTGAAGCAGGAAAGAAGAATGGGGGCCTTGTCTGGCGGGAATCAGCAGTGACTGACAGACTGGTCAGGGAGGACATGAACCCATCCCGTGTTCACTGTAAAACACTGAGCTATTCAGACAGCGGCCTCAACTTCATTGCTAATTAGGCACACGCATGCAGACACTCAAATGCAGACACACACACACACACACATACACACAAAGCAGGGAGAAAAATAGCTAGTCTAACACTACGCTACTGTAATCCCGGCTTCATGTTTTTCCTTCCATTCATATGCACCCATTTCCTGACCATGCATCACTACTGATTTTGTTTCAGCACTTTCATGTTCAGATCAGGGTCTTCTGTACAGATTACAATATATATCACAGAGTTCTCCAACAGAAAGGATTGATCTTTAAAGGTATGTGACACTGCTGAATTTAATTGTAGTGTTAGTTACTGAAGTATTATATCACAATGGACAAAGCATTATGTAGTCACTGGACATCGGCCAACTAAGATTCTTCTTTGATTTCCATGTTTCCATTTTATTTCAAATGTGGTGCCAAGGGGCCATTATACACGTTTTGATTGGATATTCAAAGGTTACTGTAAGTTGTCAAAGAATATGCCTGCAATATAAATGAGCCACTGTAATTATGTACATATAAATAATAAAATAAAAAACACTCTACTCCATCTGCCAGGGTATTTGTCTTTGTTGGATGGAACTGTGATATCTTATTTTTCCTTTGTTAATAATCACAGCATTGTTTTCTATTGCTAGGCTCTGACAGCTTTGATATAGCATGGTCTCTAGGGAACCAAGTACTGAAAATCCCCCATACTGTAGCAACAGACAGAACAGTAGCTCTTTTCACCAGCTGTCTAGACAATTTGGCGCTTTAGGACTGGGATGAAAACAACAATCAGTACAATCAGTTTACTCACAATTGTATTCCAACCATGTTCGACTACAGCCATTATTAATACATAAAAACTGGGAAAAGGGAAAAGTTAAACAAGCACAGTTGTCGGCCAGCCAACATGATCACCACAGCTAAAGAGAAAAGGCATTTACGTTTTGGAGGTTGTTCCAATTAATTCAGTCAGAGTGGTATTTTCTTTAAGCACAACTGATATTCGCCCAAGGGCCTGAGATGAGCTCCAGTATTCACCCCAGCAAAATGTCAAGCCCTTTTATGTTACAGCAAAACGCTATTCACAGATTTCAGCCTGGTCCACCTGTTGCAGAGCGTGGTTTGAGTCACTGGATGTCCACAGCCATGCCCAGGTCAGGAACATCCTCAAAATGGACCTTATAGTCGGCCTCCTGCTCCTCAAACATGATGACCTGAGACACAGCCCACAAAGACGAACACCAGAATATCAAAGTGACAGGATTAGAAGAATATACAGGGTTGAAAGGTTGGGGAAGGGTGTGTGGTAGTAGTATTGTAGTAGTAATACCTCTACACATTTGTAAAAAATTCCACTAGCTTTATATTGTTTCATTAATAACTGTGTTAATGTAAATATGACAATAACTTTGAACCTGAACTACCTGGTTGACACCACTGTTGAGGAAAGGCCCAGGGAGGTAAAGAGTTTGCTGGGGGCCGATGGACCAGTACCGACCCAGGTTCAGTCCATTAACAAAAAACACACCTTTTCCCCAGCCCTGAAGACATTAGAATCATTAATAGGATTAAATAACTATCAAATTGCAACTTTACTTATTTATAATTGACCTGAATATTCAACTAAATTGGTACACAGGCAGTGTAGTGTAGTCAGTCTAGACAATACATGGTAGAGCTGGTTTGTATTTACTCACCGGAAGCTTAACAAAGGTGTCGCTAGGATAGCCATACGTAAACAATCTTCCCATGAAAAACCCTGGGAAGCTGGGAATGTGGGGAAGAGGTTTCCATGGCGCCAGGTAGAGGCTGAAACGTGTTTAGATACGGTAGAAGGTGTTAGATACGGTAGAAGGTGTTAGATACGGTAGGGTAGAAGGTGTTAGATACGGTAGAAGGTGTTAGATACGGTAGAAGGTGTTAGATACGGTAGAAGGTGTTAGATACGGTAGAAGGTGTTAGATACGGTAGAAGGTGTTAGATACGGTAGAAGGTGTTAGATACGGTAGAAGGTGTTAGATACGGTAGAAGGTGTTAGATACGGTAGAAGGTGTTAGGTGTCTGCTGCATGCAGTGCTTTGGAACAGAAAGTGACAACTGAAAAAGTGCAAACCTGTCAATGAAACTTGTTTTCATTTCCAAACTGTAGATTGTAAAATCCCGCAATGGAACATTGTTCAAGAAAATGTCTCCTACTAGACCTACAAAACAAAACAAAAAAAGGTTGAATTCTCAAAATAAGCTCATTTATCACAATTTCTATGATTGTGTGATATATAATTGTTTTTCACCTTTGCGTTGATTATCAAGAGCTTTCCCATTTTGCACTCGCCCACAATTCTCTACCAGGAGACTTAATATCCTTTTCCCCTGCAAGGCGAGCATGACTTTAGTATTGGGCTGAGTTTTTATCAGTTCAACCATTCATCTCTGCCATAAAATTAGATATTGACTTAAAAACTCATATCAGATTTTAAAGCCGATTCCACCTTGATGTCGTACCTTACCATCAGGAACTGCTAGCTCGAGACTTTGGTGCTTAAAGATGCCAATGTAGTGTCTGTCCACAAACACCTAGACATAAATATCCCACCTGTCAATAACATGCCAAGCCATGGGGATTCCTGTTCTTCTCAGTTATCAGAATAGATTTCTTGACACTTACCAGGGCCCTGTCACGCACATGGTCTTCAGACTTGAGTAGACCTCCACTTGTGATGGTTGTCTCATACAGGACGTAGCCATAGGACTGGCCATTCCCATTGTTGACCGGAAGATTCTCCATGTTTACAGGCGTTGGGGATTTAAAAGGCTTGGGGACAAGAAAGGGAAGCACCGATCCTTATTGCCCTCCAGAGGAATAAACTGCTGACACAGATCATGTGTGCCCATCCATGCATGACCACGCATGCACACACACACACACACACACACACACACACACACACACACACACATACATACCTCGTCAGTGAAGCTCAATGCGTCCCACAAGGACAGATGGTGGTACATGATGGCTGGCTCGTAGGCCTCCCTCCAGCGCAGGGCTGGCATGTCTGGGAGCTTCTCAACTCCTGCAGGTCAAAGTTAAGAGAGTCACCAGGCAACAGGGTCTAAACAGGGCCTCCTCTCTCTCACATGCTCATCCTCGTCCTTAACCCAGGCGGCATTTCTATCTACCTCTGTAAAGGACTTACTGTGGTAGCGGCTGAAGAGTTCCCTCAGGAGGTGATACTTTGGAGTGTATTCCCCGGCTTCCGACAGGGGAGCATCATAATCTAGAAGAGGACAACGACCAAAGGTTCACTTCGGGTGAGTTAATGAACACTGCCACTTAGTGGTGACTCGATGGAATGGAATATTACAGGAAGGAAGACAGATGGACAGGATGACCGACCATAGCTTGTGATCAAGGCCTTGTAGGAGGGATTGGCCAGCGCTCCACTCTGAAAGCCAAAGCTCGTCCCTCCATGGAACATGTACAGGTTGATGGACATGCCTCGTCTCAGCATCTCGCGCACGGAAGACACCATGTCTGCACAACAGTGACATCGCCAAAGCTAGCTAGATGGACAGTTAACTTAGCGTCGCACGCTACACACCAGCAGATTTGAATCATGCAACGTATCTTACCCTCAGGGGCGAGCACATGATGAAGATCTCCCCATACGTCAAACCAACCGGTCCAGTACTCCATCACCATCACGGGGCTGTTAGGCTGTCGCCAATGACAACATAAACAACCAAAGGCATTCTCTTTGAACCCAGGGAGATGTCAATCATAAAGGCTTATTGATTGCATATGCGGCTAATGTTGGAAATACCCGACATGGTTTGTGCATACCTGAACAGCATTCAGATATTCTATGTTTCCCTGATTTAATTTCCGAAGATTTACAGCTCGAAGGGCTGGGGGGGGAAAAATGAAACATGAGATGTGTCTTTGATCATGATATGCAGTGTGCCGTAATCATACTTAAAATGTGAGTAAACCTCACACATTGTTATGATAATCTGTGAATATATGAACGTTATTTATACAATACCTCCCGTTACACCCCCTGCCTGTAAGCCCTGGGGGGTGTCTGATGTAAGAAGGAGCTCACTGATCCCTCTCGACAGAATTGCCTTTTTAAAGGAATGTAGACTTTAGGCACTATAGACTTTACCAACAAATCATGACCATAATGTGTGTGTGTGTGTGTTTGAATGTGCTTGTACAGTATGTCTGCGTTTACCTCCTTGATGAAAGGCATGTAACTGTCATCGCCTTTGAAGGATCCATATTTACTCTCTAATTGAACTGCAATGATGGGACCTCCCTTTTTGAACTTAACCAAAATAAGTGATTTACAGGGTTAAGTTTACAATTCGCCAGGACAACCACTGCAAAGGAGATGTGGTGGTTAGCGAAATATACCTGTAGTGGAACCATCTTTGGAATGAGCTTGTCAAAGAATGTGTTGACTGCCTCAATGAATCCTGGGTAAGTAGTCCTCAACCTCATGTTACCATCTCGGAGAAGCCAACTAGAGAGAAGGAGACAGAGTGTAAGGGTACAGGGATAAGGTAAGTACTGTGTATGGATTGAAAAGTATTTGTACAAAAAAGACCAAATGTAAGTAGTTCACTCAGACAGAGAATATGAGTGTTGTGGTTGCTGAGTTATTTTAATCATAACCCCCACCACCCCCACCCCCTCTTGTCTCTATCCCGCTTTCCTTCCCTGGAGCATCTAACTTGTTTATAATGGTTTCCATGGACACACATTACAATTAAAATAGAACGTTGTGCAGTGAGTTCAAGTGACCTTTGTGTGAACAGATTCACCAACCCCCTAATTGCGTTAACTCAGGAATGCTGCAAGGATATGATACTCACTCTAAAGCACAGAACATTTGGGATTTGATCCCATACACAATACACAACATATTCTCTGTAAAGAGTTACAGATTATTGATTGTTTTATAAGAAGCAAGTAGGGTGAAGTGCCTTGCACAAGGACACAACATAATTTTGCACGTGCGGGAAATTGAACCAGCAACCTCTTGATTACTAGCCCGATTCCCTAACCGCTCAGCCACCTGATTCCCTCGACATTACCTTGGCAGCCCTCCTAGGTCTAACTCTGAGGAACTGTAAGGGCCTGGACATAGAATCACCCACAGTCCCAGATCTGCAGCCAGGTTTATATAGGCTCTGGGAACACAAGAAAATGACATGCAGAAAACATACACTGTATTACACCGTCAGGGAGGCCATCTTTTTGCAATTATACTGTACAGCAGAGATTGTCTCCGAGTGGGAAATGCCCTTGATGCATATGCCACTCTTGAAACATTGTTCATTACAACCTACACACACATCATATTTCCAACTGTTTGAGGTGCGCAACCTTTACTTAGCAACTACTCCTATCTCCTGAGGATCCTCACAGTAATTGCATCTCAAACTGTTGTTGTGGAAATGTTGCGGTCGTCAGGTGAGGTGCGTCTGCTACCTCCTCCCCACAGCATTGCAGCCCAATAAATGAAAATGCCTGATACCTAGTCTCAGAGGGGCTGCTCCCACTGCACTTTGTACCAGGTATTTACGTCAGGGGACCGAGGAGAGAGAAGCAGGTGTTTGCCTTTGCAGCCAACAGATACAGCTGCAGCAAATTTGCATTCAGTGTTGTTTCATTTGTCTGATTCATTTGTGGTGGTGAAGGGGGGTGGGGATTATCAGAGTGTGACAGAAGCAGAAAGCTTTCCTTACTCTAAGTCCAAATCCGTTTGAAACTGGAAAACGCCTCTCGCCGGCTCATGTAAACTCCAGGGTACATATCTATAGAAGAGAGACGGGTCGCTTTTAACGTTCAACAAGTGGAATGATGATTCAGACATTAGTGAGGGTTTGAAAGTATGTGTAGACAGAATACGTACGTGGTGAGTGTGTTGATGCCACACGCCCTCATCTTCATCATCCGGTCCCTCCAATAGGCTCTGGGCACCCGGAAATAGTGAATGGACCCCCCCAGGATGCGGAAGGGTTCCCCCTCCAGAGTGAACTGGGTTGAGTTGGCAAGCAAGCCAACTTTCCTACTCATTGTCCTTCCCCCAGACAGGAGACTGGAGAATGGGTTGTAATAGTCATTTGGGTCATACACATTCAAGTAAATAACTTGCGTACATTCAAGTCAAATGGAATTGACAGCAAAGGATTGGAATTCCTGATGGAGTGTGTTCAGTAAGCTATTGTAAATAGGTGACACAGGCTGTTTGTATATTTGGTGTGAAGATACCGGTATGAAGATAGGCTCTGCGTCACATCACGCTTCACTTTTTCACGTGGACCGCATTTACAACCAGTTCTTGTTAAACATAAAGCTCTTATAAAGTTTTCTTCCCGAGATCAAATACGATTATAAAAACACGCAATTGATTTGCAGCTTTCAAACAATGAAAAATTCCCAACTTCACAATTACAACATTACAACATAAACATTGTTTACGAGAATTCAGATGAAATCATTTTTGGAAAACTATGGGATCGACTTACCCGATGCACCGGTACATGAGAAAAGCAACGATGCTCAAACAGAGAAGTGCATAATGTCTTTTATGAGCATTCCTTATTCTTAGAACAACCATTGATCTGCTCAGGGTTGATTTACCAAAAACAAAATCAACTCACAGATTGCATGTGAGAAAGGCACTTATTTTGCGTTGCAATTTCAGGGTTTATTCCACAAAGTGACAGGACCAGTTAACGCCAACACACTATGAACTGATAGTCCCAACGATGATCACACCGCCCAATGGGTGGCTCTTAATAGATCGTTTGCATAATACTTAGGCTAAAGAAACAATGACAAAATGTTGTCTAAATTGTGTGGTGTGGGTGTAGTCTAGCTTTGTGAGTTTCTGCAAACATTATATTATCCTATGCTTTTTAAGATTACTGAAGATTAGAAGTGTTATGTGGAAGTTAAATAGACAAATAGAAAATGTATGTGTTTCATTATATTTCTATGGATATAAAACCTCAAACTGTCACCAGATTATTCTAATAATGTCTGGCCTACTTCCACACCCTTTACTGTCATTTTTGTTTAAAATTAGGTTGTGTTGCCTTTTTAAAGCCCAACATTGATTCACACAACTGTAGATTGTTTAAATTGAAAGTAGCCTAATAAACATGCATTTAGAGAAGTTATTCTTTCACTTCTGGGGTCATGCAAGAATGGCCAATATGCCCTGTGTATTCCTCAGACAGTTTGATATAGACATTTTGTGAAAGATTGAGTTTTATAGGCTAATGTAATATTTTCAAAAGTAGGTGGTCATCTGCCCAGCATTGGAGTAAAATAAAATATAGTTAAATGAGTATGGAACGAAACAGTGCGTTTCCCATTTGTTACACAAACTTCGTTTGAAACGACTACGCCTCCGTCCCGTCACTACATATCCCACAATTATTTGACTGAAGCTGAGCTTGCGCAATACACAAGTTACGGGGCCCTGCGTTAGCTGGTTTAGGTTTTGTTGTTGTTCTGAAAAAAGGTGAACCGTAAGAAGAGGTAAAGTGAAGATTTTTGTTTAGTTGTCGCATGAGGTAAGAGTAGTTGAATATGTGTTTAACTATCTGACTTGCCTACGAGCTTACTTATTAAATCAGCATATTGTTGCTGGTCAGCTAGGGACGGGTACAGTAGCTAAGTTAGCTAGTCTAGCTAGCTCTGTCTAGCTAATGAAAAACAATTGTGGCCAGCTAGCTAGCCTTATTGCCTCGAGTCGTAAGTTCCTTGTCTTTTTATATGGATATTGAATTGCCCTGTTGTATAATAAGGCAACTTTCAACTGGTACTGTATGATTCAGTAACGATGCATCGAAGTTTGTGATGAAATTAATAATCTTATCTTGTGCAGCTGGCTATTTTCTGTCGAACTGAAAGCTTTCTTTAGACTACATTACAGCTGTACTGGGATATGTTGTCAGACATCAGAACAACTCGTTAACGTTGGATATTAATGCACGATATCTAGTATCAGTTAACAGTCTAGTGCATTTACATAAGACAAAGGTCCAACTGCATCTTCTAGGACCTAGAATAGAGCAACACTACCCTGGTGCTCGGGACCCAGTGTCCTGCATGTTGTTTGTTCCCCTGCTCCAAAACACCTGATTCAAATGATGTTGGTTATCGGGCTTCTAATGAGCTTCATGACGACACATACATTAGAGTAGTCTGAACTAGTACACCGTGGCTATAACCAGCTAGTAATTTAAATGTTATCACACTAGTCTTAACAACATGTTTCTGCTTGAAAATCAGCAGGTTGTTAGAACTTCATTTGAACAGTAATTTACGGCATGCGAACAAGCTGAATGTTAAGTTGTTCAACTTTCTACTGTGTTCAAACAGGTTGCTGGGTGAGCCCCTCCGTGCCATGACAGTTGAAAAGGTCCCCAGCCCCCCCTCCTTCTGCAGTTGATGGATCTGCAGCTGGCTTGGAGATGACCGACAGCGTCAGAGCCTTCCTCCGCAATGTTGCGACGGTCAGCAATGCACTCTGCCTTCACACACAAGTGTCAACAAACGAGGGGACACAACCATACAGCTGTCAACAACATTGTCCCAACTGTCATTAAGTCCTTATACTTTAGAGCTCAAAAACATGTGCTCAGCATGTGTTATTTATATATATATATATATATCTCCCACAGTGGCTTTGACCAAATATTGACATTTTATCTTCTGTTATTTACTTTAAACCTTATCAACCCCAGGTTGCATGGTAACCATGAGTTTTCAACTATGTTTAAAAAACAAATGTTTATACAATATATACTACCTGTTTTTTTCAGGGGATCAAGGACTCGATTTGGGGAATTGGCACCATCTCCAAGCTGGATGCTCGCATTCAGCTGAAGAGGGAAGAGCAGCGCAGGCGGAGGGCCAGCGGGGCTCTGGCACAGAGACGGGCCCAGAGCGAGGAGCGCAAACCAGACAGGTGGGCTTCTTCATCTGCAGCCACGAACACATGCGAGCCCCATGGCAACAGGACTGGCTGTGAGCCCCATGGCAACAGGACTGGCTGTGAGCCCCATGGCAGCAGGGGCCCATGGCAGCAGGACTGGCTGTGGGGAGTTCGTTTCATGAACACAAGTTGCTCTCTGTTTCAGTGAACCCAAACTAGCCAGTAGGATTTTTCAGTGCTGTGCATGGAACGGCGGAGTGTTCTGGGTAAGACTATAACACCAAGCAAACACGAAATCAAAACAATATTTCTGCAGTTGTGGAATATACTGTATAAGTACAGAGCAAGTTTACTGCTATGATATTGTGTGCAGCTTATTTTATCTGTCTTCCACAGCTCAGTCTGTTCCTTTTCTACCGGGTGTTTATTCCTCTGCTGCAGACTCTCACAGCGAGAGTCATCGGTATGTATGACAGCTAGGATTTGTGGGTGGGTTCTTTCCGTAACTTATCTGTACTGTGATTATTTGTAAAAACATGTCACTCAAAAGTGTTGTGTCCTATCAGGTGACCCCTCTCTCCATGGCAACGTGTGGTCTTGGCTGGAGTTTATTTTGACTTCAGTGTTCAGTGCTCTCTGGGTGCTGCCACTGTTTGTACTGAGCAAGATAGTCAATGCCATCTGGTTTCAGGTGAGGCCTTTGGCAGTACAGTGATTTGTGGTGGATGATTAACCCTTGTGTTATCTTCAGGTTATTCTGACCCACTGTTGTATTGCGAAGCATTTTTTTTTAACCGTCGGGCTGTCTCAGACCCCCCAACATTACGATGGTTAAAATAAAATGCTTTTTATTTGTTTTTGTATTGGGTAAAGTTGTCGCAACACAACGATGGTTCGTTGTGAACCTTTGGGTCATGTGACCCGAAGGCAGCACAAGGGTTAAAACAGCATTGTCGGCCGTGGAGCGTGTTCATGCTGCAGTGCCGATCTAAAGAGGTAGAAAATAAGAACGATTTTGTTGTGTGCTGCAGGACATAGCCGACCTGGCATTTGAGGTTTCAGGTCGAAAGGCACAACCCTTCCCTAGCGTCAGCAAGATCATCGCAGACATGCTCTTCAACCTCCTCCTCCAGGCTCTCTTCCTCATTCAGGTACGGCTGTCCCTGTATGACCTCGTCCCATGTACTCTGGGCCTCTGCTCGTTGACGTCTATCAATTTGGAGTTCAGTGTTTAAGCTCACCTACCTCTACTTTTCATGACTCCCCAGGGAACGATTGTCAGTCTCTTTCCCATCGATGCCATTGGACAGATGGTCAGCCTGCTCCACATGTCTCTGCTCTACTCCCTCTACTGCTTTGAGTATCGCTGGTTCAACCACGGTGAGTGGCAGATCGCTGCATCTGAACGAGGGTGCCCTCGACGAAGAATATACATCCTTAAGCAAAGAAAATGTTCAACCTCGTTATTACTTTTACCTAAGGAATTGAGATGCACCAGCGACTGTCCAACATTGAAAGGAACTGGCCCTACTACTTTGGCTTTGGTCTTCCCATGGCCCTGTTGACTGCCCTCCCATCGTCATATATAATTAGGTAAGACTGGTTGTCCCCCTCCAGACTACACTACCCTCCAAACACACTTTCAGTACAGGGGTTTATGTCCTCTCATATTTGAGTCTGAATGTGAATGTTTCCCCCCTCTTCAACAGTGGCTGTCTGTTCTCCATCCTCTTCCCTCTCTTCATCATCAGCGCTAACGAGGCCAAGACCCCAACAAAGCTGTAGTGAGTATTTTTACAATTTAATGACAATTAATTGGAAAGACTAGACCATTATCCACCCTCACACTGACTTTCCCCCTCATGTATCCAACAGCCACTTCCAGCTGCGCCTCTTTTCCCTGGTGGTCCTGATCAGCAACAAGCTGTTCCACAAGACGGTCCACCTCCAGTCCTCCCTGACCTCCTCCACATCCACCGAGAAGCTGCCGTCCCCCCACGCCTCGCCCACCCGCCAGAGACCCCTGTCTTCCCAGTGAGGATCCCTAGAGGGCGACAGAGAGCCGGCTATCAGTTATAGTCAGTAAAAAAAAAGTGTGCGATTCTGGGAGAAGAATCACTCATCAGAAGGATAAATGACGTTTGTGTGGTTCAGGGGAGAGTTTTTAGTGTTTTTCTGTGGCCCATATTCTTTAGGTGCACCTATCAGGTGTGTTTTTAATGTGAATAACTTTTTGGGGATTTGACTGCCCTGTGCCTCACCCTTAAACAACACTAATGTGATAATGTTTCATTTTCTTTGTTTAATTGCTTTTTTTAAATGTATGATGTGCCATTTGAGTGCTTTGGGCGTTTTCAAATACAGCACAGAGTTGCATACATTCTTCTCTGCTTTTTTGCCCCTATGCTTACAATTGCAATGTTTAGCATGTTTACTGCAGTTGATCAACCAATAGGTGATATGGAGGAGTACAAGGACTAGGTTACATTTCTACCAAACCCCAAGCTACATTAATTAGACTTAGAGCCAGCTTTTGACACTGGTCAGGTGATTCTTAGTGTTCTTTATACGAAAGAATGAACGGAGACATAAATCATCCCAAGTGTGTAACAAAAAGAAAATGCATGTTCTCCATCCCCGTTGAAGGAGAATATTTTCATTGATACTAGAAGCACATGGTGTTGTCTTGTGACATTCTTCTGTGTTGCAAGTGACCTTCTCTCCCAGGCTGGTTGTATTCTTGCACATACATCGCTTTGTGTCTGTGTAGTCAGGTTTTCACAGCTACGTCTTTGGTCTAACAGCCAGAAATAATATTGTGCAGTAAAAACAAAGGGAGACTTTTCTTTAACTATAAGTGCTTTTTTTTGAGGAATCATATTTTACATTTCAACAAGGGAGTTGGTCTAAATATCCCATCAAAGGGGAAGAGCATTCTTACTAACCAAATTCAAAAAATGACTGGTTTTAGAGTGTTAATAGGTGACGCAAACTGTTTTGAACAAGTGGTTTTCTATGGGGGGGGGGTAGAAGGTTGACAAAGCTACATGGCCCTGCTACTGGGTCAGAGGACACTGCCAAACTGCTTGATCTTCTCTATTTGGATCATTTTTACTTATATCAATGCGACACAAAGCACTGCAGTACACTGTAGGAAGGCATCACAGATCACCGATCTAACAGGGTTTTGTATGAAGGATGGTGCACACCTTATAAAAGAGGAGGATCCCCCCACTGATTGTTATATGTTCTCCACTGGCAAATCCATACAGACTATGTGCTTCTTGTCACTTGTACTGTACATGATGTCACTAGGCTCTGAATGTTTAACCAAAACTCTACCGTGGGGGTATCATCCCCATCTAGCTTTCTTTCTGTCATATTATGGGTTGGTGGGAGGGGAAGTGTTTTTGAAACGGTATGTAATTATTGTAAGAAGTGCATAGTGTTTATGTATGCAGATTGATATTTGTGAGTGAAGTTTTGTAAAAGTATTATGCCTAATTTCAATAAAATTGGTCAGTATACATTACATGTTGACTCCTAATACAGCTTCATGTTTACTGCATGTGATTTTGTAGATCTTTGACTTTATAAACCGTGAGACCTAAGTGATGGGAACTTAGTGTCAGTTCTTATGTGATTAGAAACTAACTGTAGGTCCAACAGTAACTACATTTATAGCACATTTATAGTGTAATTTGCAGTCAAATGATGGATACACCCACTAAAATATATATATATGTGTGTATCTTTTTTTAAATATCATAATGCATTCTCAGAGCCTCCGCACTCACTAGGTAGCAAGGACACGTCACTATTCAGGCCCAAGAAGAGAAAATAATGACAACTTATTGGCGAATCAGAAAAGAGCAAGGCTACTGAGGACCGATGTTAAGCCAATAATCATGTCGTATGTGGTTATTGGGCGGGATCGAGATACAAAGCAAGGTTGTATGTGAAAAGTGTTTGTGATACAGGAACGGAGTGGGTAAGTGCAGGTCTAAGATTTACAAAGGAATTTATTCAACTAGACTTATAACGTTATTGTTGTACTGTCCTCCTGTATGTACTGAAATCAACTTCAGGGGAATAAGAAAAAAAGGAAGGTTCTCTTTCCTTGCTATACACCGTAGTTCACTAGCTAGCTGCATAGCATTAGCATGTCGGCTTGAATTGAATGAAATCATCAGCAGCACTGCACAGGTTTTCAGCCACGTACCCGAGAAAACCCGTAGCTACAGACGTAGAATCCATAGTTTGCAAGCCCACAACCGTTTCACGAAAGTTATTGCATGCGTGTCTCGTTAACATTTTGTAACAGTTACTACTGTCAAAGTAAGTTTACTTTACCGCTTTCTACAAGACAATTGGAAGCGTTTGCTAGCCCCACTATTTTGGCTAAGGCTAACTAATCAGATTGACATGTTGCACAGTGAATTAATCAGACAACTAGTTGTGTTTGGACTAAATGGTCACTGTCATGTCGTTAATGCAATGAAAGCAGCGCTTAAATGACAGCTCATGTTAGCTAGCTAGCTAGCTCATATAGCTGTATAGTTTCTCAAATACAAAGGCGTTGCAGCCAGCCAAGTATTTCCTGGTCTTGGTCCACGCCACACAAACCCTGCGTGTCCTTATCTGGTTGGTACAGGAGTCAGTTACCATGTCTTTGACCTCAGTGATTTATTTTAGTTTGAGACATTTCTATCAGTTCAGCTTTTCGTCAGTGTTCATTGCTGTCTTATATGTCTTATAGTACATCTTATATACATGCATGACTAACCTTAACTTATGCATTGTTTTATGCGTTGTTTTTTTAACTTGATTTAGGATACTAAGGGATAGTCGTCCCACCCTGTTTGAAGATGACGAAGTTAGGCTTCTTACGGCTGTCCTATGAGAAACAGGACACGCTGTTGAAGCTGCTCATCCTGTCTATGGCTGCTATCCTCTGTGAGTCTCCTCATTCTACATCTCTGTACTTCTACACAAACTCCAAATGAGGCGCACCTATGCAGTGCAAACAGTTCCTCCCCTGCAGTATCACTCTTCAAACATAACAGTATCCTTGGCTTTTGCGATACAGTGAGCAGCACATTGTTGAGACTCTTTTTCTTTTTTTTCAGCATTTTCTACTAGACTATTTTCCGTGTTGAGGTTTGAGAGTGTCATCCATGAGTTTGATCCGTAAGTCGAGTAGGCTACTCAATCATTTCATTTCCCTCATTTGTGACCAAGACGTCACCCAGTAGGCTGATGGGTGCCCGCTTATACTTTGTTTCAACCCAGATACTTCAACTACCGTACCACCCGCTTCCTGACCGAAGAGGGTTTCTACAAGTTCCACAACTGGTTTGATGACCGGGCATGGTACCCTCTGGGGAGAATCATCGGTGGTACCATTTACCCAGGTGAGAAAGAGATTGGGTTGAAATTGAATAAAGATGTCAAATATTCCAGCTCCGTTAATAGGGTTGCCATGAGACAGTAGGGGGTGGGGTTTATAGAGGAGGATGTGGATTCGAGTGGGTTTCAATGCACTTTAATGCCACAGTCACTATAATGGCCACTTCAGCCAATTCGACAGCGATGCACCTTGACCTTGTTCCCTCCCTGTAGGTCTGATGGTCACCTCCGCAGCCTTGTACCACGCCCTCCACTTCTTCCACATCACCATCGACATCCGTAACGTCTGCGTGTTTCTGGCTCCTCTCTTTTCTTCCTTCACGACCATCGTGACCTACCACTTCACCAAGGAGCTCAAGGTACTCGACCACAACACGCGCACACTGTACGCGTAAAAGGCAACAAGCATGTTGGCAGAATTTATTTTGAGCTAATGCCGTAGAAATGGTTGGTGGTGGTTTTGGCACAGTAACTCAAATACTTCTTTCTTTCTGTAGGATGCAGGCGCCGGGCTCCTAGCGGCCGCCATGATTGCCGTGGTTCCCGGGTACATCTCTCGTTCTGTAGCCGGCTCCTACGACAATGAAGGTACGGGCCTCAACCACACGACGCCCCCTCACTTAAAAGTTTCCCCTGTTCACAATTAGTTAGCTGAGTATGCTTCCCCCCCCCCTCTCTCTCTCTACACAGGGAATTGCCATCTTCTGCATGCTGTTGACATACTACATGTGGATCAAGGCAGTGAAGACAGGCTCTGTATACTGGTCTTCCATCTGCGCTCTGGCCTACTTCTACATGGTGGGTTGGACATTTGGAATTGGTAACGTCGGGCTCTTTTGAGTGGTGATCTGTCCCCGATTTAACCCGGTGTCCCGCTTGTGCAGGTGTCGTCCTGGGGAGGCTACGTGTTCCTGATCAACCTCATCCCGCTGCACGTGCTGGTCCTCATGCTCACCGGACGCTTCTCCCACCGCATCTACGTGGCCTACTGCACCGTCTACTGCCTGGGAACCATCCTCTCCATGCAGATCTCCTTCGTGGGCTTCCAGGTACCCCTCCACGACCCTCCACGCGTATTCATCCTCATAACTGGTTAAATTGCTAATCATCTAGGACAGGACTGGGATTAGTGTTGTATGCTCCTGTCTAAATTTTGAATAAAAACCTACTTAAATGCTAGGTATCTATCCAATATTTGGATTTGATTCACCACCATGTCTCTTCCCCCCCCACACCCCCGTGGCCCCTCTAGCCAGTGCAGTCGTCTGAGCACATGGCGGCCTTTGGGGTGTTTGGCCTGTGCCAGATCCATGCGTTTGTGGACTACCTGCGCAGCAAGCTCAACACACAGCAGTTCGAGGTCCTCTTCAAGAGCGTCATCTCCCTGGTGGGCTTCGTCCTGCTGTCCGTGGGCACCGTCCTCAGCCTCACCGGTAAGACTGCGCACTGCGCCCCTGCCGTCACAAGAGGGCGCTGTCTCTGGCTACACATGACAACGGGCATGTACAGTGTGGCGGCTGTAGCAGTCGGATAGCTCTTGAAGATTTGAAATGGTTGCGGATCCAAATAAACCGTACGTGGCGAGAGGTTTAGAGATAGCAAAACCGGGTCCCATATGACTAAAGCCACTACTCCTACGCTGTTGTGTGTCCTAGGTAAGATCTCCCCCTGGACGGGACGTTTCTACTCTCTGCTGGACCCCTCGTACGCCAAGAACAACATCCCCATCATCGCCTCTGTGTCAGAGCACCAGCCCACCACCTGGTCCTCCTACTACTTTGACCTGCAGCTGCTTGTCTTCATGTTCCCGGGTAAACACACTGGACTCTCTCTCGCACTCGCTCTCTCTCGTCATACACCAGGGATATGGGCCTTCCGCGATATACGTGGGCCCCATGTATATTATGAAAGGAGGCGTGGTGTGGTCATGGTTGCATTAATGGTCGTGTCACGGTTCTCTTCACAGTGGGTCTGTATTACTGTTTCAACAACCTGTCCGATGCCAGGATCTTCATCATCATGTACGGAGTCACCAGCATGTACTTCTCAGCCGTCATGGTAAGTCCTAAAAAGCACCACCATTCCTAAAAGGTCTCGAATTTGTAGGGTCAGCGTTCAATTTTCAATGCCACTATATGTTTTGACTAACTATTGTTCTTGGTAAGGTATACACCAAGTTCCTATGTTTGATTGTGCTCTGTTGTCCCCAAGGTGCGTCTGATGCTGGTGCTGGCTCCGGTCATGTGCATCCTGTCGGGCATCGGCGTGTCCCAGGTGCTGACCACCTACATGAAGAACCTGGACATCAGCCGGCCAGACAAGAAGAGCAAGAAGCAGGCGGATGCCACCTACCCCATTAAGAATGAGGTGAGCACCGCCATCGCAACCGTTGTGACTGATAAGTCTGGTGGTTTATGTCTGTTCCTGGATCAGGAAATAACTCTTGTCTTGTATCCTTCTGTCAAGGTGGCCAGCGGGATGATTCTCGTCATGGCCTTCTTCCTCATCACGTACACCTTCCACTCCACCTGGGTGACCAGCGAGGCCTACTCCTCCCCCTCCATTGTGCTGTCAGCCCGTGGCGGCGACGGCAGCCGCATCATCTTCGACGACTTCAGAGAGGCCTACTACTGGCTCCGCCACAACACCCCCGAGGTCAGACCCAGGGCTCCACCTCTGTCTGTTCCCACCTAACCACTGGCTTAACCTGACTCACTGAGGAAATCCTTGTATTTTCTGCTGTGTTTCCAGGATGCTAAAGTGATGTCATGGTGGGATTACGGTTACCAGATAACGGCGATGGCTAATCGAACCATTCTAGTGGACAACAACACGTGGAATAACACGCACATCTCCAGAGTTGGACAGGTAGGGATCTTGTGGTTTTGTTCTTATTCTCGCTTCCTTCTTACAGAAGGATGCGAGTGTGTTTGACATGGTTTCGACGGTTTGGTCCGAGTCATGTAAGGGTAATGTTGTCTTTGTTATATGTAGGCCATGGCCTCTACAGAGGAGAAGGCCTATGAGATCATGCGGGAGCTCGATGTCAGCTATGTCCTTGTCATCTTCGGTGGACTGACGGGTTATTCCTCAGATGGTGTGTTCACACACCGGTGTCACAACTTCCTCTCTCCATGCTGGATTTGCATAAGTTCTGACCTTGACTACAGCAAGTTATTTGAACTTGAAACACGTTATGACACCGTCTCTGTCTTCTAGACATCAACAAGTTCCTGTGGATGGTGCGTATCGGGGGCAGCACGGATACAGGCAAGCACATCAAAGAGCACGACTACTACACCCCCACCGGGGAGTTCCGTGTGGACCGCGAGGGCTCTCCTGTTCTGCTCAACTGCCTCATGTACAAGATGTGCTACTACCGCTTTGGCCAGGTCTACACAGAGGCCAGTGAGTAACTCCACAGGTTACCTGTATGGCAGGTCTACACAAGAGATTACTGGGATCATTTATTAGGTGTCCAGTGTCCACAGTGTCATATCATTGTCAGTGTATATGTAAAATGTCCTCACCAATCCCTTCTTCTTCTAGAGCGTCCCCCTGGCTATGACAGAGTGAGAAATGCTGAGATTGGGAACAAGGACTTTGAGCTGGATGTGCTGGAGGAGGCCTATACAACAGAGCATTGGCTGGTCAGAATATACAAGGTACACAAGTTCCTGTTTTGTTTTTTATCAACTGAAACTTTCCGAAAATCAAATAAGGGTGCGGTGCACCAACTAAACGGTCTCATGCCACAGTACGGGTTAGGGTTAGGGTTAGCTAGGTTAGGGTTAGGGTAGGGTCATATGTGTAGCTGTACTTGCTTATCGTGAGAACGATAGCTTGCAATAGCTTGTGTGGTTGTGGCAAGTAAACCACATCCTGTGAATTTAGTGTGACCTAAAAAAGCTCCTGTGTTTAAACCTTGTGGAACTTTTTTTCAGGTGAAAGATCTGGACAACCGAGGACTGTCACGGACGTAAAGCCCTCCGTACCTGTCCACGTTCACACACCTGTTAACACACAGCACTGAAGCCTTCCCCTGTGGTCAGCAGACGAGTGTGAAATTCAAACTTTTTATACTTTTTGTTGGGAATTCCGGAATGAGATTTGTTTTGATTTTTGTTTTACCTACCAGTGTGGTGTTTTGTCTGGATAACAGAGGGATGTGGTGTCATAACGTCCAATTCAATGTTAAGAGGTGATTTCTGCAATCAGTGGCCAAAAGATACATTTGTCAGTGAGCTTTGAATTTTTACAATGTGGTCAATTAAAGAGGGATAAACAAGTTGTTGTTGTTGTTCAATTATTCTTGTTCTTAACCTGCTTTGACAACGGTTAAAGGAGAACTTAAGTTGCGATGCTTTTCAGTAAAAAAATATAATTGCATAACACAATTGTTAAGATGCCAGAACTCACTCTATAATTACAGTATAAGAAGAAAATGATTGGTGACTAGGCCATCATAAGTTTATAAAGTACCACATACATTCGTACACAATAGAGAAAAACATTTAGAGATCACTTTAGTGGGTCTCATAACAGCATAGCCAAATACAATTATGAAATGACCAGTAAAATGGTTTCTACCCACTTCTGTATCTAGATGTTAGTACGTTGATGATAAAATTAAGTATGCCTTTTGACTAAAGAACAGTAGGTTCTGTCTAATAATTTAGTGACCTATTTCTGCAGCTTTAGGGGTAACTGCATTGTGGGTCTTGTGGCTACATTTCCTGTGAAAACTTTTTTCAAGTATGTCACCTTGTGCTATGGAAAGTTTGCAGCTTCAAAAGCCATTGCGGTGTCTCAAGAATTGGGTGCAATTCTTGAGAATTGGGTGCAATTCTTGAGAATGCAACATCTTGCCATTAAAGTGATTATAGTTCAAGAGTCACTTATTATATCGAGTGTTACAGACATGGTGAAACAATTTACCTTTTCCTTTCATTTTTTGAAATCACCATGTTCTTTTCAGAGAGGATCTATATATTTTACAGAATTGTGCCTTTCCTACTTACTAATGAATAATGAATACATCTAGATTAATACTGTTTCTATGACCATCTGTTGAGTTTTATTCAACCCTTTAAATTAAGTCAAAATATGATTCTTGTCCTGACAGGTCTAATCCGTCAAACTTTTCGATTTCATTGGGAGAATCAATTTAATTCTGTATTGGATTTTTTTTTATGTGGAAAACATCCTGTTAAGCATTATTCATTTACTGCTCCCAAAATACTTTGATTTAGCTATCCGTGTACTGCATGTCACATAGAAACTGTGGTACATTTGTGGGTGGTTACCTTATTCCAACAGGTATAAATGATGGTACTGAAGCTCATTTTTTGACCTTCCTGCATCAAACAACCTTATCAGGCTGCTGATATGCCATCCCAAGATGTTGAGTCGCAGATGCAAAGAGGAGCCTTGGAACATGTCCAGCAGTCTGTGCCCCAATACTGGTGCTGGTCTGTGCTCAATTTGATCTTCTGCTGCCTCCCATTTGGATGCCTGGCTCTAAAATACTCAAGACGGGTGAGTCTTGTTGTCTTTGTGTGATATGAGCAGTCTACTCTAAAAAGCCTGAATTCTATCTGAAATCTGAATCTGTTGGCATTTTAGGTGTCCCAAAAAATGTCCCGGGGAGATGTGGAAGGAGCAAAGAATGCATCAGAATGGGCCCTGGCATGCAACGTGCTGTCACTAATTGCAGGAATTGGCCTTTGGATTTATATTGTTATGAAATATCATAATGAATTTAATGGACAAAAAATGGTCCAATAAACTTCATTTGTAACTGCAGTTTGCTATGACCATTTGCTAATTTAAACAATACATGTTATTCACAAAAGATTTTATTGTAATTTGACTTCCAAACATTTATAATTTACACCATTTGAGCATTTGATTAAAAACAATAAGTAAAGATTGTCATTTGTCTTTTTAAACTATAAAAATATGATTATGATCGAATGAACAGATAAATGCCCCCCAAATTTCAACAGTGGTCGGAAACACAGGCAATGGATACAAAAATAAGATGGTTGGGGGGTAGCCTACTTAAGTGTTTGGGATTGTCTAATAATTATTTTTGTTATATTCCAACAGCTTTCATTTGTTGTAGTTATCAGGGCAAATGTTGTGATCATCTGAAAATGTTAACAATTGCTGAGATTAATAGAAATAAAGTGACTGGGATCAGTCTGTGTCCTACGTAGACTGGGACATTCGAGACGGAACGTTTTTGTTTTCATCCCTTGGGTGTGTCCATTATGTTTAGAGTTTGTGCTTTCGTGATTTGTGGGGGTTCCATATGGTGGCCCTGAAGTGCAAAACCCCTAATATGAGTGCATCCCCCAAATGAAAACACTCCCCTCAAATAGGCCTACGAGTCAACTTCCCCCAAATAGGATGACTTGCTCACCTCCCCCCAATACAAAGACACGCTCCTCCAAATGGAGAACGACATAACATTAACTCAAAACCACATTACATTAACTCAAATCGGAAATGGTTGGTACAACACTTTCGTCGCTGAATGGATGCAGTAACTAACAGGGAATAAGAAATTGATCGACAGAAGTACGAAATGCAATAGCCTGACAGAGTTACGTGCACCAGGACAGTTGTTTAGCTATCGAAGCAGAAACTACAAATATTATTTTAATATATCCAATCATTTTCTGTTCTGTTTATTTCTCAGGGATGCAATACTGAAGCTTTCTACCATGTGTGTGAAGTGAAGATCACAGATGAAGGAGCTGACACTTGCTATTCTTCAACACTGTTGCATTTGAGTTTTTCTATACTGCCATTGGTTCTTTCTATAGGCTACTGCCATTGGTTCTTTTCTATACTGCCATTGGTTCTTTCTATACTGCCATTAGTTCTTTCTATACTGCCATTGGTTCTTTCTACAGGCTACTGCCATTGGTTCTTCTCTATACTGCCATTGGTTCTTTCTATACTGCCATTGGTTCTTTCTACAGGCTACTGTCATTGGTTCTTTTCTATACTGCCATTAGTTATATCTATACTGCCATTGGTTCTTTCTACAGGCTACTGCCATTGGTTCTTTTCTATACTGCCATTGGTTCTTCTATACTGCCATTGGTTCTTTCTATACTGCCATTGGTTCTTTCTACAGGCTACTGCCATTGGTTCTTTTCTATACTGCCATTGGTTCTTTCTATACTGCCATTGGTTCTTTCTACAGGCTCATTTCGTACTTCTGTCGATCAATTTCTTATTCCCTGTTAGCTACTGCAATACAAAGACATGCTCCTCCAAATGGAAAACAACATTACATTAACTCAAAACCACTCAAACGATCTACTCAAATCGGAAATGGTTGGTACAACACTTTCGTCGCTGAATGGATGCAGGAATAAGAAATTGATCGACAGAAGTACGAAATGCAATAGCCTGACAGAGTAACGTGCACCAGGACAGTTGTTTAGCTATCGAAGCAGGTAGCAAGTAGGCCTACTTGTGCTAAAGTATAAATTGCGTGTTAAGGGGCACTGTTTCGAAAGCGCCATTGGGCTGCGCTTCAATACCGCCATCTAGTGGTTTCAAGTGTGAAGCACAGTTCTCACAGTAAACCACCAGATGGCGATGGTAAAGCGCAGCCCTATGGAACAGGTTTTTAAACGTTGAGTTACAGTAATGTAATGTTTTCCATAATATGGGGTGTGTTTTGCACTTCAGGGCCACTGTAATTCCAGTCAATGATGCAACCAACTGACAGCTACATTCCAGAAACATTCCCTCACTTTCTTTATATAGATAGATAAATACTTTATTAATCCCATGGGGAAATTCAGGTATCCCACAGCAACAACCACAGACAATATGTAACACGATACAATACAATACAAACAGACAACACAACACAACAAGGCCATGATGTACAGAGTATATACGATGTAGTGCAAAACGTAGAACGTAGGGTGCTGAGCTGCCCGCTACGGAGGATAATTCTGCAATCATGTAACTAGGTGAGATATAGGACAACACGAAAGACATTTATGAATCAGTGGGATGCACATCAAGTTGTCAGTCAGCTCGATGTCTATTTGGGTGTAGTCAACTTGAACGAGGAATTCTCTTGCATGTTTCAAACATTCAAAAACACAGTAGTCCTTATTCAGAAACAGAGCCCGCCTCCCAAATATCTAATGCCCAATACATTAGTACATTGCTCTAGGTAAAGGCATTCAATTGGCTAAACGAACCGTCTACCAACACCATCTTGACCCATGCAAAAGGAGCATTTCGTATCTAATGCAGCGCCAAACTTAAATGCGAATGAGACCGTACGAAGACGTTGCGAGCTACACCTACGATATCTGACAAATCCTCAGTTTTGTACGTGAAGTTGCACAGGTAAGTCGTATACATTGAAATCATTCTGGTGTATTTCTGAACAAATTATTCAAGTTGTGATGTAATGACTACTCGCTGTATACAGTAGGCTACTGTAGATAGCTAATATATTCGTGCACATGGACTGCCAGAATTGCTGTAAGCTATACGAGATCTAGCGGTTAACTCAAGTCAGCTGTAGCTATGGCAGCTAGTTTGTTTTTGTAGAATTGTTGATTTCATTGTTGTTTAAACTAGCATGCTAATGGCTGGCTTTTTTAAATTTAGGGATTGTGTTTAGGGACGTCGAAAACGCAATGGAGACCGTTTCAAAATCAAAGGTCGACCTTAAAAAGGTACAGTGGGCAAACATTTTTTTACGAAAGAAAGAATTCAAAAGGCGAGACTACAGAGATTCTTGAATTACATTGCCACCATATTGCCCGTTGGTATTTGTAAAATGTATTCTAACCTGTAGCTATATGTATTTTATCTACATTAGGGTAACAAAGAGAACACGAGACCAGCAAGTGGTCTCACTAAGACCTTAAATAAAAGGGAGGTCTCCAAAACAGTGACAACTGCATCTGCTCCTTTGCATTCAAAGGTTGATGGAAAGGAAATTATTATGGGACAGGGAACAGATATTGTGAAAAAGGTCAAGCCAGGGCAGAAAGATGCAAGGGCAGCAGGTGATGCTAAATCACGCCATACACTCAGCCACGCCTTCCTTACCAAAATGGCTGTCACACAGAGAAAGCTTGTCACAGAGGCTCCAAAGCCACAGGCTTCCATACCCCCTAAGCCAGCACCAGGCACCTACAAAGGCAGAGTTGTTCAGTCCAAAATTGGGGCTATCTGGAAGTCCACTTGTAGCTTGGATGGAGGAGTAGAAAACAAAGCATCCACAAAACCAACAGTGCCCAAGGTTGAAACGCAGAAGACTAGAAATTTGACCAAATCCAAATCCTTCGCTGACTTGCATGGGCGTGGCACACAGAAGCCTCAAGGTCAACCCTCCAAATCTGTGTCTGACGGGCCAAATCCAGTCTCCAAACGCCCTGCTGCCAGCGGGCCTGCAGCCTCTCGTGATGTAGGTCCCCCTGCCCGACATGCTTCATCTGGATACCTGGCTCGTGCCAGCTCCACTAAGCCTGCTATGGTATCCAAGGGAACAGACTCACGGAGCACCAAGCCCAAGATGCCTGTTGGGAATCCGAAGATCAACAAGCCTGCCGTATCAAGCACCCTCAGTCAGTACAGAGCACACACGGACACTGCTGAAGAGAGAAAGTGTGTTCCCTTTTTATTACCACAATTCAAAAACATTTGTCAGTGAAAACGTCTTAATTGTGTAAATTCCTTTGTAAGTGATCTGTTAACAACTATCTTTATATTCTTGACCATCAGAGCAAAGCTGGCAGAGTGGTTGGCATCCAAAGGGAAGACTTTGAAAAGACCCCCGATCAAATCGCTGGCAGCCCCAATAACCAGACTGGTTGAGGTGATTGAAGTCCAGCCCCCATCCCAAATAATCCCTGAGCCAGAGTCCAGTGGTGAGCCTCAACCTTCTGCCCAGACTGAGACTGAATCACAGCCTGGTCTGCAAGCTCCAGAGCCCAACACTGCTCCTCCACCTGACCACAAGCAGGGACCAGAGCTGCTGACTGCAAGTGCCTCAAGTCCTGTGATCATGAACACAACTTTAGACCTGCTTGACAACTCTGATATGGACCTCCCAGTTGACCCAGAGGTCAGAATTGATGATGTAAGAACTTTATGTGTGTATATATATATATATATATATATATTTTTTTTTAATGGTGGGGATGGGGCTACGGTTTAAGGTCCCTGTTTCTTAGTTTGTCTCACAGTAATGTAGAATGTGTGCTGCTACTGGTCACTGACTGACCCAAGGGAGAAACGACATTCCTGGTGGGGGGCCACATGTTTACTGCTCTTTTTATTTATGATAGTGCCAGATTGTATCCTAACTTTCTCTTGTCCATTTTTACCGTAGGTTGTAGTAAACCTTTGTAATGTTTTGGAGGCCATGGAGACGCCCTCTCAGTGTGAAGATGGTAAGTGTTGGGGTTGTGTTTTTTCTTGAAGTAATACATTCATGTTAAGAAGTTATTCAATCGACTATAATCAGGTGGTTGACATTTATTCTCTAACTTTTTTGCCCCTCCATATTAGAACCACAAGAGACGCAGGATGAATTTGAGGAGGAGAATGTGGTACACGATGAGCCAGATAACAAGGAGAACGAATTGCCTGAGACTGTTTTAGACGTCGTCAAGTCAGAGGCTGATGTAAAGAGTGAGGCTGATGATACGGCCTCAAAGATAAACGAGTCCTGTAGCGAGGAAGAAGAATCTGATTGTGAGGACCTGACGGGGACCA
Source organism: Mallotus villosus (assembly GCA_903064625.1). Classification (NCBI taxonomy): domain Eukaryota; kingdom Metazoa; phylum Chordata; class Actinopteri; order Osmeriformes; family Salangidae; genus Mallotus; species Mallotus villosus. The sequence continues at coordinate 336,489 of CAEFZP010004571.1, read as the reverse complement.
CGCCAGAGACGCAAGGAGCGTCTGTGGTGAAATACAGCGTGAGGACGACTCCGTACCTGCAAAGGTGAGTCTCGTCTCCTCTGAAAATGAAAACCATCGACTGGGTAGATTCCCATGCAAGTGTTACTAGCTCTCAATCCACTTCTCATACTGAGTTTATATTTCTTCTTAGTGTCAAGAAAACTCTGGAGGGTGAAGCAAGAGCTACTGGCTCGAGTAAGAAGAACACCATAAAGGACCTCAAGTTCCTGACACCAGTGCGCCGTTCCTGTCGCATCCAACGCAAGTCATCCCGCCTGCCTGGCATGCTGACCGACCACGACCCCTGTGTGTCGTCGCTGGCTGAACTGGTCCAGCTGGATGATGATGCCAATGCCTACATTTACAGGAAGAACCCAGCTCTCCTGGAGGAGCTTCCAGACCATCCAAGAGACCTTGGGAAGCTCTGAGTGCTGTGCTGCTTAGGCTTGGAAATGCTCTGTAATGCATACAATGGGTACCAATGAATGCTCATGGTAACTTAAGGGCACCTTACATCATTGATTTTGGTACAATGATGAAAAAAAGCTAACTGCAGTTGTTACATACCCTAAGATGAGCAAAAGTCACTACATATGTACTAATCCCTATATGACTCATGGATGTTGTCAAGGAAGACCATCTAGGCCTTTCACTTTTTCTAAAGTTTCTAATCTTATCTAATTGTTGTGTTTTGTATTCTACCTTTTTGTTTTAGTAAATCCGTTTTATGAATGTTTTTTATTGTTATTCAGTGTTGACAACTTTCATTAATAAAGATGGAAGAGGCTCGTAAAGAATTGTGTTGCAGTTCAAATAAGACAAAATAATATCAGTTTCGCCTTATACTCCTAAACAGTAGGTGGCGGCAATGCCCATCAATGTTGATTTAAGTCTGCCATTAAAACCAAAGGGTTTTTTGTATTTGTTTTAAACAAAAGTGACTCATCTGGTGGTAAGAGGAACATTAGAAAACGGCACAAAACGTAATATTTATAATAACGTAAAACTATACATAATGTAGAATAAATAAAATTGCCACGGGGGCCCTTTGCTTTTTCATAGTTATTTGCAGGACAAAGCCCTGTCTCTCATGAAAACCAATAACGGTTTTGTCTTTCACATTAACATTTGTGAATTAAACCTTTACCTAAAATAAATGCATTTTTCAACAGAAATTCCGTTATTTTCCTCCTTTATAATTCCGGCATTTGGTAACAGAATGCGACGTAACTTTTGAGACATCGCCACGCGCGCTTTTGCCATGTTATCCATGCAAAGGCTCATGGGATACTACGGCAGTTGTCGCTTCCTGCACACTGGCTTGCACCGAGTTGTGGTAGGTAGTTTGATTATAAAGTTAGCCTCTGCAAATGTTGCACGTATGAAGTTGAGATACATTTGACAGCAATGGCGAAGAACTGCGCTTTTGCAAGTTGCACAAGTAACAACTGCAGTCTTCCCAGCCTTCCTCCCCTCTTCAGGTTCCCAAGAAACAGCGAAAGGTAACAGCAAGTTAGCTATCTATCTAGCTAGTTAGCCTAGTACTAATAGTAATTGTCTTGCCTTTTAGCTAGTTAGCTAGTAGTAATACGAGATACTACATCTTAGGTAACTTATTACATACTACCTTAATAATAGATACACCGGCAGGTGTCTTGTGTTATTTCCGGGGCCTTACACCACTTATGTAGTGACCCTACTGGGCTCTGACTATTAGCATTGTCTTTAAAATGTCCAATGTTGTTGTTTCTCCCCTTCTCAGATGCAAGAAGTGGATTGAAAACTGCAATCGCATTGATCTAGAAGACAAAACCCCAGACGAGTTGTACAGACAGCACAGACTTTGTGCGAAACACTTTGAAGATTCAGTGATGGAAACAACTGTAAGTGGAATAATTCACAACATAATATCAACCACAATAACCATTTCTGTATTCATACTGCTGGAGTAATCAATACTATGATTGACCTAACGCTATCTGCTTACTTGTTTTTCAGCTTCACAACACCGCATTGAAGGAGGATGCTATACCAACCATATTTGATTCATCAAGCCAGCCCACTAACCTCACAAGTGGACTGGGCAAGCGGAAGGGAGAGGTAAGGATTAGCTGCATGAAACTTCCAAATACTAAGTTACACTTCAAACACTTTTTGTGTTTCATATTTGATGTTTTACTTTCCAGATTCAAGATGATCCACAGGACAGTAAAGTGAAGAAAAGTGAGTTTCAGATGTGTCATTTACCTGATTGTCAACTTCACTGTAAAACACCCAAATGCATTGTATTTCGTTCTGCCTTGTCTTCCAGAGGACTCAACAGAGAAAACCGAAGATGACTCCCAAATAACTATGGAAGAGACAGACCCCAGAGAGATCCTAAAATCCATTTGTGAAGTTCTTCTGGTGCTAAGCAAACAAAATATCCCCTTGAACAAGCACGCTGTAGATGTACAGGAGAGCCTCGCTCTGAGTAATGTCCAGGCATTGTTAGAATATAGAATGAGTGTTGGGAATCAAGTGTTAACTCCTGGAAAAGAGCTCTGCTCCTCCACACAACTGAGTCAAATGTTGGAGGTGTGTGAGAATGGCGTTCGTGACGAGTTCCTGCAGGAGGTCAGAGAAAGTCGCTTCTTCTCACTAGTCACAGATGATTTGGTAGACATAGAAGAGCAGTGCCACCTCCCTGTTTTTCTGCGTTTTGTGGACCAGTCTAACTGTCTGCGGGAGGAGTTTGTCGGACTGCTTCCTTTCCAGGGAGATGAGGAGACCCTAACAGAGCAACTGCTGTCTATGGTCACTGACAAGTGGGGCCTGAATATAGAAAACTGCAGAGGGCAAGCCCACTTGTGCTCTGGTGTGCATGCCAGCAAAATGAAAGCCATCTCTACCAGGTTAACAGAGAAGTATCCTATGATACTGCATTCGACGCTGTCCACATTTGCTTTGAACACCTTTCTGGTAAATAGTATGTCACTGTCAGGGCCGCAGATTGTCATGTCTACTTTTAAGAAGATTGAGTCCTTTTTCAAGGACGCCCCTTTACTGAAATTAGAGCTAGAAAATGCCATCTCGATATTCTATCAAGGCAGGGAAGAGAAAACCAATGAGTTGAAAGAGGCATGTCGCTCCAGCTGGACATTAAGGCACGATGCGTTTGAGGTGGCGGTTGATATCATCGAATCTCTTTTGCTCTGTGTGGATAGTGTTCATGACAATGAAGACATGAGGTGGAGCGATGAAGTCACTCACAATGCTTTAGAAATATCTACAGCCCTGGCTGATTTTGAGTTCATTATAGCTTTGGTTGTGCTGAAAAACACCCTGTCGTTCACCCGTGCCTTTGGTAAGAACTTGCAAGGGCAAGCAACAGACACCTACTTTGCTGCAAATAATTTGACAGCTGTGTTGCACTCGCTGAATGAGGTCTCTGACAACATTGATGTGTATCACGAGTTCTGGTTTGAGGAAGCCATCAACCTAGCGTCTGCAATGGAGATCCAAGTCAAGGTTCCCAGGCTGTACCTGAGAAAGCATCGCTCTGAGTCCGGAACCGAGGTGCAGCCAGAGAATTACTACAAGGAACACCTGTCTGTCCCCGTTGTGACCCATGTCCTCAACGAAATGAAGGATCTGTTTACTGAAAGTCATGTCAAGGCCATGAAATGTCTGTTGCTGGTCCCTGCTGTCATGGGTCAACTGAAGTTCAACGCGTCCGAGGAAAACATGGACGTGTTTAAAAATGACCTCCCTAATGCTGAGACGCTCCCTGCTGAGCTGCACTGCTGGTGGGTGAAGTGGAAGCACAGGGTTAAGGACGTCACCACTCTGCCCTCCAGTGTACCCGAAACACTGCTGCTGGCTGAAGTTAAATTCTTCCCCAATGTGCTTGCATTCCTGAAGGTGCTTGCCACCTTGCCGTTTTTGACGGCTGAGAGCAGTTGTGATGCCGCCCGCAAACGGCTTAAACTGTACGCGGAAAATACACCTGGCCACCACCGATCCAAGAGTATTATCTTTTTGAACATGCATTATAATGCTACACACAACTTGGACTTAATTGTAGATACCTACATGGAGAAGTACCCTGAGAAAGAATGATATGGCTGGAGAAAGTGGCATCTTTATTAAAGTCAATGTAAATATTGTTTGATTACAATGTGTGCAGTATACATAGATGAGTCTGTTTTACGTTGTAAACCATTTATTTTCAGAATTGATTGAATAGATGATGATAGAAATTTGTTTGGTCAACATAGTGCTGTACAATTGAACAAATACTGTTTAATAGTGTTGAATACTTTTTTTTTATTGATGCATTTATCATTTTCTTATCCAAACTATTAAAGCGATTACAGTATTTTTACACATTGGTTGTTAAATAAATAAATAAATATAGCTTCTGTTCAATTTTAATTGTATTTATCAATTGTTGATTTAAGAAAAGCCAAGAATATGACTTCTAAGATTAGTGTTATTAATTGATTGGTTAACTATGGAATTATGATTCCGGCACTTATTCATTATATACCACAAAAACATTAAGTGAACAGATGAGAGAATGACAATTCAGATTTAAAACACATCTTGAGTACAAACAAGAAAAGAAAAAGCTTCCATTTAAAGTGAACGCCGATGAAACGGCCTATATTCACCACACAGACTCGTTCTATCTGTCTACAAATGGAACCGAATCTGAAGCCTACGATAGAGCTCTGAATGTCACGTGATAAATGCACCGTTTGACGATAGAGGCCTCGTGGTGGGATTATGATATGTATTCTGTAAACACAACCTTTAATTTACGTACAGTCATAATATGAAATTTGAAGAATTGTAATGTGTATACATTGTAATTATTGATGAGTAAATGCACAATAATTACATTATTCTAGTGCAGAACACATGGTACTAAGATCGAAGATCAGTGCGCCATTCAAGCTCTGCATAGAACCATTTCCGTCCCTCGGTAGACTTCTTCCTGGTTGAAACACTCGAGAGAGCCCCACGCATCTCATCAACTTTTAAAGAATGAAATAAGTTATTTCAACGCAAAGTTAATTCTAGCATTCCGTTAGAATTCGCAACTACAAACTCGACACGTAGGGTTTCGGATTTTTATGAGAGGCATGGTTTATTCTGATCTACAGTAGTACATGCAGCCCAAAATGCCCGACTGCTGTGCCGCACCAAATTGTGATCTACACAGAGAGGGATCCAACGTCCTATTTTTTCGATTTCCTTTGGATGCTGAAAGGTAACTAGCTACTTAAAAATAAGTCGACTTTTGTGATCATTTGTGTTCAAGTACTACTGCATCAGTTTATAAAGTTCTGCGTATCCCCTAGCTAACAACATAAATAAGCTATTCAATGCTAGCTAGCTAGTTTAATTGAAAATGGCCAGTCTAATTCCTGGAACCAAAGCATTGCATGCAGGTTTCGTTGCATAATACGTCAACATAATGCCCGATGCTTTCACTAGGAGTCCGTTGGAGTTTGTAAACTGTTTTGTTTCTGTTGCATGTAATGCATGTTCCATTTTGTTCCAGGAATTATACAGGGCCTTACAGTGCTTAGCATGCTATTTAGGGCTAGGTACAGTAAGCTAAATGTTAACTTGTTTTAGCCACTAGCTCAACTCGAAGTTGAATTGTTTTGAATTTATAAAGGCATAGTTGGTGTGATTGCATTGTAAACATCTCATGTGTGGTTACTTTTTGTAATCGTGTGTTCTTTGGTTACATTATAGATGCAAACAATGGCTTAATAATTGTCGTCGACAAGATCTGGCATCAAAGACCCCTGAACAACTGCACAAGCTTTACAGACTATGTGCTAATCACTTTGAGCCATCCCTGATTTGTCCTCATGTAAGTATTACGACAAAACAGTTCGTGTCCATTCCTGCAATTTATTTATTCTGGATAAAACACATACACGTTTTTTGAGGTTGTGTTTCACAGTAAAAATAGATCATACAATGTTGGGGTTTATTTTAAATTCGAATCTGGTCCTGAATCAATAATGATGGAATGGAGGTTATGTTTCAATAAATAAGTATGGCCGAACAATCCTGACATAATTTCCCATAATAATTGGTATTAATATCAGTTTAAGTAGTGGTAGTAGTAGGTACTTTTGATCCCCAGTGGGGAATTTGCAAAAAGTTATATCAATAAATTATAACGGGCACCATCAAAGAAGATGACTTGATTACAAGATCAGTAAGGACAAGGCTTTAGGTTTAGAAAAAAATGAGCCACTCAACATAGGAGATATTAGACACAATTAGTTAAATTAGGAATTTTGTTTTTCAGGGCACGGATAGTACTGAGAAGGTTCTGAAGGAGGATGCTATTCCAACAATATTCATCTTCTCAAGCCATTCAAACAATCCATTGACCCACACCAGGAAAAGAACAATAGTTCCTGTAAGTATTTGGAATTCACACTATTATATCAATCCTCTCAATTCATGCCATGCAGGAATGCATATCATGAAATGCTTTAAATCCTGTATTGCCTTAACATTCAGACCGTTTGGTTATTAAATCCTGTATCAACAGTCATTATTTATAACCACACTGAAAGTAATGAAATTATTGTTTCATTGCCTCTATATTGACATCATTTCAACCCACAGGCTGAAGAAGAGCTTGCTTCCTTGAAGAAGTCTAAAGGTAACCGACATGTATTTGCCAACTGTGCCTAGTTTTTCCACATCAGTGTATAATCTTACGTGGTCTGCTATGTATATATCAACCAAATAAGCGCAGCTAGTTCAGGCAGGTCAATCGGGCAGCACGCGTCATCATTTATCAGGGACGTAAGGCGTCTTACTCCACCTTTCTTCCTCCGCCCACTACACCCATATTAGCAGCGCATATTCATTGGGCGCGTCCAATAAGGCGTCTTTAAAAGACGCGCGGATATGCACACACTCACCCCGGTTGTTGTATGATCAGTGATGATGCCACCCTCCACCATCCCCTTCTCCCCATGCTGTCTGTATGTTCTATCCATCAGGGGGATTATATCTCTATTGCTCCCTACCTCATATGTCGTGTATGTATGTGTTGCATCGAGGAGGCAGGGAGTGCTTCCCTTAGATCATCCACTCCGCCAAAGTTAAATCTACATGTCCATGTCATGTAACAATAAATGCTCAAATCTAATACGTGATTGTCTTGACTGAACTTTATCTATTTCCTTAGATGACGAGGTCACACCTGAGTTAAGTGCTGAATTGAAAGAGGAGCCTGGAGAGAGCATTGTATGTGAATCACAGGAAGAGGACCAAAAGACTGAAGAGACACCCAACTCCAAAGAAAAGGAAATCCTTAAAGTCTATTTCAAGGAAACTCTTGCCTTTTCTGGTTTCAGCATTAGGAATGATGCTAACCCCAACCCTGATGAACCTTTGGGAGGCCACAGAGGACAGCAGTCTCTTAACCCTATCTGTGTGGAAAAAATTGACCAGAAAGAAGTGCTTCAGTTCACTGAAGATCTCATGCAAGAGGAGATCCGGAACAGTTTGAGATTGGCCCGTTATTTCTCAATATTGCTTCAAGATGTCACAAATATCGAGGGGAAGGAACAGATCCCAATGTTCATTAGATCAGTTACCGTGGCCGGTTTCCCTCAGAAACACCTCATGGGTTTCCTGCCCTGTGATGCGGATGCTGAGAGTCTGTTTTACATGCTACTCTCAGAGATTCGAAACAAGTGGGAATTGAGGATGGAGCATTGTCGTGGACTCACATACATAACCACAGGTAGCATGTGTCAGAAGATGAGAGATCTCACTAGCAGGATCCTTCAGGAGTTCCCTCAGGTAGTGCTAGCTCCCAGTGACCCGTATGCATTCAATATTTGGCTAATTCGCTCCATGCCTATACCTTCCATTCAGAAGGTTGTGAATTCAGTTGAGGAGGTAGCCCAGATACTTAGAAAAACACCCGATCTTAGGAAAAGATTGGAAATAAAGATCAAGTCAACATATGGCCACCTTAAAGGGGAAGCCGATAGGATCACAGAGGGTTGCCAGGACAACTGGGAGTATGGCATCGATGCATTTCAGGTCATGCTGGAGATCCTTGAGCCATTCCTAAGTTGCATCAATGAGATGACCACGTCCTCGACAACAGATGCAGACACTGCAGAGCAGATGGCTAATCTCAAGCCTTTCCTGAAGAATTTCAACTTCATCATGACCCTAGTTGTTCTGAAAAACACTCTTTGTTGTGTCAGCATACTCAACTCCAGTCTCAGAGGAGCCATTAGCATCAGCAGCACTCTGCAGTATACAATCTCCAATGCCTTAAAGCTGGTGAACAAGTATATGCAGGAGATTGCAATACTCCACAGGAAGTGGTTTTCTGACGCTGTGGGCCGGGCTAAGAAGCTGGGTGTGGCTGTCTGTTTGCCGGAGACCTTACCTGAGACAGACAAAGGATCAGTGACTGATACCCCCCTGGAAGACTTGTACAGAGAAACTCTAAGCAGGCATGTGTTGCAGTACCTCACTGATGAGGTGAAGAGAGTGTTTAGCACTGAGATGGTACGGATTCTCCGATGGCTTTCATTGGTTCCCTCTTACATGGCCGATCACAATTTTAGCATCCGCAGGGATAAAGTGGCAGACGCCAATCTGAATAACCTTGCAAGGCCCGACACATTTTATGATGAGCTTGGTTTTTGGGAGGTGAAGTGGAGACATGCTAGCAAGCGCAGAATCCTGCCGACAACAGCATTTGCCACTTTGAAAATTCCAGACATTGGGTTTTATCCTAATGTACAGAGCCTGCTCAGGGTTCTGGGCACGATTCCCTGTGTGAATGCACAGGCAGATGTGTACGGGCAGTACAACATGGTGTTGGAAAGATTCCAGTCCTACCTAATGGCCACACCAGATGACCAGAGGCTGTGCAACATGGCATTTGTCTTTGTGAATCAAGATGTGCACTTCAATGTGGAAGACGTGGTGGAGACCTATGTCCAGAAGCACCCTGAAATTCTGGCGTTGCTGCATATGGTGAGCTATCAATTTGATATCTCAGCAATTGCTCATTGGAAGGGGTTTAAATGATTTGCATATGATGGATATATGATATATTTAATGAGAATAATGTTTGTTTTGTAGGAGGATGTGATAGAAGTGCAGCCCACAGGTAAGACAATTATTGTATTTTGTTTGTGATGTTGTCTGAGGATGGACATGTTAAGTAATTCAGTGTTCGAGTACTCACAATATTATAGAGTACTCAAATACTTGCAAATGTAAGATTAGAATCCGAAATGAACACCCTCTTAAACATGGGGGTAGGTGTATACCTACACATCCACAACCATTTCAATGTTGCAGTAAATACAATAAAATCTAGTTGGCTGGTAAAAAAAGGAATGTTCCTTTTTGTTTTTTTATCTGCACCCGCCAATCATTTTTGCTGCATGGACCAATGCAGATATTCATAGATAGCAGTTGCATCACTGCATCCGCTCCTAATTTTTTTAAAAACTTTTAATATAGAACAGGGTTGAATTTACTTCTGTCATAGGTGACTCTTGACGTTTAACAAATACTGGTGTCAAAATTCAGTACTCTAGTACACATGCCTCTCCCCTAATGTCTTCTCATGTGGTACCATCTGCAAATGAATCCATTCAATGTTCCCTCTTTTCTCTATTGCAGCCTCGGTCCCTGAGGAGAATGATGGAAACCACACTGAAAAGGAGCAGGAAGAAGAAACAGAAGTCATGACCATTGAGATGGAAGCCGAAAGAGTCGTGCAACCAAAGTGTGCCGAGACGAATAAGGAGGCCCTTAAATCTGCTTTGCAAGCTGCTGTGACAGCTGCGTACAACAGTCAAATGAGGCAGGGTAGTGAGGTGCCGTTGGAACAAGATGGAGAAGTTGAATATGTGTCCAAGTCTGAGATGAAGGAAGTGCTCACGGTATGCGAAGATTCAGTACGGGAAGGCATTCTGCTGGAGGCGGGGAGTTCGTTCTTCTCCCTGTTCATTGACAGCGTTGTAAGGCTCGGAGAGACCGATTATCTACCACTTTTCCTCAGGTTCGTAGACAGTTTTGATGTCATGCGATTGGAGCTAATGGGATTCATTGATGTGGATCTCGACTGTGATGCAATGTCCGAGCGCCTTTTGGAGACTGTCACCAAAGAATGGCGCCTAGATTTACGCTATTGCAGAGGGCAAGCCTACCTCGGATCCGGTGAGGTGTCCTATAAGCTAAAAGCCTTTGCGTGCAAAATCCAGGAGAAGTACCCTCTTGCTATATGCACTCACAGCTCTTGTTACTCCTTCAATACATGGTGGTCCAAAACCATCCCTGTGTCCTCCGTCAAAAGATCACTGGATACCTTTGAGGAAGTGCTGATGTTTTTTAGCAGCTCGCCTACGCTCGAGAAGCAGTTAGACCACGTCATTGCATTTGGGCTCAGGGAAAGCTTTGAGAAAATCCAAGAGTTGCAGGGAAAGTTCTGTACCATCTGGCAAGAGAAGCATGACTCCTATGAGGTTTTTGTGCAGATGCTGGAACCCCTCGTCGAATGTCTGGAGAAAATCAAGGACAACCCACAGAGATGGAAACCGTCCACCTCAGAACAAGCTGGCAATCTGCTACGTCGAATAAGGGACTTTGAGTTCCTTGTACCCATGGTAGCCTTGAAGAATTCCTCCTCGTTCACCAGAGAGCTTAGTGCTGGCCTACAGAAGGATCATTTCAGTGCCGCCTCCCAGCTCTGCCAGATCAGTGGCATTGTGGCTACCCTAAACAGGGTGAAGACTAACATCAAGGTGTTCCACCAGAATTGGTTTGATGAAGCTTGTGCCCTGGCACAGAGTCTAGGTGTGCAGATTAAAGTTCCTGATAATTCGACCTTGCCCAGGGACAGCATGTCTAAGCCAGCTATGTACTACAAAGATGCTCTGAGTGTGCCACTCGTGGACAACCTCATCAATGCTGTGAAAGACCATTTCTCTGAAGACCACAAGGAAGCCCTGAACTTCCTCTCCCTAGTTCCATGCTCTGTGACGGTGAGCTACATGTTTGAGATCCTGAAGTCCAAGCCTCCTCTCTACAGCAGCGACCTTCCCGACGCCGACAACTTCTTCACCGAGTTGTGCTGTTGGAGAGTGAAGTGGAAGACCAAAGTTGCGTCCTTGACGATCCCAGAGAGCATCTTTCAGACTCTCCGCCTGCCAGTCATGCAGTACTTTGGGAACATCAACACCCTGCTGAGGATCATGTCGGTGTTGCCCAGCACCGTGCTGGAGGACTGTGGTGTTACGATGCGCCACAAGAAGTATCAAGAGTACTTGAGGAACACCTGCCCCAAAGACCGGGCTCCATGTTTGGCTATGCTACTGGTGGGAACCAACTTCAGCAGAGATCTGGACCGGATGGTTTCCCAGTGCTTAAAGGTCACTCCCCAGACATTGGAGGGGATCTGCTTGGTAGGTTATTCTCATGGCTATTGTTTGTGTGACTTGTGACTGTTTTGTTTTGTTAAAAAGCTTACATGCAGGGGAGCCAGCATGCCCTGCATGTCCTCCCCTCTCTCTCTTTTTCTCTTAATTTCCTATCTCGCTTCACTGTAACAAAAAGACTGCAGTAAAAAAAATAATATATATATATCTTTTTAAAAAGCACTTACATAGACTTTGAACTTAACAAGCATGCTATGTGTTCATTTTTGTTTTCTCAGGATAAAGAATCCAAATGTCTGTTGAAGAGCTCTGAAAGTAACATGGAAGGTAAGTTTCACAAACCATTGTGTATAATGGCAGATTATATTTGTAAAACCTCTGCTCAGGAGGTAAAGTAAGCACATGCAATGAGTACATTCAAATTTGTATGTATTAAATTATCCTCAACTTATTTCAAGTTTTGTAAAAACAAAAATATGCTTTGTGTGTTGCAAAATGTTGTGACACTTTATTTAAATGTTTTTAATGAATGCATAGCTAACCCTTATCCCTCTTCTGATCTGTCTGTCTTTGCAGTAGATGACAAAGATGGAGGAGAGGAACTTGACATGCAACAATCTACTGAGAAGAAAGAGGAACAGGAAATCAAACCCGTGGATGAGAATGGCCACAGTGGAGATAATCGGCAAAGTTTGGAAACTGTGTTCAGACTGGCTGCCCGCTTAGGAAAGAAGAACTGCTCTCTCTCAGAACTTTCCAAAGAAGAACAAGAGCTTGTCATTCAAGAGCTCGGCATGTGTCACTGGTTTCCAAGTGATGCCAAGTGCTCACCTAACATTGGCGAAGAGGAAATCATAAAACTACTCACAAAATCAATCAGGGAAGTGATACTCCAAGAAATCCAGGAGTCCCCTTTCTTTTCATTGATCACTGACAGACCAGTGTCTATCACAGGTAAAAAGTATCTGCCTGTGTTTGTCAGGTACGTCGGTGGTGAAAGTTCCCCAAAAGTGGAGCTCATTGGGTATTTACCTTTTGATGAAAGCTGTGACGTCGACGTACAAGCAAAGTCTCTTGCTGTCACTTTGACTGAAGACTGGGGGTTGCAGATGGCCCAGTGTCGTGGACAAGCATTCATGGGCATGGGCTCAGGCTCTCAGAGCCTGAAGAAAATGTCTCTGGATTTTCTCAAGAGCTATCCACTGTCCGTGATCACACCCAGTGAGTCTTGCGGTCTTGCCTGCTGGTTGGCCGGTAGTTTGGCTATTCCCTCTGTCACGAATATGCTGGGTGTTGTGGAAGATCTGCTCCTCTTCTTTGACTCGTCCCCCGGACTGGAGGGAGCGTTGGCCCAGGCTGTGGACGGGCTGCTCAATACGCCCAGTGAGGCCCTGGAAGAGTTTCCAGAAACCTGTTGCTCCCGATGGAAAAAGAGGGAGGACTTCTTTGATATCTTGGTCGACACCTTCGAAGGAATCTTAAGTTGCTTGGATTCAGTCAGCTCCAGTGCCACAGGTGCAATATCATTACACGCACAGGTCCTGTCGTCTGCTTTGAAAAGCTTGGACTTCATTATCAATCTGGTGATCCTGAAGAACGCCTGTGCTCCCCTTCGAAACTGCAGTACCGTCTTTCGCTGTGGCAATCCGGCTGACATCATCTGCGAGGTGGAGAAGATCCCCGCCATCATAGAGACACTGGGTAACATGCAGGAGAACATCGACACGATACACTCCCCTTGGTTTGAGGAGGCGTTCCAACTCGCATCAAAAGTTGCCCCCGAACAAGTCTGTTTCCCAGAGGAAACCAACAACTATTCGTCTCCGGAGACGTACTACAAGGAGAAACTGAGTGTGCCCACTCCTCAGCTGTCTTGTAGAAGAAATGAAGTACAGCTTCTCAGAGAGCCATTTGAAGGCCCTAAAGGTCCTGTCTTTACTTCCCTCGTGTAACCCTCAGCCCATCGACCAGGACTCCACGGACAAGCTCTACAGCCTGTACCTGAGTGATCTTCCTGACCCCGACACGGCGGAGCAGGAAATCAGTAACTGGGCCACAGTGTGGATCGAGAAATATCAGGACGTGGCCCCACCGGCGTCCATCTCCGAGACCCTGCTCCACCCCGAGTCGAAGAGCAGCCCCGCTGTCTCGACGCTGCTCAGGCTGGTGGCTGTCCTGCCCAGTGTGAGCATGGAATGGGACCTCATGAAGACCACCCTGAACGCCATGAAGGATATCCTGAAGAACACCATCTGCAAAGGAGGCAAAACCGACATCTTGATGCTCCGCATGCATCACCTGACTATTCAAAGCCTGCAAGAGGTCATCGATAAGTGCATCGAGGTTGATTCCGAGAGCAGTGTATGCCTGTCACAGGTAACAACAGCTTGTATTTTTTTTTACAACAAAACCACCATCTTGTAGTCATAACTCTGTAATGTTGTGGTAAATTGTCATATGCATTCAAAAGAAAATGCTTGGTTCTAATCTGGGTCTGTTATGTTTTACAGGTGAAGATGATAACTGTGGGACTGAAACTGGAAACTGGTATGTAAAAGTGAAAAGTATATCACATAATGTTAATGCATGCACATTTGTTTTCCAGTACTTCCCTGGCTAGGTTAAGCTTGGAAAGTTTAGGTTGGTTTAAATTTGATTTAAAGATAACTTGAGTGACAAGGGGGGGAAAAGGGGTATTAACAACATATTGTTTCATGCATTTCTATCAGAAGTTGGATCTGCAACCTGTCCTGGAAGACCTCAACATCCAATGGATGTGAAACCTACAGTTGGAAATCTGAATGTAGGGGACAGCGATGCGGAACAGAGACAAACCATGTCTTTCTACGAGCCACCCGTTCGAGAGGAGATCCTCAAGGAACTCTGGGACTCCCAGTTCTTTACAATAATAACTGAACGGGAAGTAGACATCGAGGGCAATGTGTATGTCCCACTTTGCATCCGATACTTGGACAAGCAGGACACTCAGTGCGAGGAGACTGTGGCTTTTGTCCCATTCGTTAAGGACACAGCTGTCCTGGCCGACTACATCGAGACAGCCCTGTCCGAGAAATGGGGACTCAACATGGAGTACTGTAGAGGTCAGGCCTTTTTGAGTGTTGGAGAAGTAGGGGCTCAGATGAAGGCAGTCACAACAGTGATCTCTCAGAAATACCCCCTGGCCGTGCGCACGGTCAGCTCCGCTGTGTCTCTGAACGTGTGGCTGGCCAGGTCCTCTCCAGCAGGGGAGACAGCGGAGGGGGCAGCTTCCATAGAAGACATGCTCCAGTGGCTCACTGAGGACACAGAGAGACAGACCCAACTGGACAACATGATCATTCACATGTTCCAGCATGACGAAGGGAAAGGGAATGAGCTGAGGGACAAGCTGATCAAAAATTGGGAGAAGAGCCACGATATGCATGAGGTTATGGTAGAGCTTCTAGAAGTGATCATGCTCTGTTTGAATGAGCTGAAAGGCGAAGCGAATAGCCCAGCGTCGCACTACCTTAATGCAGTCAGAAGTTTCGAGTTCATCTTCTCCACGGTTGTGCTGAAGAACGTTCTGAGCTTGACCCGAAAGTTCAGTCAGTCTCTCCAGGGAAAGCCCCTGGATGTGTTGATAGCTGTGAGTAACTTGCCCGACCTCCAGACTTCCCTCAGCGAATTGATGAGTGATATTGACAACAATCATCAGGCCTGGTTTGAGGAGGCCGTCGCTTTAGCTTCCAAGTTGCAGATAACAATGCTACACCCACCACTTCTAGAACCCCTGAGTGAGTTTTACAAAAGAGCAGTGAGTGAAAGATTGGTAGAGCATGTCATTGCTGAGGTTACAGAGCTATTCACCGAGCAAGTTCTGAGCACCTTGAGTTGCCTGGTGATTGTGCCTTACGCAATGTCCAAGCTAGAAAGCAACAGTGTTGCTGTGCACATGCTCCGCATGTACAAGGATGACTTGCCAGATGTGGCCTCGCTCCACACCGAGTTGAAGTCATGGAAGGAGAAGTGGTTGGATCCCATGGCAGGCTATCTCCCTGCCACAGTCCTCGACACCCTGAAGGTGTCTCATATACGGAGCTTCAGTAACTTTGAAACTCTCCTTCGTCTCCTAGTCATCTTGCCCTTCTCAAGGAAAGAAAGTACCTTTAGACAGGGAAAGAGAAGTCTACAGGGCTTTGTACAGCAGGAGAGCAGGTGCATTGCCGAACTTCATCCTCTGTAATAGTTAATGGTCTGCCCTCAAAGCTCGTGAGTATAAACCTGGCTTCTAAGAGGATGTCATATACTGCTGACCCATTGTATCCTCACTCTTTATTTAGGTCTCAGTCCCTTTTTTAACTTACTAGGTAATATTTCTATGTATACATGAATGATTGAAGATTTTATTGTTTTCCTGCAAGCATATATTCTTTTTGTTGAAACACTTGTACTGCCTATTGGGACCAATGTCTTGCCAAAAAAAAGCAATGCTCACCTGAGGGGTTACCAATGCTTGTGTGCCTTTATGCAAAACTTAGTCTACTCCATGCATCATGATAATACTGATGTCAACAAATAATTCAGTCCCATCAGGCTTTTGGAATAACTGTTTTACTATTATTAAAACATGATCTAATTAATTTTCTCTCAATTAAAGAATCACTTGCATCAATTCACTTAATTTGTATCATTCCCTCCCATGGCACAAATAGATGGTTAGTTATTTCATGTTTGTGTTTTATGATGATTGCCTAGGATTCCTGTCTAGAGGAGTCTTAGAGGGGTTAATTTGCTGCAATGTCTCCAAATACTGTCTCCTTAAGAGGACAGCGTTCATATATATTTGTCAAAAAATTAATAAAAACTTGTGAAAAAAAAATGTGTCGTTTTTATTTGACCACTTTTTATTTGACCACTCACCATTTTTTTTGACTGAGTTGACTTACTAAAAATATATTAATATTTTTTTGTTTCTTAATTGTTAACTCTAGTAACTGTAGATTTTGAGGCCCCCTATTAGCCGCTGACCACCCATAAGCCGTACTTTCCAACTACCAACATCACTGTCGCGTCAGCTCAATCGCTGATGGACAGCTTGGATACCTAGCTCTATCTAACTATACAACATTCGCAATCATGGTGAACACTCAAATTATTTAAACTATAGACGCTTTCATCGAAAGTACGCTTGTTGCCAAGGTTATGCGCTTGGCCCGAAGTAAACTTCCGGTCAGTGTTAGTTTGTATCGGGTTTAGTATTTGCTGGATAATATGGCACCAACTACAAAATCTGTCAAAGTGAAGCTAATGAGCAGACTGACGTTGGGCTCAGGTTGTTGTGCTGTGGGGTGCAACCTGACCTCAGGAACAAATGCCCTTTCCAAAATAAAAATGTTTCGGTTTCCTAAAGAAGAGGGGAAACGACGAGCATGGATCAACCAGCCAGGCAAGAACTCAATGATCTGTAGCAATCATTTTGTTTCAGGTAACAAACTCATGATAAACAATAGGTAATGGCTACATGACCAGTAACAAGCCAGTGCATTATACACAACAGAACACAATGTTATGAAACACATGATATGACTTTACAGTTACAAACATAAGAACCACAATGTTTTCCATCAATATACAATTAAACAACCTACAGTAATTGCCCAAGTAGGCTCCACATACTGCCCACTAACCCCAGTCTGTGTCTCATGTATCATTTTTAAGCAATATAATGGAAATGTTAGGCTACACTTTTGATACTGGAATGTGTATGTAACCAGAATGGTTATGGATTGTGCTAGACATGTATGATGCTCAACAAGGTGAAATACTGTTAACACTAACTGTTTCTGTCACTTTTATTTGAGGTGAACCATCAGTGGACCCATGCCACCCAGATTATGTGCCATCAGTGTTTGCGCACAAAACCACCACTGATGGCTCAGACAAGTTGAAGAGGTACCAGAGGAGACAGAGTAGACCATCAGAGGTTGAGTCCATTGATTCTCCTTCCATAGAGGTCACTTATGCTGACCCTGAAGAAGGATGCACTGCTGTGGGTACAGATATGTCAATGGCAGACATTGACCAGCTACAAAATGAAAATGCTGAATTGAAGAGAAAAGTGGCTTCACTGGAAAATTAAATGGAATATCAAGAAAAAACGCCTGCAAGATTGTATGTTTGGCAATCTGTCTGATTTTATTTTAAATGATGACAAGCACACTCATTTTTACACTGGTCTACCATCTGCTGCTGTGTTTTTCACCCTCCTCACTCACCTGACAGCAATGTGGAACGCTTCATTGTGAGCAGCTGTGTGGCACCACAGAAATGATTTGAAGTATCCAAGTGGTGTCGATACCATACCAGTCCCAATGGCTCATAGATGTCTCGTAACATGCCACTGGGAGGCGCCAGAGAGAAAGGCGGGGGGAGGGAATTAATTCCCCCCTACCCCCGAATTTTCAGGTTTTCCAGGTTTTTCTGAAAATTGGGGGGTAGGGGGGATGTCATTCCCTCCCCCCGCCTGGTTCTGTGGCGCCCCCCAGTGGCATCTAAGATCAATAACGCTGATCTGATTGCCAATCAAAGTAAACGGTTGCCAGGTGTGCAAGTGGGCGATTGTGAGCAGCTGTGTGGCGCCACAGAAATGATTTGAAGTATCCAAGAGTGGTGTCAATACCATACCAGTCCTAATGGCTCATAGATGTGGGTCGTTGTCTCGTAAACTAGAGGTTGATGGTTTGAATCCAGGGTACTGTTACATTTTACAATCTAGAACAGATTTGCAGAGTAAAATACCCGAGAGCGGTTACCATATTTTATCAATCCCAATGGCTCATAGAAGTTTGATATCCAGCAACTGTCAGTTTTTAAAATCTAGAACAGATTTGCAGAGGCAAGTATACAAGCACGCTGACCATACCCTACCAGTCCCAATGGCTCATAGATGTCTCGTAACATGCCACTGGGGGGTGCCACAGAACCAGGCGGGGGGAGGGAATGACTTCCCCCCTACCCCCCAATTTTCAGGTTTTCCAGGTTTTTCTGAAAATTGGGGGGTAGGGGGGAAGTCATTCCCTCCCCCCGCCTGGTTCTGTGGCGCCCCCCAGTGGCATCTTATTTCTGATTCGTAGAGGCAAGAAATGCTGATCTGATTGCCAATCAAAGTAAACGGTTGCCAGGTGTGCAAGTGGCCGATTGTGAGCAGCTGTGTGGCGCCACAGAAATGATTTGCAGAGCCAAGTATCCAAGAGTGGTGACCATACCATACCAGTCCCAATGGCTCATAGAGGAAGAACGTTGTGTCATGAACAAGAGGTTGATGGTTTGAATCCAGTCTACTGTTTTTAAAATCTAGAACAGATTTGCAAAGCCAAGTACCCAAGAAGAGCATAGAAGTCTAACAAGGCCCAATGGCTCAGAGAGGAGAGAGGCTGTCTTGTAACCTAGAGGTTGAAGGTTTGATTCTTAGGGGAGCCTATTTTAAAACACAGATTGGAAGAGGCACTTGAAAAACGCCAGGAGAAAATCTATGTTATAGCCTGGACGGCTCAGTTAGGAGAGTGGCTGCCTTAAGATCATGATGTTGAAGGTTTGATTCCCAGGAAGGTCATGTTTTTAAGCACTTGGAAAACACCCGGAGAAAAGGAATGATATGGCAATAATTTAGTGGCAGTCGTTAATGATGAGTCATTGGGAGTTGTGACATGGCTAGTTGAATCCCCACCCACATGTGATTTTTAATTGAAGTCAATGTGCAAGTCTTCCAGTGAAATACCCAAGAGGAGTGTCAATGGCTCCCAGGTGAGGGACACAGCCTTACAAGCAAGAGGTTTCTTTTTTTGAATCCAGGCTGTCAAATTTTAAAGTCCAGATTGTCATGGAAATGCATGTCAAGAACGCCCGGAGAAAGTATTTTTCTGTGAAGGGGTTCCGTGGTGTGGCGGTCTAAGGGCATGAATAATAAAGAGTAACTGGATACTCGGTGTTCACAAATTTCCGGTTCGAATCCTCGACCACGGTCGGGTTGAGTACTCACCCATGGTTGTCTGGAGTGGATAAGCACGTGGTCTTTCCTTGCAGAAACTGTCTCTTTAATAACCTCACACTTCACCTTAAGAATGTATTTTGAACGAGTTCATGTTTCCTTGTGTCCCTGATGGCTCAGTGGATAAGCACGTGTACCCTGACAGATAAGGGTTGTGGGTTCAAACCCCATGGAAGGCTGCAATGGTCTTTCCTTGCAGGAATGGACTCTTTAATTACCTCACACTTAATCTCAAAGATGTCTTTTCAACGAGTTCATATATGCTTGTGTCCCTGATGGCTCAGTGGATAAGCACGTGTTCCATGAGCGTTGAGGGTCTGGGGTTCAAATCCCATAGAAGGCTGAGTTGGTCTTTCCTTGCAGAAACTGTCTCTTTAATGACCTCACACTTCACCTTAAGGATGTATTTTCAACGAGTTCATGTTTCCTTGTGTCCCTGATGGCTCAGTGGATAAGCACGTGTACCCTGACAGATAAGGGTTGTGGGTTCAAACCCCATGGAAGGCTGCAATGGTCTTTCCTTGCAGGAATGGACTCTTTAATTACCTCACACTTAATCTCAAAGATGTCTTTTCAACGAGTTCATATATGCTTGTGTCCCTGATGGCTCAGTGGATAAGCACGTGTTCCATGAGCGTTGAGGGTCTGGGGTTCAAATCCCATAGAAGGCTGAGTTGGTCTTTCCTTGCAGAAACTGTCTCTTTAATGACCTCACACTTCACCTTAAGGATGTATTTTCAACGAGTTCATGTTTCCTTGTGTCGCTGATGGCTCAGTGGATAAGCACGTGTACCCTGACAGATAAGGGTTGTGGGTTCAAACCCCATGGAAGGCTGCAATGGTCTTTCCTAGCAGAAAAGGTCTCTTTAATTACCTCACACTTGTGTTCATATCTGGCTGAAGGATCTTCCTACAGCTCAATTGTTGCTTTTGGACTTGGAAAAAAAGCTGGACTTATATATAAAACTGATAAAAGGTAAATTTATTTTCCCGGCTCCCCTCTCCCAACTGTCTTTCCTGGTGGGACAGTCGGGTACTGACAAAGACAGTTGGGTGATCCCTGCTGGCAGTCGGGGAGTCTGGACAGTCGGGGAGTGCGCTGTTGAGCAGCCCACGACACCAGCCCCCGACACCTTGGGGGC
Organism: Mallotus villosus; assembly: GCA_903064625.1. Lineage (NCBI taxonomy): Eukaryota > Metazoa > Chordata > Actinopteri > Osmeriformes > Salangidae > Mallotus > Mallotus villosus. The sequence continues at coordinate 315,847 of CAEFZP010004571.1, read as the reverse complement.
GACCTTAGAGCAAGCTCAGTCAAAGGATTTCTCTGGGTTCAAGGGTTTGGGTGGATTTGATCCCATGCCGTTGGGATTTGCTTGTCCGCATGCTTATCCATTAGGCCACTGGGGCCCCATACCTCCGGCATGTGAAGGTAGTATTTATCTTTTAAAAAGTGCTCTGCTGAAAGAGATACTAACATGTTTTGCATGCCTGAAAGCAAGCATGGGGTACACTGCCTCCAGCCAGATTTGAACCGGAGGGGTCAGGACTCAAGATCCCATGCATATCCACTCGGCCACCAGGAACTTGCTGAATTTCCCTCTGAATCGAATGATGTCTTTATGAATTCCACTTGAAGACATAAGTTCAATGTTCAATTGAAAGCTTTCATCTAAAAGCACCTTGGGGGATGTGATCCCCCAACCTCCTGATCTGTGGTCAATCATACTCTCTAACCATTTAGCCAACCTTACAACCACAAAAGTTACATGTGGACAGTCACACTTTGTCATAAGCACTCACTAATTTGTGAACCACACCTGGCACTCGTTTGTGTTGATTGGCATTCAGATCACATGACCAATACCACCAATCCAGATGAATGAGATTGAATGCAACAATCCCAGGATAGAAACAGTTGGCAGATCTAACTCTAACAATAGGTGCGTTCGACATGGACTGCAGCTGCATGAAACGACCGGCGAGAGTAGCCGCTTGCAGTCGGGGAGGAGTTGAAAACGGCTCTGTGAAGTTGGACATTCCAGCTTCTCGTGGTTTGCTGCGTTGATGTCAGTCATGGCCGATCAAGTGCTGTGTGCTTACGTTACTTTATTTATAATTAAACTTAGTCTTTCCGTTAGTAGAAGAGGTGGCCCAAAACCCTTTCTTCAACAAATGTTTTATTCAATCAAATTGTTTGGTCCAGATTTGAGCATTGGCGCAACTGAAGGTGTCAGAATAATTACAAAACAAGCATCAAAGTTGTCGTGTGTGAGTCTGGCCAATCATGAAATAGCTGTGTCATCATTTGAAGCCGTGCAGTTGCTTTGAGAAAATGGTTCCACCTGGGCCGGTCCTACGGCATCTTCCTCCTCGCCTTCTACGCAGTCTTCATCATCGTGGCGCTGCTCACGGAGTTGGGCAAGATCAGCGTGGGCTCAGCCTGAGGCGGACCCGGAACACGCCGGGACTGGGCCTCAGAATGACGACAGACCCGGGCCAAACGAAATAAAATATTCTGGAATATTCTCGGCTCAGTGCACTTTTTCCTGTGCTGTACCGTTTGTAGCTGTCTGACCTGCTGCCCTGAGGGCTTCTCCTCTCAAGGAGGTGAAGCCAGACACTGTGATGTTCCTCCAGCTTGCACTGGACCTTCAGTACTGAGAAGAGGACAGAGAGGAGCCTCCACTGGACCCCTGTGCTGGGGAGAAGGACTAGGAATGTAACAAGTCTAATCGATTGTAAATCAGAGCTCAGATGGACTGTACTGTTTGTTTTTGGTGTTAATTCAGTTCTATACGTGTGGGCATAACTTGAATTTGAACTTGAGTTTTCTTAAAAGGGTTATTTGACCAAACCTTGTTTTTTTCCCTGACATGTTCCTGGAAATATTTGACAGTTGAGACCAGATTTGACCTGCTGTATTTAAAAAAATAAAATCCTGAAACCGCAAGGGTACACAACTTCACTTGAGAAAGTGAACAGTTTAATAAAATTATTCATTATTCAATACACCAGATACATTATAATACACTTACAGAATAAGGAGATATAAAAGTAAAATCTTCCATTTGGTAGGAGATATATCGTAGCTGTAGGTTGTTACAGGGCAGGGACTGATCTGAGAGCTGTGTGTGTGTTGTGAGGTGAAAGAACGTTATCTGGTCTCAACATACGAAAAGCAGCCACTCGCCTTCACGGTTCACACTCGCTTATCGTACACACTAGGGAGGTCTGCAGCAGGCCAGGGCAGCCCCGAGGCCGTGGTCGTTGGTCAGGTAGGTGACATCCCACCTGGAGATGAGGAGGGACGGGGGGGGAGAGTCTGTGGTTCCTCCCTCTCCACCTTACCCACGAGGACGTGCGGCTGTGGCCGGGGTGCGAGGAGAGAGAGAGGGGGGAGAGACAGGTCTGAGACGAGCGTGTCTGTTAGATGATGGTCCCTGTGAGGGCATTGCGCTGGGGCTCAGGTGAAGGCGACGGGCCGGGGCTCTCCAGCGGTCTCTCCAGCGGTCTCTCCAGCAGTCTCTCCAGCGGTTCTCCAGCGGTCTCTCCAGCGGTCTCTCCAGCAGTCTCTCCAGCAGTCTCTCCAGCGGTCTCTCCAGGATACAGTCTGTCTGGGGCAGGTTCTCTCTGGAGTACTCAGCAAACCACTCCTACACACACACACAAAGAGATACCACCTCAGAGGCTGTACGTACCACACACAAACACAGCAGCAGCCAGGAATGGCCCGTGATGAGACACATGGCGTCATGGTGACCCTGCCCGACCCTCACCTGGATCTCCTCCTCGTACATCTTCATGCTGAGGTCACTCTTGGTCCTGGACCGCCTCCCCAGGTACACCAGAGACAAGTGCTGGAAACACAGGAACTCAGCTAGCAGCCAGCAGAGCCTGGAGTGTGTGTGTAGTGTGTGTGTGTGTGTGTGTGTGTGTGTGTGTAGGGTCTCACCCCGCTGCCGTCCATGGCCAGCAGGACTCCCTGGAGAGAGTTGACGGAGGACAGTCCAGGGCTGGTCTGCTTGTACAGCTCCAGAGTGGTCAGAGCCTCGTCACGACTCACCTCCGCCTCAAACACGATGCCGTTCTCATCTGCAACACACACACATACTTATACATTCTTCCAAAACACACACATACTTACACAATCTTCCAAAACACACACATACTTACACAATCTTCCAAAACACACACATACTTACACATGCTTTCAAAACACACACACACTAACTCATACATGATCCTACGGAGTCCACACACACACACACAGAGATTCTGAGAGCCCAACACACACACACACACACACTCTGAGAGCCCAACACACACAAGCATCTCACCCTCCGGGTCCTCCACAGGCTCTCTTGCGACTGTAGTTCATACGGAACACAAACGCGTCCAGGATGAACGCCACGATGATGGTCATCACCACCTGGGCAGCGGGGGGAGATCAACATGTTATCCCCCCACACGAACAAACACACACCTAAAGTTCACACACACACTCACACAACTCACCATAGTAACAATATAGAAGGTCATGAAGTAGAGACGACTCCAGTGAGTGGTCATGGACGTCACTCCTTCCTGTAGGGGAGGGGACAACAGCTGTCAATCAAACCACCAAATAACATGACATGTTAAGACAGGTGAGGGTGTTTAGTCACACTGTTACCATGGTGATGTACGTACCATACATGGTGTGTGTCTGCTCTCCGTACTGGCTGGTGGAGGAGGGCACCAGGCCAGGCTGGCTGTGGGTGGGAGGAGCCATCATCCTGCTGCCCTGCATCACTGGGCTGCCCTGCATCACCGGGCTGAACACATGCTGGGCCTGTGTGACAGACAGAGAGAGACAAGAGAGAGAGTGTGTGTGTGTGAGTGAGTGTGTGTGTGAGAGAGAAAGAGAGCATGTGTGTGTGAGAGAGAGAAGAGAGCATGAGTGACTGACTGATTGACTGACAGAAAGAGGCAGCGTGTGCATGCATGTGTGTGTGTGTGTGTACCTGGGACTGGAAGTGCGGGGGATCTGCTGCACCAGGGGTTGGCTGGTGAACTGCTGCGGGCTGCAGGTGAAGAACTGGGTGGAGTAGCCGGGGCACTGAGCCACGATGGGCCCGTGGCCGGGTGCATCATGGTGGGTGTGCCCTGGGCGTGATGATGGTCTGACCTTTGCTGAGGCATGTTGGGTACTGTAGCTGTTGGGTACACAATGTAGCTGTTGGGTACACGATGGAGTGCACAGAGAGAAACACTAAAACTACATCAAAGATGCCAGGGAATGACTGACTGGTAGTCGCTTTAGAGAGATTGCGGGGGGGGGAGAGATGAAGAGAGAGGGAGGAGAGAGTGGAGAGGAGATAGAGAGAGATGGGGAGGCAGGAATAGAGACAATGGAGGAAAGAGGGAGAAAGACAGAAGTAGAGAGGGAGAGAGAAAGAGAGGCTCAGAGACAAAGAGAGAGGCAGTGAGTATTCTGACCTTTACCTGGTCTGTAGGGTTTGGACTGGTTAACCACCATGTGGGGCATCTGAACGTGCTACATCGCTGGAGACTGGAGGGAGGGAGAGAGGGACGACAGGAAGTTAACAAAGCAATTCTTCTTTTCCTTTGATCAGGACCACCCCTGCTCCGCCCCCCCTCCCCCACACATACTCCAGTAGTTCCCAGCATGCCTTGTGGACCTGATGTGTGTAGGGGGACTGATATCTTTCCACAGGCCAGCATGCATGACCCTGGTCCTGACCCCTGCCTTAATCCCTCACCTGACAAGACTGGCTAGGTGACACCAGTTCACTTCGATAGAGGCTGTTTAAACACTGCGCTGGTCTAACCTAGGTTTAGTCTGACTGACCAGACTGAAACTATCCTTACTTCCATCCTAACTGCGGTGGACTGTGGTCCCCACAGTCACACAGAGATACATAGAAAGAGAGATCCATAGAGAGGAGGGCAGATCTTACGTGTATGTGGAGAGGCTGCTGTCGTATGTCGACTTGACGCCGTACTGCTCCTCATTGTACTTGAACATGTCGTTGGGGTCCCAACCGTTAGACTGGAGGAACACAGAGAGGGTGAGAAGAGTGTGTGTGTCTGTGTGTGTGTGTGTGTGTGTGTAGTGTGTGTCTCTCGTCCCTACCACGTCTGTGTCCAGACAGAGACTCCAGGCTGTCGGAGGCATGCGTCTCTCCTCCATCCCAGGGTTCCAGATCCTTCTCCTTGTGCTCCCCGTTAATCCTCCCGCTCACCGCAGAGTCTGTGAAGGGGCATCGGGCATTGAGAGAGTCATTTATTCAAGGTCCACTCAACTGTCAATCAACTGTCACTAAGCTGTCACTCAGGTAAGAAAGATTTCCTTTTGTTTCTTCTACATGGATTATTCAACCTACATGAATAAAACATACCTGGTGATCAACTACAATTTATTGGGAACATCTGGATGTGTTGAGCTGCGGTATGACTATTATTGGTGAAACGACCCAACAACCCCCAGCCCCAAACCCCATCTCTGCAATAATAATTAATAAAGGCTGGTTTAAAGTAGCCTACTTCTTCCTGCCTCTGTATTAATGCTCATGGGTAGCCTAAATGGGTTCCATTCAGACCTTAACATTAAGTATTTTACTGTTGTATGTCAACAAGACATTTTCACCTGGCTATACCCAAAGTTTAGATCTGATGTGGTATTTATGCAAATGAGCATATACCTAATTAGATTATGCACCGTTGAGTTTGCTTCTGTTGCAATTTGTCCTTTCTTTTTTTCATAAAATGACTGGACTATAAGCAAAGACAAGGGTTACATTAACAAAGCTGACGAAGTATTTACTGTAGCTAACTGGCAGCTAGCTTCGGAGAACTAGGATAGCAGAGTAGTGTGCACATTATACTTACCTGGAGGAAGCCGTCTGTAGCTCCATGCCGGGGGTACATTACTAGAATTTAGGATTTAGGACTGCCTACTACTGGAATTAGTACAGTGTGGATTAGTACTTTTAGCAATATGACATGAGTTCTAGCAATCCAGGAATCGTAGGAATCTAGCCGGAAGATAGCCTAGCTAGAGCTAGCTAATTCACCTTATTCCGCCCCGTCCACTTTTCTTACTTTCGTTGTATTTGAACTTCCTGTTTGCCGGGGATATCATTCAACCGCTGCTAAAATATAGAATAATTAGGTGGATTTGTGCCAGATATGCTATGTTCGTGTGCTACAACAAGTCGACAACACACCCTTTCACTGGATGCCTTGAAAACGACTTTTAAGGGTTTATATAATTCGTTGTGCACTAGTAGTCTCATAACTAATGGCAAATAGAAAGACGCATCTATTAAATAATTTGATTGCTGCGTTGTTTCAAAAGCTTTATATTACATTTCGATGCACTGCAGCAGTTGTTTTGCTCACAGCCATGCCCATACATTCGGTTATAATCTTGCATCTACTAATATAATAAATTGAGAACAATAAAACCAGGGCTGCCAACTTTTCAAAAAACCTTGGCGTGAGATTTGGTAGCTGGTAGAGCCCCCCCCCATTTGTTTGCATATAATTTATTGGAGTGATTTAAATGATATTGTTTGTATATGCACATTTCTTATGAGAAATATTGACGTAGGCCTATATAAATTAATAATGACGTACAAAAAACGTAATAATGGGTTATGTGCATACTTTATTGTAACATTACAGAGCTTGCTCACATTTCTTCTGAACAAGCAGGTGAGCAGTACAGCTTTCTCAGGAGATTTTCTGTCAGGCTAATCAGCCAATTTTGTGTTTTTGTTGAGTAATTCTTATTTACTTATTAATATTTACTTTGTATAATATTAGTAACATTGTATTTTAATACTTTGTTTAATCCACATTGCCTGGTGAATGTTTGGAACGGTTGGAAAACGGTGGCGTTTGTGTTTTAATAACGTTTCTGTAATTAGTTATTGCTTAGGGAAGTTCGAATCTGTGAATATATTTCCAACTTTACCCGTCTTAAAACAGTTGGCATATACAACCAATTAATAATTTATCAGTCAGGCAGAGATAATAATATGTAGAGAACCTTTGTATTGCCAAATTGTATTTTATTGCTGGCTATATATTATATAATGGAAACTGATTATTTAAAAACTGAAAAAACGGTGTCATTGTTCATGCCATTCACATCTTACAGAAAGCACAATCGGAATGACCAAATGACGAATATTGACGTAGCCTATATTTATTTAAAGTGATATAGGCTACTGTATAAATATCTGTATACAAGTAGTTTATGTCCAAATGCTGCTACTCATTATGACGTAGGCTACAACGTAATAATGGTGTATATTCATACTTGAACGTAACATTACAGAGTTACCTACATAACACTTCTTGGAACAAGTGAGCAGTAAGCTTTTTCTGAAGATTTTCCCAAGCTAATCAGCCAATTTAGTGCTTTTCGGTGAGTAGCTAATTCTTCTTAACACATTAATATAATCTTACATGTAACGGAATTTAATGCTACATTGAATCCACACTTCTGTAATGCAGTTACCGTCAATATCATCTCCTCTCTAATAACACTTTCCCATAATCACTGTTATTGGCCATAGCTGCAGTGGTTTTCAGAGATTCGATTTAAAAAAAACGATCTATCTGACACACAGTTTGATGATCCCGATCACCGTCGACGTCGGGACAGTGGATCTCAGAGAGATGGATGACGCTGAAATGGTAAGAGCCTTTTATCAACTTCAATTTAAATGTTTAAACAGCAAACATGGTCAAATAGCTCTCTGAGTGACTGTGTCTATAATGTAGGAAGTTGACCATGGGACCATGAGAGAAGGATTGGAAACATGGGGATGATCATCTTTCCCTCTGTTCCTTTGATGAGGCAGATTTTCTGGTCAGTAGTTGTATGCATAGCTATAGGTGAAAGGGATGACACCGAATTGGTAAGATCCTTTTTTTTTCACATAAACTTAAATGGTTAATCATCAAACATATACAAATAGCTCTGAGTGACTTTGGTCTCTATTGTAGGGAGTTGAACTTGATGGGACCAGAGTTGAACTTGATGGGACCAATCTAAAGCATTCGAAAAATGGGGACCATCTGTCGCTCCATTCGTTTGACGATGAAGATTTTCTGGTAAGTCTGTGCGTCAAAAGCAATACAAGGACACAACTTAATTTGACTCGGCCGGGAATGGAACCGGCCATCTTCTGATTAATAGCCCTATTCCCTAACCACTCAGCTATCTGACCCACCTGACCTACTCACCATATGAATATTCATATTTTCACATTTTCCTCTCTGCCTGTTCCTGCACATTGTACTTTACTCTTGGTCTCCCTAGAATCATGTTATGGATTACGGAGCCCAGGCCCATCTTCCTTCGTCTGTGAGAGCCGAGCCTTCCACTTATGACATGCGCCCCACCATGATACACAAAAAGAAGAGGTGCGACAGGCCGTCCCGTGTCACAAGAGTGATGAAAAGGTTCGAAGAATCCCTGGTTGCCCTGGAACAGGACCTTTGGAGAACCAAGGAGGAGATCCTGAAAAGTAACGCGTACTTCAAAGAGTTGTCTCGTGTAAAGAGCCAGGGACAAGGCCTGCTGATGGGTGTGTCTCGGAGAAGCCTTGTTATAATCAAAGGCAGCAGGCTTCAGAAGATTCAGGCGCAGAATTATATTGAAGTCATCGAAGATTTCGATGCGCTGATCAAATCGGTCGAGAAGGGCTGCAAAGCTGATCTCAATCTAACGGGCGTGGAGAAATGGCAGAGAGAGGTGAAGAAGCTGTGCAAGGCCTGCAGGGCCTGCACTGAGAGGATCATACCACCCGAGGTGTGTTGTTCCTCACCACAGTCTTCCATCCAAAGCTTTGTAAGTAATCAGTACAGAGACTGTACGTTTCATTTATTCAGCTATTTAGTTTGTTGATTATCATCCTAAAGAGCCATCGAAAGATCCCTGGTCGCACATGCCAAAAGGTGATGTATTTTCTTGTGACTGGTGTCTCCCCAGGATCTATCTGAGACAGAGACCACTTTTGTGGTCCCTGTCTGCATCGAAGACACTACGGAATCTCCCCCTCTGACTCCTCCTACTCCCGAGGCCCTCCTCTTCCCTCAGCAGGCTCCCCGGGCTTTGACTCCTCCTCTCAACGGTGTCACCTTTGGAGTCGTGGCTCCTACCTGGTCTGAGACTCTACCTGCTGTGGGGTGTTTACCCCTCAGTCGTCTGGAACGAATCCCCTACTTCAGCGCTAATGCAAAGAAGCAGCTCGCAGGAGGATTGGAAGAGCTCCAGCAGGTGGAGTCATCATCATCATCATCATCACAGGCAAATGTATGATGACACTGTTAAAGCGTAAATCACATTATGCACAATGATTACGAATGAGGCTTGAAAAGAATCAGGATTTGTATTGGTTCATTGCCATTTGTTCTCAGCTCAGTGATTCTTCCATGTAAGCATGTGTGCTGCTTTCAGGATATGATGGAAGAGACGGAAGAGACGACTGGCAAAGGGGAGGAGAAGGCCAAAGCGATCTTGTACATCCAACCACTGACTGTGGAGGAAGTCAGTGAGAAAGAGGATGAGAACAAAAATGGCGTGAAGGAGAAGAAGAAGAAAAAGAAGAATGTGGGAAAGAGGTGAGGGCAGATAGCAGAAAGGCTAAATGAAGGGGGTAGTAGAATGTGGGTGAAGACATCAAGACCCTCAGTGTAAGGATGAGAGAATGCGTACTGGTATGGCAGATTACATTTGATGTTTTTTCTTATGATTGACAGGTTTCTCCAGTGGCTATCACGGAAACTCATATGCGGCTGTTGTTCAGATGTTTAACAAACATCATGCATGCATACCCATGCTCTTTCTCTCTCTGTCTTTCACTCCACTTTTGACCTCATCAGTTACACACCACCCCTACACACACACACACATTCACTCTCTCTCTTTCTCTTTCTCTCTCTCTCTCTCTCTCTCTCTCTCTCTAACAGTATTTTGTCAAGCATCTGTATTCAATAAAGTTACAGACATAATTTTGTGTTTTCTTTGTTTTACTTGGTATTGCTTTTTGATTATTACTAATCAGGGCAAACCAACTAATAGAGCATCTAGCGTATAACTAGAAATAAAGCATTTGTTCAGGGCTTTTAATGTGACAAATGAGGAAACCGAAAGTTACCTAATTTGCTGTACAGGCGGAACAGTAGTAGAAAAAAGCTGAAAATGGGAAGAAAACAGACAAATACATCGTTCATGTTCTAATGTTCGAAGAAAATTGACCGCGTATTAGCTTTGAGTAATAAGGCGTGTTTCTTATCTATTCGTCCACGCATACTGGCGTGTGCCCTTGTATTCATCTGAGCTCGTCTCCAAAGATAACAGACGGGGACAGACACTGCACAACCAAGAGGAGGTTGAGCTATGCAAACGCTTGTCTTTTCCAACGAAAGGAGAGGGCGGACAAGGGCTCTTTAAAAATTCTCTGCGGCAGACCAATCTCCACTGCCTCTCTTTCTTCTAATGCAAAAGTATAAATTGAAGGGGCACTGTTTCGACAGCTCCATAGGGCTGCGCTCCAATACCGCCATCTAAGGGTTCAAAGTGTGAATTACAAGTGCAGTTCCTCTGAGTAAACCACCAGATGGCGATGGTAAAGCGCAGCCCTATGGAACGGGTTTTTAAGGGGCACCGTTTCGACAGCGCCATTGGGCTCCGCGACGCGTCAATACCATAGTTAAGTAATAAGGTACGAGAAGCAGTACCTTGTCGTCAATAAAGTAGTGCTACGTGTTCAAGGAGTGTTGTTACGTGTTCCGGCAAACCCTGGAACACGTACTTAGCTAATTGACGATAAAGTACTGCCTCTCGTACCTTATTGCCTTTATAATACGGTTACCAGAGACATTATAAATAGTAAATAAATAGTAAGCTGCCTTTCAGCACAAAATAGTTATAGCCAACAAACGTTGTGTATCGCATTGCCGAGAGAAAATAGTCCCTGTAAATAGTGGTTGTTGCTATGCAACGGACAAACAGCATTGTGAACTTCACGTTTGTTAGCCGAGCTAGATCTAATAATAATTATGATAATGGATTGCATTTATATAGCGCTTTTCTACCTTAGCGGCACTCAAAGAGCTTAATGAACAGAGTTTCATTATTCATTCAGACACAGTCATACGAGTGGTGGTAAACTACAACTGTAGCCTCAGCTACCCTCCGACCACCACCAACATTCATTCACCAACATTCTCACCAGATCTCGCACCATCTCATTCATTCACATTGCTAATTTTATAAGTTTCCTTTAAAATAACAATACCATTATATTTTTTGCGATGATTGACTAATTCATACTTTGATTCATTGCAGATTAATGTTACCAATGAAGCTAATAAATGACTGCGCTATGGAAGCAGTTTTTAAAGGGTTACTATTAAAATGCCACCATTGGGTTGCGCCTCAATCCCGCCATCTAGTGGCTTAAAGTGAGATTTACAAGTGCAGTTCCTCATAGTAAGTAGTGGAAGACAGTAAGATACATTTTTTCTCTTTTTTTCCATTTTTTCTTGTTAACAATTCAGAGTCATGTAGTTGCACTACTAATAATCTTAATAATCTTAGATATGCTGTTAATGTTTCACAACATTAAAATAAACGCCCCCCTGGAGGGCAAAAAATACTTTCCGCTGCCCGCCACCCATTATAAAGTCATACATTTACGTTGAGTCTGCTGCTTTTGTTTAGGCATAATGCCGGATAGTTGTTGTGCTATCGGATGCAGTAATTGCAGAGGAGACAATCCTGGACTGTGTTTCTACAGAATTCCGTCCGATAAAGAAAATATAGAGAGGAGAAGATTAACCGTAACGCTAGGCTACCTCTGTCTCCGGGGAGGGCAGCGTATTTGCAGCGAACACTTCATCAACGCTAAGCACAAGTAAAGTTAAACACAAGTATATTAATGATCGTATTTTTAGCCATAAAACACATCTTTATGTAATCGGTTTGACATAGTTTGTTGTGTATCGAGGCGACCAACTGCAGTGGTCGTAGTGAGACAAAATTAGCAAATTAGTTAGGTTGTTGTGTTAGACGCCGACACTTACAGTTTGTGTTGATATCTTTCCTTTTCTCAGCTGAGGTGATCCAAAACAATGCGGGAAGGTACATTTGCAAGCTTTTGCTGCGTCTCAACGGTGTGAGACATTACCGCCAACAGCCTGCTGCTCTCCAGGTCTCCGGGCATGTCACGTGACTATGATTAAGCCGCTGACGACCCAGGAGCCTTTAGTAGGCCTACTTGTGATACGGTATGTAACGGTTTTTAATGGTTTTCCAAAGTTCGTTTTACAATGTATTGACAAATACATGTTAAAACTCCCACCGCAGTTTCACCAGTGCAAATTCTGTACGTCATTCACACATTTACCCAGTGATCATTACATCCCAACCACATCTATGTACAACCAGTGTTGACCATTCCTGCGCCAACCTAAAGACCCTCCAAGAAAGCGAGGAAAAACTCCTCACAAAAACTCTTTAGAGAAAATCTCGATGAAACCCGTGCTACCAACGTTCACTTTGCACTTGTCCTGTGGCTAACCGACAACTGGATACCTATCTTAATAAACAACATTCGCAATCATGGTGAACACTCAAATTATTTAAACTATAGACCACATATCATTACACATATAAAAACAGAACGAACACAACAATAGAACTTCAAACAACGATTACTTAACTAAGCTAATTACCTTAATTTAGTAGCTTTTCAGCTTCCGCAGGGCATTCTGGGTACCAAGAGCAATGCGCGAGTAGGCCTACACAGCCGATCTTACAGCAAAATACAAGATATGAAAAGAGACAGCGTCCCGTGTATTATTGTCCACACGATCATATAAATATAAAACGAACTTACAAAGAGCTTGGTTACACTACCAAAGTTGAATTAGTAATGTTGTTGTTAGCGATGCTAGCGTTATTTTGCTAGCTAGCTCATAACATTTCACTGGGTCTTGCAGATGTTTGATTAACTGAAATTATTAAATGTTATGTTCTACAACTTAAGCAATTTCCCTACTTTAGCAAGTCACTGTATTTCCAAGCCCTGATAGTGTAACTAAGACGACCCAGTTAATAATTCCTCCCCCGTTCAATCATAGATCCGCTAGATCGGCTACACACTCCACCACACGACAAATTCTCCTGACAGAAACGTCATGACCTGAATCATAATATGTTCCATGCTGGATTTAAGATCAAATTTAGCTATACAGAATAGATTTAGCCTAAAGAATTGTGTTTTCATGCTTAATTTGAATTGTCATTCGTTTAGATACGAGGGAAGATTACTAGTGCATTACAGGTGCACTCATGTACATTTTAACACGTTGAATAGGCCTAAAGCTTCTACCAAAGACCCTCGATGAAAAAGTTACTATTTATTATTACAGCACAATTTGTGTAATTTGTCACTCATACATTTGCAGTTTATGGCTAATAGCAAGCTTAATCTTTCAAACAAGGTATAGCAAATATGCCCTGCAGTGAAATCGTTACGTTACAACTTCTTATGTTTGTGGCTAATAATGTAACGCCTACTTATAGCAGGAAAGCAGAGCAGCGATCTGACCGGCAAACGAATTATATAAACACTTAAAAATCGTTTTCAAGCCATCCAGTGAAAGGGTGTATTGGTGACTTATTGTAGCACACCAACATAGCACAACTGGCACAAATCCACCAACCGTATTTAATGTTTTAGCAGCGTGACTTCTCGGCAGTTCTCCATTGAATTGAATGATATCCCCGGCAAACAGGAAGTTCGAATACAACGCAAGTAAAAAAAGGTGGGCGGGCGCAATAAGGTGAATACAAATGCAATATCTAAAGTGTTCCATTCAGTTAAAATAATTTAAGTAATTTTTATTGGAAGGTATGTAGTTGTAGGCACATACTCTTCCTAAAGACTGTTTTAATACAAAGTAATAGAAGAGGACCCTGATAGCTGAGGGATTTCCTGCTTGAATCTTACTGTTGTGCAAAACTTCAGAGGTTTGGTGAACAGAGGTTGTGCAGGACTGCAAAATCCCTTTTTCCTCTGTATTTTTGTGCCTGTTTTTTGTCTTTGGTTCTTGCTGTTAAAGTGAAGGAGTAGCTTGGACTGTGGACAATATTTCTGCATTTGAGATACACAACTGGACTGGACTGGTTTCTCTCTAAACCAGATATTCACTTCAGACGTTGTTTATGGTGTAGAGAAATACTTGATTGTCCAAATAAAAATTTGAAACATCTTGTCCCTCCGTTTAAGTAAGATGTGTTTTTGACGTTTAGGTGGTACAATAAGGACAACAGGACACACAAACTATAAACACTGTCAATTGTATGCGGCAGTATATAATACTCAGACTCACTGAAAACAGTTTCACTCCATCTCGATAGAGAGCATCCCCTCCTCAAAGGCTGGTGACCTCACCTTGTCTTTAAGGGGCATGTATTCTTCCTGTAGGCTGTAACACCAGAGGGCCCTTTCAAACAATGGGTGGATTGTTGGTGCTCAGCTTAGTGTGAAAGGTGTATCTCTGTGTCCTCAGTCAGCTGCTGAGCAAACGGATCCGTCTGACTTCTGTGAGCCCCAAACAGCCTTGTTTACCTACAGGTTTAAAGCTCAGCCCATGCGGTTTCCACATCCAGTATTCGAAACTCCTGTTACTCAATCTTAAACCCTTGGTTAGACCCCTCCACACGGTAACATAGAGGTGGGCTTTATTGCAGGGGTTATGTGTCCTTTCTTGTTCCAAAGGTGAACATTCTTAGATTGGGAAGATACTGTGACAAGTTGAGCCGTTTTGGTTATTGGTGACCTTTTATACAGCAGGCAAAGAAGGCCTCCTTGTTTCAGCAAAATGAGCAAATACCATAATTGAACTTCGGCGCTGGTTTCCTGCTGGAAGTCAAGGTTCTGCACTGATCTAAGACCTGTGGCAGTCTGTAATCATGTCCATACACAGCTCGGATTTAACTACTCTGGAGGGAAAGGCAGAGGGCTTAAGTGGATTTTATTTCAAGGTTTCGTTGCAGGGGAAAAAATGGCGGCCTGGGTCAGAATATGTACAACCACCAACAAATGGTTCGAGTTATTGCAATATGGACTTGCCGATCAGACACAGAAACACTCATTTTTATTCTCTCACTATGTAACACACTTCAGTATAGAATTTTCCGGAATATCAATGATGAACCTGTTGCTCAAGAGCAGAGTGTTGTGTATCTAACCGTCAGATGTTCTCAGGTTATCAATACCCCACAACTTGAAGACATTTGGGCTGCACAGTGACTTTCCCAAAGCAGGGGCATCAGTGATTGGTCACTGATTGCTTGTGCACTGAGGTTGGCCCAGCAAAAATATGCCCCTGCTCCAGCAGAGGGCAAGTAGGATTACCTGGTGATACGAAGTGATTAGGTTACTGCTTTGGTAACCCCATTTCGCCTGCTCCACTTTCAGGTTGAAGTATCACTCATTTATGTTCAGTTCTCCGGTTCTCTGTTACCTTTCCTGGCATTTCTAAAAAGGGAGGGAAATTATACGAAACAGATGCGTCTGCACAATTTATCTATTGTGCTGCTCAGAAGCCTGTGGTGGTGACACTTGCCCCTGAAATGGTGTGAGTTAGTGTTCATGGGGGTGTTAGAAGAGAGCATTGGTGATAGGAGATCCTACCCCACCATGATTCTGTGCTGCTCTGTAACCAGCACCTTTTTTATTCCTCTTTCAATTACACTTGGAAGACCTACTGATACCAACCAAGAAAATAGTTTACCTTTGAAGATGAACAGAATTGCAAATATGAAGTTTAATCAGCATTTGTTTGGTACTGAATAAACACTTCAAAAGTAACATACAGATGGCAATAATATTGATGTCATATCAACAGCAAAAACGAAACATTACAGGACAGTGATGACTGTTTATGTTTTATGTGATTTATAATAAAGACAGTTTGTAATCAGAAAAGCACTACACATTCCTAATCAATTAACGGTGAAGAAATGCTACATCAATGGTCCTCTTTGGAGTTCAGCAATGTGAAAAAGTAATTTTGCTTTACATTCTCAGGTGTCGCCCTTGGGTAAACAGACAAGAGTGTATGTCACAGCAGGAACCACTACAGAAACAACAATCCCATCCAATTCCCGTTCTACAAGAGAAGATTGGACCAAATACTGAACCATTTGTGTAGAACCTTTCTTCAACTCTGCTTTGAGGATCCCGATCCCTTTCAAGTGACAGATGGGTGGCACTTTCAAAACAGTTAATGCAGTCTTAAAGAAGCCCCCACACTTATACCTACATCATATATGGCAGTATAGGGTTATTTATCCATTCATGAACCCTTTGGCAAAAGTTCTTACTGGATACAGAGTTTAACCGTTGAAACATATGTTTCTAACTTAACATCTGTAAGGGGACATTTGATTCAATTGTATTGTTTGTCAAGTTTCTGATCTTTCGAACCAAATCTTTTTTTTGTCTTTCTACTGTAACTATGACATGGGTTAATTTTGTTTCCTTTATTGAACTGACACCATTCCTATGTGCCAGTTGATGGGAGCGTGACCAATGAATGCCGAAACAAATAGTCCTCAAATGTCACCAGTCCTACATAGCAGAAATAGAGACTACGTGTCGGTCACCCATCAGCTCTCCATCTCACATTCTCAGTCTGTCATCGTGACTCATGTTTAAAGCTGATTTAATAAAGATGCCCCTTACTAAAAAGGGGATCTACAAGATGCATCAACCAGCAGCGTCCCGACCAAGCTGAAGAACGGGGGAGAGGAGGAAGAGAGGACTAAAAGGGCTGGTCCTCAGAAAGTCCTAAATGCCTGCCAGACAGTTAGAGGGGTTTTTAAAAGTAGAAAAGGCTTGGGAGGCTGCATCTCAGGGCCTATTCAGGTCCAGATCCCAGAGGGGAAAGGTGAGTGGCCTTATCTTCTCCTGGCGAGCCTCCATACTCTTGATATAACCCTGATCCTCTTAAGATAGGAGAGACAATGGGCCAACATTGTAGGCAGTAAGAGCCGTTCCCTCCAAACGTTTCATCATTATATTCAAACCAGTTTTGCCTTTCTGGAAGACAGCCCGGGTGTTTCGTGAACTGCCCAGATGCCTTGTCTAGCTTCGGTCATATTTTAACACTGAAGTGTGGTGATTAATAAACTATTTGTGGCAACATTTTCAGTCTTTAACAGTGCTTACAGTGCTAACAGTTATTTTAATTCCACAAAACCGTGTGGTTTTCTGGTCCCTCTATTAACAGCAAGAAGATTTCCTCTCCCTCAGTGTATTGGTTGAAAGGTGAGATGGGGGATCAAAGTCCTGTGTGTTGATCCTGGCTTAGACAGGAATGGAGAGCCTGTGTGTAAAACGTTCAGGTTGGAGACGCCGGTGGTTCTACGGTAAGCTCTGCGACCCTTCAGCTCCATACACTACAATCCATGCCCATTCACAGTTGACTTCTATAAAACATGTTTCACCCACTCTAGAATCAGAAACAAGGCACGGCACTGTGACAGGATACAGACATACATAACCTTACAGTTCACTACAAACCCGCGCTGCTGGGCTGTGGGGCTCACTGTGTTTGCCGAATATTTTTGGACACAGTATCCCCATGCTCCTGAGAGGAAGTGGCTTCTTCCCTCTGGGGAAGCCAGATGAGTATTTGTAGGCATGCATGGCACAGGTAGCAACGTTAATGCATATGTAAAAGAATGCCTCTGGATAATTATAGGTGCACAGCCCACTCAAGGCAGGATCCTACAGGTGGAGCTATAGAGGTAGAGCTGGAGATGGAGAGAGAGAAAGAGGCTCTTCACATGCATACAGTTGGTCTCCACCATCTCCTTGTCTTTTATTACATATGATAACTAAAATGCCTCTCGCTAGGAAATTGTTTGGTAAATGTTTAAAAGAGAGGGGGAAAGACTTTCACTGTAGGCCATGTATGTATGAATATTTACTAAACAATATTCGTTGTTGTGGAAAAATATCATACAGCAGTAAAGTAGAATGTTGTGAATTGCTTTGCAACAGTCTTTTCTTGTAAAGTTTTCCACTGTAAAGAGGCAAATCTGAAAGAGAAAAACCCCACAATTACCGGAGTTTCCTTTCATTTAAAATACCGTTAAGACTGTGGAAACAGTCTTAATGAAGGTATCTTAATTACATGGTAATTTAGCAAAGGCGTGTGGCTGCAGTTAGCATTATGTAGTTCAAATCACTAGGAGGCCAAAATAAAAAATAATCCTAAAACCAACATCGAAAAAATCCTCGTGGCAATGAATGTAGCCTACTAGGGCCAAAATTGATCGCTATATATGTTATAACGATTCTGGCAGTATAGGTCTATTCTTTTATTTGCATCAGAAATGTGCCTACTCCAATACTTATAGGATAGCCTATCCTAGATTTTTGGAAACTCTAGGATTACTACATTTTAATCAGTTGCTCGTGACTGCGATTTTTGAGCAGCTTGAAACAGGTTAAAACAGATGACCTAATTCAGTTAAAACGTTTAAATGGAAAACAATTGATGTGAAATGGATTGCAGATTAATCTATGCATGGGGATGCAAACAATGTTAACTGATATGTAGCAAGCAATATTCATGTCATGATTATAAAATTGCTAAATGATCCTTAGGTCTACACAATCATATATTAATATTGCCAATATGCTATATGGTAAAAAAGGGAGACATTTTTGATTAAATACATTACTTTACGTTTTATCTGTTAAACAGGAACAGATAATCAAACAAAACTGTATGTCAAACTGTCCTTGAAATCCAGTCTGCTTTGTTATGCTAATTGTGCCTGACATCACCAGGGAGATCAAAGCGGGGCAGGAGTACTTATAAAGTGAGGCTGTTCCGCTGCCGAGAGTCCGACAAATTCCGCAACGCGAAAGACCATTGAGGAACCTGCGAGAGATAAGCGCTGTTGGGGAGTTAAAGGATGCGTAGTCTACATCGCACTTGGAATCACTTTTATTGCGATCCTGTGGATTTACAAATATATTTGGTGGATATTGAATGAAAAGGATATTACACGGAATTTATAAATCGACACTAAAACAAATATCACTTGTGAAAAGGTAAGGCGCGATGATAGAATGATAGGCTCGTCTTATACCGAGTAGAGAATGAAACCGTGAATGAAGTTGAGTCTTTAGTTTATGGCTATATTAAGAGTTGGACAACTTTGTGAGGATCGTGTTGCCATGATTTAAAACATAGGCTATTTGAGTAGGTCTTCAAAGGGAGTCAACGCTTCTTGTATACATTGGGAAATCTCTAAAATCAAATATTTTTGCAAAACATTATCAACTGTATCAAGTTAACAAAGTTGGATGTATAGAACCTATATGATTTTCTATGATTTTAAATTTACATGATTGGGGTAAAGAGCAATAAAAGTATTAACCAGTAGTGATACCTATAGCAATTTACTATTTACTATTTCTAAATATTCTAAAGGTTAGGCTTATTATTTCAAGGCAAATTAATTTGAAAGTTTTTAATATTGAAGGATATATAAATATAATATTTGTACATAGGCCTACATGTTCAACAAGCTGTAGGCCAACTGAAATGTTGTAGACGACTTATGTACAGTAGGTAGGCTAACAAAATATTTGCCTATAGATTCCACAAAGAATATAGCCACGATGACGCTTGAATCTCAAGCTTGTTACTTGGTCCTTATCACCTCAAATTTAAAAACAGTAGTCTGTGGGTTTTACTAAATAGGGCACTCCTCAAGCAGATTGCTTATCATCACACGCACAAATAAAAAGCTATCTGATAGAGGTAACGTCAGATATAGCCTACAGTCCTGCCCACCGGAGGGTAGAATGCTGGTTTGTGGAAATTTTGTAGTGATCAGAGATCCTTAAATTCCAGAGATTTTTCCCCCCGAAATGGACAGCGTTGTTAATTCAATATCACGGTTGAGTATATGGTTCAGCACATTGGCCAACAATGTTGGACAGTGGCTGGTGTTTGACATTTTTGGAAATGAAAATAAGTTTGAGAAATAATAGGCTGAAAGTTGGTTTAGGCTATACTTAATCTCATGGAAGGTCATCATTTAATTCTTTTAGTTAATATTCTCAAATGTGTTTAAAATGTATGTGTTTAACCCATTTAACATTTGTGTAGGACTATTTGGTGTAAATGTGTCGTACTATAATGCTCAAAGTATGTTCGGACGACTGTATTCGGGGAGAATATTTGGGCGTGATAGTGCCAAATGAGTTTTTGTGATGTCGCCTGATGCTGAGATTTCTTTAATTTTGTTAAACAGGGGATAGGCGTTGCCATGACAGTTGACTTTTGATTGCACCTCCGAGCCAAGAAGCCAACAGCCACCTGTATCTCGTGTCGTCTAAACTGGAACACAAGCACCATGAAGAGCACCTCTCAAATCCTCTCCCTGTGTTTGCTCACAGTTCTGCTGCTGCCGCATATCTGCTCTGGCATCAAATGGCTGTAAGGACCCTCCTCTCTCTTCTTTCTGTAGATTGAGGAATGTTTGTTTCACTCTTTAAATGTTTAATGAATGTGGATACACAGCATTTATTGCTTTTGCAATAAAAATGAAATTCTCTAAGGACATTCCTTTGAATAACTTGACTGAATCACAATGAACGTTGAAGTGAAGTCAGGCCGTGGGCTATTTTAGTCCCAAATTATCGGATAAGAAAAGTATTTTAATGCCACTCTGTTGAAGTAGCCTATGTCAATTAGCAATATGAATTATATGAATAATAGTCCATTAGCACAATGACTTTGCAAATGTGCTGCGTGCGTTTTACCTTAAATTGGAAGTGAGCGATTACTTCTATTTTTGTATAGGCCTAGTCTTTTCCGTAATTCATAGAAGACTGACACAGGCTACCGCACATTGTGAATCTACACGATCCTTGATGGAACGTATATCCGTACTCGTAGCATACTGAAACTTTTTTGAGTATTGTTGTCAAATTTCCCCTTTACACTTGACCAAATGCTCCTCGGGGACATGGGAGAGCATGTGCTAAATCCAAAGGCAGGCTCCTCTAGCCTTGATAATGCACGGCCCGCGATGCAAAACAGATGCGGCCGTAAACACCTGCGAGCGGGGCGAGAGCTGGGTTACCACGAGCACTGGGGAGTCACAGCTTATCATTGGGCATGGAGCGGTGGCCAACCTCTCTCTTAATGCGAAACAGGCCAAGGTGTAGGAGGAATGAGCGGGTTCTCACGAACTCTCACACAGGCCTAGACTTCCAAAACAGAGTTCAGAGCCTGACCAGCTTTGCTTGTAGTATCTCTACCAGCTAATCCTTTGTAAGTGCAAAGATGGTGTCTATTTTATATGTCTATAAACAGATGATTCACGTCATAACTGGAAACTCAGAGTAGGTTAAACCCTTTGACAGGAGAATGTTGATGGTGACAGATTGATGCTGTGTGTGGTTTGTCAGCTAAATATGGGTCAAGGTGCACGCATTCTGTAAAGAAACAAATTGCAGACTTGACTCGAAGACCCCACCATACTTAAATTATAGAAGAGAAACACACTTCCAAGTGATCTACTGTTTTGGCCGGCATGTAGGAATATGTTAAAGATCATGCATTGTCAACGTACAGTGCCTGTATATTGATCCGTGTGGTCGTTTTTTCCCGTTGTATAGAGCTTTGTCCCACACGCCTGGGTCTTTACACATCAACCAAACCCAGCACTGCAAGATCCTGCCTGGCCTGGTGTCCTCCCAGGCCCAGCTCTGCCGCAGCAACCTGGAGCTGATGCACACCATCATCCAGGCGGCGCGGGAGGTCAAGAAGACCTGCCAGAAGACGTTCTCCGACATGCGCTGGAACTGCTCCACCATAGACATCCCTAGAGACTCTCCAAAGTACAGTCCGGACTTGGACAGAGGTACGACTGGGTCCAGGAACACGAGTTCATTGAGTGTTGAAAACATGCAATTATTGCCGTGATGTGTTTTTCTTTGTTGACAGGAAATCATTGAAAGATCATTGAAATTGTTCCCAGTGAGCGTTTCTGTCTTAAGTAAAAGCACGGAAGCAACTCAGTGACCTTGGTGAGGTTTAAGGCCTACACAAAGTGTTTTATTAGCAAAAGAGAGAGAGAAAGCCTTAATAGTCGTCCTCGGTGGTCCTTCTTGTCTATGGGCTTGGAGAATGTGCCAACCAAAGACCTTCATTGTGTCCCGTTCAAAGAAAGAATATGTCCTCTATCACCCGTACCGCCCACCTCCAAAATATCTGTGCCACAATGTTCCTTCTCAGTTCAGTATTTGATGCAGCAGTCTATTTGGCTTGACGGTTCCTGAACTGAATTTCTTTTGCACGTCACAATAGATTCCATTCATGTGAGAGATAGAGCTGGAAATGAGACAGGATCTAAACATCTTTTTTTTTACAGAATCCTTTCTTTATGTCTGGTTCAAATCTCTTATTTATGTTGTATGGATAGACCTGCCCAGCATCTGGATTTTATATTGCCAACCAACTAACTTTGTGATACGCGGAGGAAAAGAGAAGCCCTTTGTTAATACTTATAGTTGAAAATACTCCCTGTTGAACTAATTATTACTAATGTAAAAATGCCACAGTCTTTGATTAATCATCAGTGTCTGTATTCCCAAACTTCCTGCTGTCATGTGAATGCACCTCTTCCCAAACGTTTTCCCGGATTTGCACTTTGATAAGTTGATCTCCATTGCCTTAAAAAGCACTTGCCGGGCTAGAGAACACCAATTCAAGAAGGGTTCATTGAATTTGGGTAAAGATATAAACCTTCCCACAACAAAGAACTGGCTCTTAATCAAATGTTTGAGGAGAGAGCTGGATGATGTGCCTTAGAAGATAGAGCCCATCTGCCCAGAGTTAGAGAAGTCTATGGGAACAGAGAACACTGGCTTCTTCAGACAATTATGTCTTTGATGTTATACTTATGTCCAGGCATGGTTCTCCTTTCACGGCCATTATTCAGTCTTGACTTAAACTGATGAGCCCTTTGTGTACACATTTCATCACCAATTACATCTATTTTATGTGAGGGCTCAACATTAAATATCTTTGTCCACACATTTTCTATCTTTTTTTCATATAAATAAAGCTGAGAGAAAATATAAACATGGAATCGGAAAATATCTGTGGCCATGCTAACAGCAATTTTCTCTGTTCCCCCCCCACGCCCCACCAGGCACAAGGGAGTCAGCGTTCGTCTACGCACTTTCGGCAGCGGCCATTAGCCACACCATCGCGCGGGCGTGCACTTCAGGGGACCTGCGTCTGTGCTCGTGCGGGCCCATCCCCGGGGAGATCCCCGAGCCGGGCTACCGCTGGGGGGGCTGTGCCGACAACCTGCACTACGGCCTGGTGATGGGCTCCAAGTTCTCCGACGCCCCCCTGAAGATGAAGAGGGCGGGCTCGCACGCCAACAAGCTCATGCACCTGCACAACAGCGAAGTGGGGAGACAGGTGGGTTCATAAGGCATTGATGCAATCAGGCTAATCAGGCGATGAGGCAGACACACACAGACAAACTCACATACACACACATTCATGGACACACACACATACATACACAGGCACACACAGTATATTTTCTAGTTGCTAAGCACCATATCGGATGGGCTTCTCCCTCCACCCAGGCCCTGAGAGACGCCCTAGTGATGAAGTGCAAGTGTCACGGCGTGTCCGGCTCCTGCTCTATAAGGACCTGCTGGAGGGGTCTCCAGGACCTGAGAGACGTCGCCATGGACCTGAAGACCAAGTACCTGTCTGCCACCAAGGTGGTTCACCGGCCCATGGGCACGCGCAAGCAGCTGGTCCCCAAGGACATCGACATCAGGCCCGTGAGGGACAACGAGCTGGTGTACCTACAGAGCTCCCCAGACTTCTGCTCGAAGAACGACAAACTAGGCTCCGTCGGAACCCAGGACAGGTAAGACAGCTGGAAATATCGTTGTGTGTGTTTGTATGTGTGTGTGAGAGAGAGAGAGAGAGAGAGAGAGAGAGAGAGAGCGAGAGAGAGAGAGAGAGAGAGACTTGCACACACTGGGATGTGTGAATACGTGTGTTCTCAGTCCATAAAATTTTTCCCCTGTTTTGATGTCACAGCCAACCCATGTTAACCACCTCATGGGGGCACAGTCCCCTATCGCTGGCAGTTAGGAAGTGACCTGTGATGTTTGTTTGTCGGAGTGGGCTCGTCAGGATGTTGACCTAATGAGCTGTGGGCCTCCCTGGTGGCTCCACTGTGCTAGGAGCTGGCCCGATAACGCCGGTGGCCCCTGAGATTGGCCTGTCTGTGGCCTGTCTGAGCACGTGTCACTGACAGGGCCTTTGTGACTGGGGCCCTTGTGTTGCTATCAGAGCCAGTGAGTAATGCAGTTATTCTTAGGGTCCTGAGTCCACTCAGCTGATATCAATATGAGAGCATGACAGTAAGGGGAAATGGGTAATGGACCCCACCTCTCAACACACCCCCCCCAACCCCCCCCCTCACCCCCATAGATAAAGAAAGACTCCAAGGCTCTCGTTGGGGTGTTTTTATTAGTCAATATGATGCACGCTGTTGGTTGGAACTCTGTGAGAACCCAGTGAGAAGTTTGGGTTGTCTTTGTCTGAACAAATTTCCGGATGGTGTAACGTCTGACCGGTCTTACGAATACGCTACTGTTGGTTACCATGTTGTCAGCCTATTGAATGTCTGTTTTTCTGTGAGTACTGGAGCAAGGCTTTTGAAGCCGGATCATTTACTTACAGCATCTGGCAGTTATTGTTGGTTCACTAACTTAGGTACAGTCAATTATAAGCTAAAACAATAGAGTCAGATAAATAAAGAGCTGGCTGTGCTTGTGTTTGATGTCTGCCACATGCTAACTGCAGCACAGTCACTCCACTGTGGAAGGGGGCCGTGCCCCCGAAGGGGCCCTGAAGGCAGCCAGTCTAAGTGATTAACCTGGTCGAGGCCCCCAGACCCTCACCTCCTGCTGTCTTCCCAGATAACCTGCAGACGCGCTCCACATCAGGTGCACTCCCCGCGCCCCATGCATGCCCTGTCCACGGCCCTGATAAGAGCTCGTCACGCACGCTACACACCGCGTGTATATTTAGTGCTTTGCGCCCAAGTCACAAGGCGTCACCCCCTCCATCGTCGCTGTCCGTCGGCGAGGGGACGTGTGACCCTGACGTGCCGCGTGTGTTTCCGTGAGGGGGGGATCTGGAGGATGTTCCGACGGTCTGTCCCACACCTCCGGGCCTCGTCACGCTGCCCTGGCGTCCCACGACCCCTCCGCTGACTCTGGGGCGGACCCCGGCGCTCTGCAGTGTCCACTTCAGGATGGTGTTATCTGGCTTTACCCTTGAAGTGACTTCTAATCTCGCCACTCCTCGCCATGGGTAACTTTGACCCCTATTGATAATACCTGAAGTGGGGAAGCAAACACGTCTTTCGGAGCTAGAAACAGCTGACATGTGAAATATTGAGCTTGTTCAAAGATGTCTTTATCTGCCTCGTGATATTCACTCGCGTGAGGATGCTTTGTATTGATGTGTTTGAGGTGGGCGGCTGGCAGTGGTGAACACACAACCGCCGCATGCTGAACCTCAGGAGCATCCAAAGCTGAGCGGTGAAGTGACTCTCTGAGGCGGGTCTTGTGAGGGAGCGATCCGATACGTTCATGGCGCTAGAAGGTCAAAGTTCCCCAGACAAAGCATATCTGGTCCACAGCCATTGTTAATCGGCCGGTCCCAAAAGCTGCCGTTGACCCTGCCCTACTTTTCCCAGTGCCAGTCCCACTCCTCCTCCCCTCCTACCCCTCGTCCTCCTTCACTCCTCTTCTCCGCCCGCCCGCCCGCCATCCGTCCGGTCTCACTCACCGACTGACCATTAACACTCAAGCCATTATGAAACAATGCAGTTATGTGGAGCGAGCTTAAGAGCAGGCAGTCCTGAGTATTCACTGTGATTTAGGGTCGAGGCTGTTCTGTGTCCTCTCTGGATGCCCCAGTCGGTAGGGGTGAATGAGTCCCAAGTGTCCTTTAGCCCCAAAGACACAGCAACACTAAGGGGGTGTTGCTGTTTTTGGGTGAACGCACAAAGCATTCATCAAGCTTCGTTTTAGGGGACTATTGTGGGCCTTCTCAGTCTCATTGGATAATGTGGCTCAGAGAGAGAGGCAGACTAGTGGTAGACTATTGTTTGCATGAGGGAGGAAGTCGTTTGAGAGAATTGTGTATGAATAAATGGGAATATGGTGGTGACTCTGGGGGTGAGGCTGAAGATTTGTTGCAGTTTGAGTAATAGTCGGAATGTCTAACTCAGAACTCCCTCTCTTTCTCTCTCTTTCTCTCTCACCCCCCCCACCCCACCCCACCCCACACTCTCTTTGTCTCT
This sequence comes from Mallotus villosus, assembly GCA_903064625.1. Classification (NCBI taxonomy): domain Eukaryota; kingdom Metazoa; phylum Chordata; class Actinopteri; order Osmeriformes; family Salangidae; genus Mallotus; species Mallotus villosus. The sequence goes on along the minus strand of CAEFZP010004571.1, from coordinate 289,652 downwards.
CCCACTTTCCCACCTCTCTTTCACCCCTGCCCCCCTCTCCCCCTGCCCCCCCCCTGCCTCTCCCGGTGCGCTGGCAGGCAGTGCAACAAGACCTCGGTGGGCAGCGACAGCTGCGACCTGATGTGCTGCGGCCGTGGCTACAACCCCTACACAGAGAAGCTGGTGGAGCGCTGCCACTGCAAGTACCACTGGTGCTGCTACGTCACCTGCAAGAAGTGTGAGAGGATCGTGGAGAGATACGTCTGCAAATGAGTCCCTTCCGCCTTCACTTAGAAACACACACCCTCCCTCCCACCCATTCCACCATCCCCGGCATCTATGGGAGAGGGAGGGGCACAGATAACCAAAGCACTACGTTACCCAGAAGGCTTACTTTTGTCTTAAGCTTCAGCATGTATATTTTGACAAGAAACGGTTTATTTTTGTTTAATTATTATATTTCGACAAAACTCCAACCGGTAAGTTGGGACGTTTTTTTTCTCTCTGGTTTTTTCGTGAACTTTGGCTCTGAGCTGTCGTGACAAGGCCTGTCAGTTCACGTTCAAGACCACCGTCCTCCAGGGGGGTTTCCTCTTGTTTCGTAACACCTGCCTACACTCGCCCTACTCGGATGTTGAAAATCTATTTTCTTATACGTTTATTAAAAAGAAGTGATATTGGATCATGTGTTTGGATGAGAGAAACCTGAAGTCTCAGCACCCCCTTGAGTGTCTCTCATGTTCCGATGGTGACATTTCAGAGAATTCTCCGGAATTCAAAAGAGGTCTGGAGCATCCAGGGGGGCGTTTGTTCTAATGGTACTCAGAGAACGGGGTGAACCGAGAAGAAGAAGAAACACACAAAAGGGAACTTCAAGTACTTTCAGTCGTGGAACTTTCTGGTGACTTTTGTTCGACTGGACACTTAAGCACTGGTACTCGATAGTGGAGATGCCTTCATCGCTGTGCATTTGCAGAAAAAGGAGAAAGAACTCTTAGTGTTTAAAGCAGTGCATAATGTTTGACACCCACACACACAAATACACACACTAGTTGTCCACAAGTGAACACATTCAAAGCATGTCATCTGTATGGGTCTGCTTCAATGCCGTTTTGTAAACCACTTTTGTGTGGATGTACATACTGTCTTTTTGTATGCTGAATTAAAGAAAGAAATATTTATAAACAAATTAAAGAATCTTTAAGCTCTGTAGATGGAATTGAAACGTTTTTTTCTTTGCCCAAAACAACACATCAACCTCCTAATGACTATATAGCTGACTCTAATGGTTGTTGGCAAAGACAAACCTTTAAATCATACCAGGATTGTTTTTGGAATCGACAATGCTTTTTCCTCTCTTAGCATTACTGTAATTGATTACACCTCCAAGTGTTAAGAAAATATCAAATGAACACTGTTCCGACAGTAAAGAAAATGTACACTACTGATTAGAACTAAGGATCAACCTCACATCCTGGGAAAGTATTTGTTTGGACATTCCATCTCTTTACAAGGATCACATCTATCATTGGCTTAGGCAAATCTTTAGGGGGACCTCCATATGGCCAAATAACCAATTAAAAGACTCAAAATTGAATTTATTCCAAAACAAAGGGTTAGATTGTTTGTTAAGGGAACATACTTGGCACTCTGTCGAGCTGAGGTATTGCCCTCTGACCAGTCTTGTGTTGGCTGAAGTGGTTCTCATGATTTTAAACAGACAGAAATAGCTTTCGAGTAGGTTACTGGTTCGGCATCTTGGCCCGTATTAAAAGCTCTCACACGCTGGAGCTCCAAACTACACCAGACATACAAACCGCCGCTTGTTGCCAAGATAGTAACAAACACTGGAACTGCAGGGGAGGGACAGTATTATTTATGGAATGCAATCATTGTTATATTAGCTTTATAGAGAGGCCTTTTATGACCCCTAGGTCTGTTTGCAGTAGTCACTTAATCCTTACAAATTGGTTGAGAAGTGGGTTGTGTGTTTAACTGGCTTTTTATGTTAGGGAGTGTAACGGTGAAAAAATATACCACAGAGAAAATTCCAGATTGAAACTTAGCCAGTAGTCAAGCCAAACCTCTGTCAGTGATACCAAACCATGTTCAGGCTGTGATAACACATGGGGCCAATGTAACAAAAGGTTGTACACACAAACCTGCAAATCGTCACCATGCTCTCACACCAAGCATCGTCCATAGGCCCGCTGTAGGTTTGTGTGTAAATACAGAATGGGATAGGGAAACCTAGGGTAAAGGTAAAATAGGTAAGCAAAAAAGAAAGGCTGTCCCCCCCCTATAAACATATTGTGTAAGCTAATGAGGCCCCTTGAGTGTTGTTTAGCAACACAGTGCTACAGATCAGTGCAAGTGGAATGTACATTTCAGATTTTTGGAGGGCGCCGCTACTTTCCAGCCAATTGTGTTTCAGCAATCCTGTTCCAGGCAATCACCTTTGGTGAAGCGACACCTTTGGTGTCAGTCAAACTCGAGCTTGAGGAAAATGACGAGGTTCAGACAAGAATTGAAGGGGCGCCGTTTCTCCTATTTGAATGTGTTACCTAGCGCAGCTTTGAAGACTAGAGAGCCAGGTCTATGTGCAGGCTGGCTCTCTACACAACCCTCTCTGTCGACAGACTCAAGGACTCCTCAGTCATTGGCATCCCTCCGACTGGCAGCTGGGCTGAAGGATATGTGTGCGTATGTGTGTGTGTGTGTGTGTGTGGGTGTGCGTGTGTGTGTGTGCGTATGTGTGTGTGTGTGTGTGTGTGTGTGTGTGGGTGTGCGTGTGTGTGTGTGTGTGCGTGTGTGTGCATTCCCTCTGTCTGCTGTCTGTCGGTGGGGCCATTGTCGCCACTTGCGAGTAAGTGAACCTAACCTGTTGAGTGACTTGTCACAAGTTGCCCTCTATGTCGCTGGCCAGCCCAAGGGCCACTGACACCACCAGAGTTGGAAACCTTGTTTCTGACAACTTAGCCTGTCAAAGAGCTTATGAGGTGAGTGGAACCATGCTGTCCCGTCAGCCATGCTTGTGCGAGCTGGACTATGCAGTATAGTATGGATCTACTGTGAAACCTGACTTCAGTCATTTCACATCAAGCAACATCTCCATTCATTCTCCTCAATGCGAAAGCCAGAGCAGCTGTAATAGCAACGGTAGAAACGGTAAAAAACATTGTTGAGTAAGATTAACTTGTTTAGTTCGTCTTGATTAAATCCTGTGAAAGCTGAAAGTAGAATGAACATGGAGCATGTATTGTAAATAGGAGTCTTGAATCTGAACTATTCACCCAACATTGTAATATGTAAAGCTTAATCCGGATTCATTCCATTTTCACAGTACTTTAGTAAAAATATAATATCAAATTCACCCCCTTTGAACAGTTAAATATAAACATAAATATGAGCAATTCCTTAACTATTTACCAATGGTCAAAAACGCACAATGTTTATTTGAAAATCTCTCTCTCTCTATATATACATATATTATAACTCAATCCGTCTGAAAAGTTAGATGACAGAGTAAGCTTATCTACTCTATGCATGTCACATCTCAGTGACCTCATCATGACCCCTGTAAAATATCTGGTGTTGTGAAAAAGCCTTAAACAGATCATGTCACTCACGATGACACAGCACACCCTATGTACCCCCCCCCCGCCTCCCCGCTCCCCCCTACAAACTATAAACATCAGCGGCTCAAGTCATTTTAGGAAACGAGAAATTAAATCATCATGGTATGCTTTCTGCCTCCCTTCTCCTTCCTTCCCTTCCTCCATGTATCCTTCCCTCCGCTCTCCTTCCTTCCCTTCCTCCATGTATCCTTCTCTCCACTCTCCTTTCTTCCCTTCCTCCATGTATCCTTCCCTCCACTCTCCTTTCCTTCCTCCATGCATCCTTCCCTCCGCTCTCCTTCCTTCCCTCCCTCCATGTATCCTTCCCTCCACTTTCCTTCCCTTCCTCCATGTATCCTTCCCTCCACTCTCCTTCCTTCCCTCCCTCCATGTATCCTTCCCTCCACTCTCCTTCCTTCCCTCCCTCCATGTATCCTTCCCTCCACTCTCCTCTCCTTCCCTCCCTCCATGTATCCTTCCCTCCGCTCTCCTTCCTTCCCTCCCTCCATGTATCCTTCCCTCCACTTTCCTTCCCTTCCTCCATGTATCCTTCCCTCCACTCTCCTTCCTTCCCTCCCTCCATGTATCCTTCCCTCCACTCTCCTTCCTTCCCTCCCTCCATGTATCCTTCCCTCCACTCTCCTCTCCTTCCCTCCCTCCATGTATCCTTCCCTCCACTCTCCTCTCCTTCCCTCCCTCCATGTATCCTTCCCTCCACTCTGCAGCCTGCAGAGCGAGGCGGAAGAGGAGCTGGGAGCCGTGGCAGCAGAATGAGCACGGCGGAACTTCCCCACAGCTTTAGTGCCCCCCGCGTCTGCGCCGCTAAAGAGCATTGTCCTCCAAAGAAAACAAAAGAACGGAACTAATTGTCGCTGAAGTTGACGTTTCGGCGTTGTTTGGAGGCAGAGCGCCTCACAGCCGGGGCGGTGTCGGGACTGAGCCTGCCTCTGCCAGAGCTGCCCTTAAACCGAGGAGGGGAAGGGGACTTTAATGGACATCAGGGAAAATCTTAAGCGGTTAATGTCAGCCTAGACCATATAATGACAATCGCCTTTGTGTGCCCTCTGGTATAGGTGCTTTCTGTGAATGAGGGAGACAAAGAATTTGACTGGAGTGGTAAAGGCATTGAAAGGTACTGACCCGTACTGTAAATGGACTTTGGTGGGCCACTCCCACACCCTCCAGCCTTTTGTAAACAGCCCCAGCCGTATGTGCTGTTAAATGCTGGTTTTGTTGTCCCTCTCCCTCTCCCTCTAACTCATTTCTGTGTGTATATATGTGTGTGTGTGTGTGTGTGTCAACACAGCCCTGTGGGGCAGTTAGGATGTGACCTCAGGCATGTTGCCTAGGAGACAATGGACACAAGGCATGCAGCACTCCTGGATAAAGGCAGACCATTGGGATGGGTCAAGGGGTAAAGGGTTATGCTGGCAGTCAATAATGACATTTCAACATTCAGATCATCCGTAGATTTGAATCGATAGGTGTACTGGTAACGATCGTGCAGAGGGTCTTGTAGAATAAGTTGTTGCAGAATAACAGTTCACGTGTGAGTTATGCAACAGGCCACGTGTTATATATAAAAGTCCCTAATGAACGGGAAGTTATGCAATGAAATTGTTGTCTCATTTTAATTGCAAGTTTAATATGATATGGTACATTGACTTTCAGTCATTTTCTTTCAAGTTCAGTACACAGTGTAAAGTGATACTGACAACTTAGCGGGTCTCTTCCTCGGCTCCGTATATCATGCATCTGTGTCTGTTTAGAAAGGGCGACACTACCAAAGCAGATGGCCACCAAAAGATGGTTAGGATGACAGAAAAAACTAACATTGTTTGAGAGGGAAAAGACAGATGCATATGAGAGAGAGAGAGGGAGAGACAGAGAGCAGAGAGAGGAGGAGAGAGAGGCAGATAGAGTTAAGCACTCTGGGAAAAGTAAACACGGGGGCATGTAATCACAGAGACTCTGTCCAGGGCCCCCCGGAGCAGCCTGCACCCTGAGGAGAGAAGTCAACAAACACAGGAGAAAATGGCCAACTAATAGACATTAGTAAGCAGAGTTCATAGGGGGTACGAACACAGATTATTCAAACCAAGCGCAATAAAACTGCACCGTGTGTGTGCTGAATGTCTGGCTCCTTTATGGTCGCCGCATTTTCCAATCCCTACTCTTGAATCAACCTTCCATTCTGTTCCATGTAAATCACTTTACAGGTCCTTGTGTGGTGTGTGTCTGTGTGGGAGCGTGTATATATATACGTTCTGACCAGCTGCCGTCTCGAACCCCTTCTGTATATAATCTGGATAGTATACCCAAGACTATTCCGGCCTTTCCTGACATACGTTCTCTCGCTGTGCGAGGCCAAAGTAAGCGAGCCCAGAGCGGGCCTGTGATGACGGACGTTAGCGGCGCTGGCAGGCCCAGGATCAGTGTTGATGATCTGATAAGTGGAGCAGCTCAGCCTGAGCGGAGACCACAGAGTGGTGCGGAGGAGCCGGCCGAACGCCTCCTCCTTTCAGCACCGCCACTGATGTATTCATCCCGTTCATGTTAAGAATGTAGTCCACAGCTGGACTTTAGAGCTGGGAGTGAAATGCGAGACTTAACTCATGGGACTCAGAGGACAAACCAAATACCTTCTCCTCACACTTTTCTCTTCTTCACCTGGGAATTGTATTCGCAATGATCAAACGGCTTAACTCTCACCAAGACTAATTCTAAAAATGTCCGCGCTATTGAACTGCTAATCTGTGGATCTCTGCCGTATCTTGACGAAGAGATTTGAGGGAAACGATGACTGGTTTCAGCATGACCCTCGGGAGGAGGGTTCTGTTATGGAGAAGAACGCATCTTCATACTGTGTGAATGGGAATACTGATGGTGGAGGAGTGCCGTGTGTTAGCTGGGATTCAGCAGTGGAGAATGAAAGTCAGACAAGGGTTCAGACGGACTCGTCACCAGGATTAGAAAGTTCCAGGCCAGAGATGAGAACAATAGAAGACTGAGTTCCCAGCTTCCTCTGTATGGTCGTGTGTGTGAGCTTGTGTGTGTGTGTGTGTGAGCTTGTGTGAGAGCTTGTGTGAGAGCTGTGTGTGTGTGTGTGTGAGTTTGTGTGTGTGTGTGAGCTTGTGTGTGAGCTTGTGTGTGTGTGTGTGTGTCACATTCACTTCAACACGATCTCCCTACCCATTTCCCTCACACCCACACCCTCCCCCATGCACACAAACACCCCCACCCCCCTGAAGATGCACCCTCACACACACCTGAAGACACGTACACAAATACACCCACACAAACACGCACACACTCTCTTCCATGGGAACGAGTCCAAGGTTTTCATGAACTTCATATACCTACGCCACCGTTTCTGAATAATCAGGCTACATAGGGGCCAGATTCCAGATGAATGCATATAGAATTCAGATGAATCTTCTCTTTATGCAACTCAAGCGCATCACAGTAAATCAATCTCCCTTCCTCTCAAATCCGTTTTCATAACATTATCTAGAGTAAGAAAAATAGTTGATTTGAAGTGATTAGGAGGGCAAAGGAAGGATACACACACACACACACACACGTACACATGCACTTATTTCAATCTATCTTCCATTCCAGTGCATGGGTCACTTTCAGTGGTAGCCACATTCTCCCCACAACTTTAATTGCTTCCATATTTTTTGAGGCTGGATGAGGTAATGCCATCTATTTAGTGATGATTGAGTAGGAATGGCAGCCCGCAAAGCCATTATGTGTGATTAGGAGTGTTTGCAGTAGAAATTTGACTTGTGAATTGTCTGATTAGAGATAGGGCCATTGGGAGCGGCAGGCCAGTCCTTTTACTGTATATAGGGAACGTTTACATCTCTCAGTACTGATTTGTCCAGTCTGATGACTGAACATCAACATTCATAATCACCAATGGAAAGATATAATGTACAAAAATAATCAATGTACTCGCTCTGAAAACCTAGTCTCTCCTAAAATCTCAGATCTAACTCTTCACAAACCTTGGCGGGAAAAACCATTATCGGTCAGTATCAGTCACTTTGTGTTCAACTTGAATGGATTTGTCCATATCCACGAGCAGCTCAGCTGGTTGTGTGTTGTGGCTGGAGGAGTGTTGTCCGTCCAGCCTGGTCCTGGGCCACGGGTTCTGGGCCTTCTACCTGAGCTTGACAGAGGCTGATTTATTGGTCCCTATTAGAGAGCTGGAATGGACCCAACCTGCCGACGGGGTTGTTAAACCTGCACTCCTGATAGGCCGAGGGGGACTGCTGCCCATGAGTCTGACCTCCCAGCAACTCTCTCTTACTGCTCTCTATCAACCTGCTCGCCTCAGTCCACGAGAGGACAGTTTAGCGAAATGCTAAAAGCCAGCGGAGACGATGGCGGAGGAGGACTCCGCTAACTGGATTTCATTCTTCTTCCTCACGACGTGCCGTCACGTGGCTCCGAGCACCGAACCAGCGCTCGGATGTCGACGTTTAAAAAGAGAGTGTTTGAGAATGAGAAGGTAAAACAAACTGCTCAGCTTGGACGCACACCAAGGATACTCTCATTACTCCGGCGACCTTACAACGGCCCAAGATTAAAAACCTTGTTAGGTTCGAGCAAACACTGGCTCTTTGTCCAGCACTGGACCAATCCTCTGAGCTTTCCCCCTAACAGAGAGGTTCCTATGAGCGCCCGGCCCAGCCTCTGTCTCCGTCGGAACAGAGATGCACGTCGACCCCAGTGTAACAGCAACCCTGCACACACACACACACACAGACACATACACACAGATGAGCCCCGTCAGTTGTGCGGTGGAAGGGGGAGAGGGGCGATGCAGGCTGACATGATACTGTATGTGACGGGGTATACATCTTCATTTCAACGGGGAGAGAACGCTCTGAAGACAAACGAGGTGCTTCGTCTTCATTTGACGGCGTATGTTATTGTTAGAGAGGATCTGTCTTGCCGCGCTGGGGGTGGGGGGTCTGTGTGTGGGGGAGGGCGGGGCGGGGGCGCGGGGTTGATGCTGGTGATGATAAGAAAGGGCGAGGGAGGCAGAGGAGGAACAAGGGAGGTGGGGGGGGTGTGAATTTCACAAGGACGGGGATGAGGACAAGGATAAAGTGGATGGGGGATGGGGCGGGGGGGGAGGGTGGTGCTGGTTAGGGTTTGAGTCTCAAGTGTGTGTGTGTGGGGGGGGATATAATGAAACCAGAGGCTTTAAGCTAAGCCATGCTTTAATTTCCACCCAGACACCTGGCCGAGACATGGAAGCTTTTCTACCCTAGACATCTCATCTTAAAGATCAAACGCTCTTACTTTCCACCCTCTCCTAAAGGTCATCCTGATTGGCCCCTCTGTGTGTCTACTTGTGCTGGGCGGCAGCTCTGGGTGCCGGCCCAAGAGCCCCAGGCCACACCCCCTTCTCTCCCTCCCTCTGCCCCTCTCATGCTCCCACAACGTTTCCTGCTCCTTCTAAATAGTCACGTCCTAATATTTACTTCCCCTTTTCAAGCCCAGGCAGAGAGTGAGAGAGAGAGATGGCTGAAGTCTGGCGGGCAAAGTAAGAAATGGATGCTCTCATTAATTCTGCTGAGGGGAAACAAACATTTGTCCTTTCAGGCCTCTGTGTGACTTTGCCGAGCAGGAGGGAGGGTGTGAGGGAAGGACGGAGGCTGTGGATTGACAGCAGCAGCCTCGTTGGCCAGGTCCTTGTTTGTGTTATGGAGCCCTGGTTGTGTGTGTGTGTGTGATTGTGTGTGTGTGTGTGATTGTGTGCGTGATTGTGTGTGTGTGTGTGATTGAGTGACCCCAGCTCTGCCTGTTGACAAAGAGAACCAACCAAAGAGCTGTTGCGACCAAGTGTGGGGTGAGTAGTATGCATGTACACAGGCAGTGTACTTGCGTGCGTGGGAATCTACGTTGGACGCAGAGAACCTGTGTGTGCGTGCGTGTGTGTGTGTGTGTGTGTGTGTGTGTGTGTGTGTGTGTGTGTGTGTGTGCGTGCGTGCGTGTGTGTGTGTGTGTGCGTGCGTGTGTGTGTGTGTCCGTGAAGTGAACTGCTCTGACAAATGACCGTGTCATTCAGCTGGGTCTGAACCTCCCACTGAACAGTTTGCCAGTTCGTGTGTGTGGCAATGGCTTACACTCGGCCATTGTTTAAACCAAAGTAAATGATTAAGGAGGGCTCCTTCCAAAACGTTGGTTTTAGTCCTCTGTCAGCACGGAGGACTGTATCCACCAGCCATTGCATAAACAAAGGAAACACAAAAGACTTGCTGTGTTGAACAGGTCAGCGAGGACTGATCCTTGTTGATGCTGCAGAAGGAACTGCAGCTCTGGAAAGGCGAATTTGTGTTGGGCACATGGGCTGTTTGTGTGTGTGTGTGTTTGTGTGTGTGTGTGTTTCTGTGTGTGTGTGTTTCTCTGTGTGTGTGCTTGTTGCACAGTGAAACACTACTTTCCCCCCCTGACAGCCGTTAAATTAGACAAATAGAGATGAAGACACATGACAGATGACTTCAAACCTAACAGGCTTTTCTTCTCCATTCCCTCCCTCCCTCCATCCATCCCTCTGCCTCTGCTTCCTCTGCTGTGAACTCAGACTACTGTTGTCTCTGTTCCAGGGAGGTTTGATCACGATGCACTGCACATTCCTGCATGAAACCGTTCCCCTTTGGCATTTAAATCGATAACCGTAGATACTTTAGTGTCATGTTCACGCTATAACTCATAATTAGACTAGATACAACTGCCACAAGCAAACACTCCAAAAGGCATGCAAATACGATCGATCACATACTATTGATGACAGGCCAGAATTCATCTCTTCCAAACCAGTTTTGAACCAGATGTTGATGTGTAGCATTTTGCATTCAGTGATCTTAGGGATCTGAAATGAAATGACAACCATTTTCATTTTGAGGTACAGGGGTTTACACATCATGGTCTTAGTAACCTCTTCAGTGATGGACTATCGCTGCACGTAGGCCCTCGCACCTATCTTCAGCCTGTCTGCTGGGATTAGCACCACACCCTCGGCTGCGCCCCTACCACCCTGACCTTCTCCTCTGCACACACACACACACACACACACACACACACACACACACACACACTCCTCAACCCCTCGACCTCCAGCAGAGCTGGGTCTCAGCCTCTGTGCAGAATGTACTGCGGCGTCACGCGCTCCCCCCCAGCCCCTCTCCTGTGACGGGGCTCCTGTGTTCTGGCCAAAGAGAGAGAGAGAGAGAGAGAGAGAGAGAGAGAGAGAGAGAGAGAGAGAGAGAGAGAGAGAGGGACCGGCCGCCCAGTCACCATGCCAACATTCCAGCCTGGCAGACGTTTTGTCGCAGGGATTTCCTGAACGCTTCCATGCCAGCGTGGCACTTGGGATCCATAATTACTGCTGCTCGCCACCCACTGTCCATGACAGGTGGAGAGGGTGGGGGGGGGTGGGGGAGAATTCCACCCAGGGGCCTAAGGACAATGGCTGTTCTTAACCTGGCTTTAAACTGCCACTTACTGCACTCCAAGGGCATTCGGAATGAACGCCACCTGTTTCAGTCCCTAAACTCGATCAAAATTGGTTAAACAGAGATCTCTTTTTTATTTTGGTCCGTGTCAAACTGTGAAGGACAGAAGAAAAACTAAACAGTTAAGAGATCTAAGAGAAGCTGAACAGAGCTGAACTTCCAGCTTCCTCCACTGGCCCCCCCCTCGTCCTCTGTGATGGTGGCCGGCCGTCAGGGCAGCGTGGCCTCCGAAGCCGGGCCGGACCTCAGCTCCGTCTCATTAGATGGAAATTAGATCATGTTTAGAACCCTTTACATCAGCTGCACAATGGATCCCAGCTGTGGGCTTTCAAAGTGCACAGGGTTGTTTTTGTAAAACAAATGTAAAGCACGTGTTTTATGATGGACTTCATGTACGGGAGATAAATATTGATACCATTGTTGTTGGATGTGCACCAGGTAAGGATAGGAGGGGGCTGCTAGACAATTCAAGAAGTTTTCAAAAGGCCTCTGAACTTTAGGGACATAGAATGGAATGTTTGTTGGCGTGTCCAGATGTTTCCGAGATAAGACGAGGTAGCTCTCTGTGACTCAGTCTCTCCTGACTGGTTGTCTGTCAATCAGACTTTTCCCAGACTCATTCTTTCTCTCTTTCTCTCTCTCCGTCTCTTTCCAATCCCTTCATTCTGGCACCTGTTTTTTATTGGGTGCGGTCAGAGTCCACATGCTAGTGAAAAGGCTAATTTGCAGAGGGCAACAAAAAAAAACCTAGATGATCTGGACCATGTCGACAGGGAAGCTGACATTCTCATCCAGTATAATAATACATGCACCTATACAGACCCACCAGATGGGATGGCCGGAGAAATATCACTGCTGCTGGTTTTAAAAACAAAGTTTGGTGCAGTGTGTGCATTGGTCAGACATTTGCTGAGAGAGTTTGGGAGTGCTTGTGTGATAAAGAGACAGATTGAGCACCAGAGAGAGAGAGAGAGAACGAGAAAGAGAGAGAGAGAGAGAGAGAGAAAGAAATAAAGAATGAGAGAGATCTATAAGAAAAAGAATAAATTCCTTCCATCGTACGTCAAATTAAGTCTCTCTGTTTGGAGGCAAACGAAGGCTAAGCCCTGATTGGCTCTTCCTGTCAAGCGCCAAGGGTTCATAGCTCTCGACCTATTGAACTCCACCCCTTCATGTGAGCATGATGTAATTAGATGCAGTGTTCGGCAGTGCAGGGGGCAACACTTGGAGGCAACAGAGGGAACAGCCAGTATACGCCGTCATGATTCTGTATGGTTCTGAATGCTCATGTAGTGTATACATACTCCTGTGTGGAGAGAAGAACAGAAGAGAGGAGAAGAGAAGAGAGGATGATAGTAAAGGAGAGGAGAGAAGAGGAGGGAAGAGGGACATGGATAGTTTAGATTTGTGGGCCACATGAAAAGCTCGGCCTATCACCATCCTCCTGCTCCAACCTCTAATGATCCACTCTCATGCTCCTCTGATGATCCACTCTCCTGCTCCTCTGATGATCCACTCTCATGCTCCTCTGATGATCCACTCTCCTGCTCCAACCTCTGATGATCCACTCTCCTGCTCCTCTGATGATCCACTCTCCTGCTCCAACCTCTGATGATCCACTCTCCTGCTCCTCTGATGATCCACTCTCCTGCTCCAACCTCTGATGATCCACTCTCCTGCTCCTCTGATGATCCACTCTTCTGCTCCTCTGATGATCCACTCTCCTGCTCCTCTGATGATCCACTCTCCTGCTCCTCTGATGATCCACTCTCCTGCTCCTCTGATGATCCACTCTCCTGCTCCTCTGATGATCCACTCTCCTGCTCCTCTGATGATCCACTCTCATGCTCCTCTGATCCTCGGCTCCTGATGTGGCTTCTTTTGTTTGTTTGTCGAAGTGAAACATTTGGAAAATGTCAAACTTCTCTCCTGCAGTAGAGTGTCACTGATCCTTGTAATGGGAAACACTTCGAATGACAGTAATTCCATGCGGGCTGTCCATTCGTTTTGATTTAAAAGGTAGCCTAACAGTGAGGCTATATCTGGTCTGCCTTAGCCAATTGGCAGGTTCATCATTTCTGTTGCTTATAAAAGAGCAATGAGTCGGAAAGCGCTTTTTTTTCTTCTTTCTACTCGGGACGGCAAGCCTCTGAGCCAAACTAGCATACTTCCTCCTGCACCACATGCCTGAGCAATGTCTCAGGTCAGCAGTAGCCGCACACACTGAGTGGTTAATGAGCATCCAAGCATGACCCCCCCCCTCCCTCTGTCTGCAGCTCACACATCCTAGACCCCTCCCACACACACACACACACACCCTCGCCTACAGATATTCTATATTCACTTTCAGGAAAGAGGAAGCAATCCATGCCTTTTTTCTATTCTCTCTCTCTCTCTCTTTCTCTCTCTCTCTCTCTCTCTCTCTCTCTCTCTCTCTCGCTCTCTCGTTTTGTTTTGTTTATTTGGTTTTCCACCAAGCACTCTTCCCTCCCCCACGGCTGCTGGCCTCCCCTAACTCTCTCTCTCTCTCCCGTGTCTTTGTGCTCTCTCTCTCTCGGTGCACTACTGACCACGCACTTTCCTTTTTCTCTGCCGTGCTGGGTTGGTATAGCCGCAGGACTCGGAGCACTGCCTCCTGCCTTTATGCAACATAGATCATTTCCTGGGCGCCCCTCTGCCCTTTCTCTGGCTGACAGTGGCTCTAATCCCTCCGGCTGGAAGTTGGGGCTGTGGCACGGTCCTCTGCCTGCCTGACAGGGTCTCCAGCTCTGGTCAGGCATTCCCATTCCCCCCCTACCCCCTCCCCCCTCCCCTTCTGCTCCAAAACGCAGCAACAGGCCCTGGCTCCAGGGAGAACAGGATTTGATGTACCCCAAAGGAAGTTGTTTTGACATCTGTGTTCAGTGTGTGCAAAATGTATGTGCATTCATGTGCGCGTGTGCACGTGTGAATGTCCACGTGACCCCCAAACTCAGCGCTTTGCTCTGTCGGTGGGCTTCCTCCCTCTATAGGTGGAGAACACACGTCATCAGAGGGATGTCTGGACTCCCACACGCTCCAACTCACCATGGTGACCAGGAGGGATGTGACAGGCCCCTGATCCCTGTAAGGCCTAATGGATGGTGACACGCTAACACCAGCTCAGCCCGCTCCCTTCCCTGCCAGAGTGTCTCCCCCCCCAAAGGGGGGGGGGCCTCGGGGTGCGGTGGGGCGACAGATTTATCGTTGCTCTAATGTGGAGCAGAGCTTCGAAGCTCAAGGCTGTCCTGGGGCCCGGTGGCCACGCCCTGGCTCTCGGGCTCCCTGCTCGTCTCCCTCGCTATCTCAGACAGCGCTGATAAAGATTTCCACCCCTCGGTTGGTAGTTTCAGAGATTGCCTACTCTTAAGCATGGGGTTTGTGTCAGGCGTCGGGAGCCGGCGGCCATTTTGGGTCCGCTGGTTGTTGACCCTTTGAGAAGAGAGTTGATCAATGACAATAGGATGTGTGTCCTCGTAATGCTGACAGACTGCAAGGTCAAAGAGATGTGTTTGTTTGTGTATATAATACTACCATGAATAATCAGCTATCGACTCTCAGCATAAACCACATTTGGCTTCTTTAATAGCATCCACATTCATGTACACACACACACAGCTCGTGCTGGGGCTTTGATATGTCCATATGCGGTAAATATTTACACGCAATTAAAACCATATTTCATTTCACACATGTTTGTTTATGCCGGGTAATACTGGAACGCCACGCCAAACCAAGTGATCTCCCAGGTCCTCACATCCATCCGTCCTGACAGCTAGACTCAGCAGAGCACAAAGATGGCACAAATATTTATTCTGTGTTTTGTTTCCTGCGGCGTCCTCTGCTGTGTCATGCTGGGTTCCCAGCAGAAGAAGAAGAAGAAGAAGAAGAAGAAGAAGAAGAAGAAGAAGAAGAAGAAGAACTCTCAGAGGAAGGATTAACCAACGTTAACACGCCACCAGGGCTCACGGCTCATCCCAGTTTATTAGTGTCGGTGATGAAAAAAACATTGATGCCGTTTCGGTTCAAAGGGCTTTCACATTGTTTTGAAACGCGTCGAGTCGGTGTGGGGAGTTATTAGCTTGGGGGGACCTCATGTTGAGTTTGATTGAAAAACAAATCTTTTCATAATTCAAGCCATCAAAATCACATTCATTTCAGTGTCAGTTTTGAAAGTTTTGCTGAAACGCTAATTGAAGAGTTGTGGGTCGGTTGCTCTGAAAACGTTCGGTTTGCCAAGGCGACGCAGAATTGTCCCGCTTTAATCTGTATGGTAACTGAAGTCAAACGCGGCCTGGAGGTTGAGTCTTGGAAGGGATGATTCACCTCTCTATCACACATCCCTCATGCGCCCGTTCATCATGAACATGACCTCCTTTGCAAGCCTGGCGCTATCGCCGAATCACAAGGAAGAAAAAATAACATTTGGTTTATTTGTTACTTTGTCATCAACATGACCGATGCTTATTCTGGATTAGTGTTCGGTGGCACGCAAGCATTATTTCAAAAAGAGATCATAGACAATGTTTAGGTCATAAAGTTACTTTTATGGGACCCAGCTGGACCAGACATGGACGTCCTGATCACAACAGAACCCATCCAAAACCACAGGGTGCCTCTTCTTCCCGGTGAACTTCAAGAGAAAATCAAGAGATTTACAGGACAACGAGCAGAACTTTGATTAAATCAATATTTCCCCAATAACAATCCAGTCGCACTATCCATATACGCAGTGAGATGAGGTCATAAATCAATGCATGTTGTTCCATTCTAACAAACATGGGGCGAGCGCTATGAGAGAGGAGCCACGGGGGGAGAGTTGGTTTCTCCTTAACCCTGAGTCAGCACGTCGATGTTGACCTGAGATGTAGCGTCCGCCAGGAACAAAGGGATTTTTATTGGCGCGTCTCCCCGCAGGAAGTTGCTTCTTTTACAGCGGTGGAGCTTGGCCCCTGTCCTCTGGTCCTGGAGGGGAGACAGGGCAGACGAGCTCTCTGCTGCTGGGTGACGTGGGGGTCACGTCAGCACAGCAGGGGGGTCCAGGGGACCTGCCGAGGCTGAAGTCACCCCGACACATTCCTCTGCGTGGGGCTCCACGTGGTGCTCGGTCCTGGCTGGATCAAAGCTGCGTCTGGAGCCAAGGCCCGGCCGTGGCCCCCAGCAGGGGACCGGGCGACGGGGGTCACGGAGGAGCAGAAATACCCCCAGTCTGTCAGCTGATCACTGGTTGGCTTGGGAGGGAAGCAGCGCGTTTGGTGCGTGTTTGAGTGTGCGTGATTCCCGGATCCTACTTTAGCCCTCCTAACTTTGGTTTCCGTTCCTAAATACAGCTGAGAGCCAGAGCCAGTCAGGACGGCTGTACAGGGTCCATCCCTCCCATCCAATTTGGATCCCATTCCCCCCTGTGGGGGATGTCCAAACCAAAGCAGAGCTCTGTTTTCCATCAGTCACTCTGGCTCGGCTTCCCCTCTCCTCCAGGGGCTGAGGCGTCCAGCCAGGGGGGTGGGGCAGGGGGCCGGGGGGGCCTGGTGGATCTCAGCACACCCTGGGTATCTGGGCACCAAACTGGACTGAGCTGGTGGAGAGGCCAAACATCATCTGTGGGACTGACAGTTTGAGCCTGACCTAGCCCCCGGTGTTACTGGCAAAGCTCAACGCGAATCAGCTTCATAAAATCCCGACATCCGTTGCTACAAAACACTGCATATCAGACCGGCGTTGGCTGTGCTAGATGGGTTGCTGGAACCTACCCACCAGATCCTGTTTCCTCGACTCCCACTAAAGATAACCCTTCACTGGGGCTCGCTGGGCCCGGGCTCCCTGGCGTGGGGAGTGGAGCCTGAGGAGGTGGGTCCAGCTCGGCTGTGGCGTTCAGACCTGGTGGCCGTTGGGAGATCTGCTACTGCGGTCCCAGAGTTCAGGTCCACCGCTCGAGGCTGTTGTGTTGCTAAATAGCGTAAGGACACGGTCATTCCATGTCAGGAAACCAAATCTATGGGTCGTAATGGTATGGTCAAAATGGGGTTGTAAATCGAGGTGCAGGAAAAATGCTTTTCAGAACATTCACAAGAACTGGAGGAGAGTATTGGACGGCAACCCGAATGACAACACGACAAACAACTAAAATATGTAAAAAGCTGTTTTGGACATTGGGTAGTTCTAATAGCTGTTGATTAAAAGGCTTCTTGTGACTGGTATGTTTTTGCTACGAGGTGCATTGTAACCTGCTTGTGTTACAGCCTGCTTCATGCTATTATGGTAAGATGAAGTGGTGTGTGCAAATGTTGAGAATCCATCATCCGCCTTAATGGAGACAGGAAAGCTACTGAATATTCGATCAACCAAATCAAGCACATATCCTGTTTCTGTGAAATCTATGCATACTTTTGCCAGAAACAGGAACCATAGTCAAAACAATGTTTTTCTAATCATTAAAAGAGTCTGAGGAAGGTCAATATTTTAAATATGGTTTTCAAATCTCAGTCTGTTATATTAATGTTCATATGTATGGGTTATACAGTCATGTCATATTTCTACAAATACAGACACTGAAATATGTGGCTGGTACCTCTCAACTTGTGTGTGTGTGTTTGTTTAAGGGGAGAGAAAAAGAATCCTGGTTTTGTTAAACACTGCCTGGACAGCATGAGAAAGATGACATTACAAGGCTGCCATGACAACCTCCTAATGAGTGCGTCGTTTCTCGGAAAAGGTGTGGCAAGCTGACTTCTAGAACTTTCTGGAGCTCCTTCTCCTTCACGTCCTGCGTCTGGAAAGGCAGCGCGGGGAAACCCACTCTCTTTGTTTGCCGTCAGCTGCTGTTTCTCTCTCAACCCTGCTTCGGAAAAGCAGTTTGGTTTGTTTTGTCAGAGGAGAAGGCTTTCAGGCCATGTGTTGTGTCTTGAGAGGAGCTGGGCCCTGTGTTTGACTAGGAGGCCCCATGTGTGTGTGGACATTTATGGAGGAGCTTGATGAAGACCTTCGTCCATTATGGGTCTTTGGTTTCAGGTCAGGTCCTGGACACATGCTGCTAGGAGCCGAAAGGGACCCGCCCTCCCCTCGAGCCCGGGGTCAAAGGTTAGCCACATCAATGCAGCCTTGTGATCTACCCCCTTGACCCTTGAAGTACCTCCTGTCCACTCTGTGAGTCAGAAATCAGAGCTCTCCTGGTCAGACGAGCAGATAGACCGACATGTAGACGTACATAGGCAGGTAGGCACACATACTTACCCTAACCAATAATCACCTTGGAAGCCCTGGGGGAAGAGCTTTAATTTGATTTTATTGCACATAAATGGATGGCTCAGCTACCTGCTATGGCCCATCGTTAACCCCAGGGACAGTCTTATCAGCCTGGGCCTAACCAGGGGCTCAATGACTGAAGCTTCTATTACCATCTCCAGCCTCTGTGGCCTTTCCCTGACAGTCTGCCTCTCCCTGTCTGACTGCCTGTCCCTGACTGCCTGCCCCTGACTGCCTGCCCCTGTCTGCCTGCCCAATGTCTGCCTGCCACAGAACCACACCGCATCCGTACAATGCATCTATGTGGGAGGATGAAGACTTGCACGGTCTTGTCACGTTCAGGGCTGGTTCGTAATCCCTCATCAGACAACATCTTCCCCACTTAGAGCTTGTTTATCCCTGCGTTCCACAGAACACACATGAGAAACTGATCGACTGAAGTCTTGCCATTGTTGTGCCTAAATGGTCACAGGACAAGTAAGTAGTTTTCGTCGACAACTTTGAAGAAAACCTATGTTGAAACCCATTGAGTGGTTGGTCCCACACTAAGCCAGGGTAAACGATCCATCTGCAAACAGTATTGAGGAACTGCTTAGATTTGTGACTCAGTCCAAAACTGTTGGTTAATGATACTCTGGGCTCTATAATTCTTGTTCATTGTTGTTTCATTTTCAAGTCCTTTATAAGATATTCACTCATGTAATTTTCACTGCATATATCTCCAAATTGATCTACATATGCACAGAACAAATAAACAAAAACGCAATTAATATGGCTGCCCTTTGGAGAGTCTGGAGATCATGTGCTTGCGGCTTGTCATCTCAGTTTCCCAATGAACACGCTCTGATTCCTCCACTTGACCTCAAAGCAAACCCTCTTTGTTCTCACTCAACATAACCCCGATCCCATCTAGCCTTCAGTCCCCCTTAGGTTCTCTTTGTTACAGGATCTGTTAATCATTTACAGGACGCGAAAAAGAAATCACCAAAGAGCAAAAACTGCAGAGCCAGGGAACCATGAAAGCTAGTTCTTTGATGCTGCAGATACAGCGTTCGATTTCACTAACATTCCCCTTTTTGAGCTTTATAAGTGTGTAACATTTTATAATTCCAAAAAGTTGTTTTTGAAGTTGACGTACGATCACGCAATCCCAGGCAACGGAGGAGAACTCAGACGGAGAGATAGCCAGCTTGGTCTATTCACGCGTAGCCAAGCAACTACTTTTCCAAGTACATTTGATTTAATTCTTTGTACTCGTCCATTTTCTGGTCTTCGCCACATGCGATGTCATAGTTCAAGGTACAGAGGCTGTCTTACATCAAGATCCTTATCTGTGAACAGGACTAGTTGTAAAACTAGAGTTCAGTAGCAGGTCTGTCAGTCTCAGTGACCAGCCGTAGACAAACTCCACTAATGGCCAGTGGCCAGAGGAAACGGCTACTGTATTTCTTGTGTGCTCAAAGACGTCATTCTCTCCCTGAAGCTATTTGACTCTTTTAATGATTTGACTAATCAGCATTGTGAAACACATGGGATAGTTAAGCTATAAGGCAACTCAGACAAGCACAGCTTAAACATTTCACTTCAACACGTATATGATTACACAACAGAAAACTTATCTGGGACAGACACAGATGTGAAGAAACTTGGAAATATACGAAACAAAACAAGGAGGTTCTATTTATGGTTTCAATCATAAAAAGTTGATATTGAACGCTGTTTCAAATATTTCTTTACAATGTGGTTCACTCAATGTTGTGGCCAGCTTTCACCAGTGTTTTCCATTTGCATTGTCCCTAATTGTTTTAATAAAGACATCTTCAAGAGATGTTGCACAACTGATTTTTCAGGACAGGATTTACTGCGCAACCATGGTAGTAAGTAAATACAACTTCAAAATCTGTGTGTTCCTTCCAAATCATTTAGCCTGGCAGCAACAAATCCAAGGGAGTTGTTAGTGATGCCTGTCTTGTCACTTTAACGATGATGAATTATTATTTAAATACAGGCTTTGTAATTACATCAGTCAATTTCAAAGTGATTGTAAAACGTCGCACTCATTTGAAACCCACTAATCTCCCTAAAGTTACGCTGTGCGTGTCCCTAACAGCTGGCCTCCCGTTATGAAACGAAGAGTCTGATATCATCTGTTCCTCACCATGCAAGTGTGGTAGGTATTTGCCTCAGCCACTTTCCAGATAGTTTTAGATACACAATTTAAACTGTTGGATTTAATAACAATAAGTATTAGTACTAGAACTTGACCTTTGTAGATAACACAAGGGTGTCTTTGTTTAAAAACCTCTTACTCCCATCACATACATACTTCACACACTCGCGCACACACACACACACACACACACACACACACACACACACACACACACACACCACACACACACACACCACACACACACACACACACACACGTCATAATGGTTGCAGGAGTCAACAAGGTTGGTGCAGCTAAAAAAGAGTTCTGTTTGGTGGCAGACACAAATAAAGATACGCTGTCTCCAATGACCACCAGCGCAAACCCCTGCCACTTTTTCGACACACAACATCAATGTTTTGACAAGGCAGCCTATTGCAGTCCTTCTCTCATGGTTATTAAAACTCTAATTACTCTTCAATAAACAGGACTGAAGGAGCAGTTACTCTGATGGACAGAAAGACCTGGGAAGGCTATTTGTTTATGTGGTTGTCGACGCAGAATGTGGTAGGTTGAGTTTGTGACAGCTAAGTTGGTATTGAAACAGAGGCTGGTGTTTCAAAATATACTGACCTCATATTTAACTTGACCAGGCCAAGTACGGGCATTGGAATTATGGCCTGCATAGAATCAACAAATAGATAACCTGGTTTATTTGCACCTACTGTACAGTGTGTGTATTCACAGCTTTGAGTGAAGATCCATAAGCGTATATCTGGGTGAACAATTTTTAAATATATACATATAAAGTAAATACAGCATTTGAGCATTGCTACTCCATAGCTCACTTTTTGGCATAAGGGATCATAAGTTAGATGGTGATGAAAGATCTCTGTAAATACGTGTCGTCAGGACTGCAGATTTAGCAATGACTGTCAACAATGATGACAATTTGGACAAATGGGCCACTGAAGAAATAATGAAATAATGTCTGTCAGTTGTGAAGCTCTCTGATGTCTTCTCTAACTTCTAGTTTCTTCAGGGAATGGTGTTCTTTTGATGTACTGCTTGCACTCCCTGTTTGACTGGGTGGTGGGGAGCCAGAAAGGAAGAGGTATGGAGTTTAAACGGCAGGGACTTCATGATCACATCACATCACCAATCTAAATTTGCTGCCCAAGTTGCAAGAGGAAAGAAAAAAAAATTCCGAGCTTCCAGACAAGAGAATCCCTTCATCCATGTGATGTAACGATCAAATATGTGGTTTGATATGCTTGTCTTAATATATTCACAGAACTGCACTCACAAATGTATAATTACAGACTGCGCTTGGTCAATCACATTTTCATTTTCGAATCTTTGAGGTCCAAAGTTTCGAGTAAACAAACACGTACCAAAATATCTTCATAACTGTCTAAATAAATGTTGAGGAGGAAACCCAAACTTTTGTGGAGGTCTTTGCTTGGAACTGTAAATCTTGGCAAAGGTTAAATGCTGTACTTCAAGAGAAACTATTTTTACTTTTTCTTTTACAGTCAAACGACATTTACATCCAGAAAAGTACTGTCAACGACCCCCCAGCCCTCCAGGCTCCAGTCTAGTCTGCTTGGTTGGGGTCTGCCTTTGTGTCATTTCCTTTTTTGAGGCAGTGAAAACCAGGTTATTTACTGCGTTGTTGAACTGTGTACAGGGTGATTAATAATGATCCATTTCATCCCAGTCCAAGCCAACACAAAGTTCTCTGAAGGAGCGGACAGATTCACTCAGCCCAGAATCCTTCTTGATTCAAGCCTGTCGTATTCCCAACAGACCTCAGCCCAAGTCTTCTACTATAATGATACAACAACCATCCAAAAGGATTTTGTCACGTGTGACTCTCCCTACCCGGCATTCCCTGCGTCCGTCCAGGAGTTTGGGGAGGAAAGCCACCTCTCCTCGTCTTTCTTCCCCTCGTCCCTCCCCACCCCACCCCTCTCCTCCTGTCATCTCTCCTCTCCTCCTCTGGCAGGTCTGGTATATCTCTGCTCCAGCAGGTCACCTCCAGACGGCTGTGTGACCCCCCCCCCTGTCCCCCCCTCTCCTTCCTGCCGCAGGGCCTGAGAACTTCACGTCAGGTGTTAGCTGATACCGTTTTCTACCGAGGGGGGGGGGAAATAGAGATGTAAAAAAAATCACATATTTTGAACAGTGCCATATTAAAAGCAGGGATGCATTAGCGTGGAATACGGCTGGTTCTGAGTGGGGTCAAAGGTGAGCCGTTTTACAGACTGCAAAAAGTGTTTCTTGCGTTTCGGTTTTTTTTCTTCTCTTCTTTTCGTTAAGTGCGCTTGAGAGGCTCTGGTATCACCACAGCTTGCATATGGCTCTCTGGAGGAGGGGGAGACAGGGACAGGGGAGGGGAGGGAGGCAGCCTGACATGCTTTGTGCGTGGAGGCCCCTGGTGGGGAACCCAGGGGAACGCATAGCTCTCCACACAATCCCCCTCCCTGTGACCACCTGAGAGATGCATCAGAGAAATGCCATTTCCTGTTCCAAAGAACTCCAGATCCCAGAAAACCCCCCTGACAGCTCATTTCATCTCTGCCACTCAGGTATGTCCCAATTGATGTAGTTTCCTGTTGGTGCAGTCTCTGTGAATAACATTATACGGAGATCTCACACAGTACAACAAATTTCCTTTAGGCCACATAAATCCTGAATCGACCATGATGCGGTCGTTATGGAAGTAGAACAACTAGAACAATGATTGGTGAGATGGATTACTGATTATTTACTAGCAGTAACTTTTCCTCACCATTCATAGCCAATTTCCAACTCATCAAACAAAAACAAAAACCATGCCAGTCTATCCAAACATTAAGAGCACAATTTATGATGTGAATGTGGATGCTGTGGGACAGTCGGTCTGACAAGATATGGGCTGATAAAAATTACTCCCTATTTGTTCCTCTTTCTGGGAACTGTTTATAAGCCACTCATGCATTCCCTAGCATACCGTTTTAGGAAAAAATAAATCATTTTAAAAGCGATAATTTCAACTCAAATAGACATTTTAAATGGTTATATGTAAATCCATCCATAAAGCATCACGACAACCCTGTAACTCCACTAACGCCGTCTTCATCTACGGCCCTAGCCCTTCCAGCAGAACCCTTACTATCATGGTTCTGCTGGAACTCAGGGACTAACTGGGACCACAGTCTCTATGTCAGTTGTCACCAGTTAAGCACTAACCTTCTTGCCGTTGAGCTTGCTGTCTTTAATCTCCTCATGTACACTTGATCTGGACATGTAAGTGTGTGTGCTTGTGTGTGTGTGTGTTTGTGCACACTCCAACCCACACTACCTAGCCTGGCAAACACTGTTGGGCACGGAGTGGCTTTTATGAGCGGGCTCCACCCTGGCTCTTGGCCGTGAGTGTGTGTGTGTAGTGCTGCCCAACACCCGCCCTCGGTACACCTCCAGGTCAGAGGGACTACTTTGTTTGTGTTTACAACCAGGCTTTGGGGCGGGGGCCAGCGTTTGCCCATCAGTCAGCAGATCATACCGCTTAGACTGAGAGTCTCCAACGATCTATTTACTAATCTGTGAATTGACTTGAGACACAAAGATGACAGCGACATCTCATGAATGAATTGCTGGCTCTCACTGACAACTCTCTGTTCTCTTTAGCTCTGTTCTGTTGACCTTATTTATGTTTTTATTGGTGTCTCTGGCAATACACAAATGTGTGTAGGCCATATTGTACTGATGGATTTGAGTTTACACGTTATCTGTGACATAAAGAGATCCAGAGATCTACAAATAAGACCTTGGTCTATAAAATGCACGCTGGCACACATGCGTCCACTTCATCCCCATCACAGGGCTTTACAAGTCTCAGCCCCCGGCTCTGATGCAATAAAGATGCAAGCCCTTTTCCACTTGTCCCGTCGTACCGGGCTGGTCTCGTCTTTCCAGCAGCCCCGCTAGCTAAGCCCCCGACCCTGGCCCGTAATGCCAGCTCTCCCTGCAGACAGGTCGGTCTCACCGTGGCTCTCTCTCTCTCTCTCTCTCTCTCAGATCTCATTACACTGTGTTACAGCTAAGCTCCCACCATGCGCTCCCGGAGTGGAAAAGTCTGGGCTGGGTTTTCTCTCCGAGGAACGGGCCCGAAAACTATTAATTCCACACGCGCATGTGCTGACACTCGCATGCACACACACATGCACGCACGCACACGCACATTCCCTCCCACAGTCGAATACACACACACAAAGACACAGGCACACACACACACTCCCTCCCTCCCACGCACACACACACACACCCCCACAGAAAAGTGGTGAAAATTCCCAGGACGGTGAGACACCTCCTGAGAAGATGAAATTCCTCCCTCCCATGAGCTATGAATGAAAGGTGTCAGTGGGGTCGGGGTCTTCATCTCTAATAGTAGCCGTAACTCGGCGTGGGGGCTGAAACATTGGACGTGGGAGGCAGGGAAAGGTGGAGGAGGGTAGTTGAAATGAAAAGTGAGGGATTCTCAGAACAAATCTGACCTCACGGGACAAAGACCTTCAACGGAGCCGAGGAGCACAGTCCGGGGGGGGGGTTCATTACTTAGATTTTTGTTTTTCAGAGTGTCAACACTGTTATTTTTATTGCAAACCTAGTTAGAGTATCTCACTCAACAGCTGTGACCCACCTGGGTGATGCGGGGGGGGGGAGGGAGGGGGGGGAGAAGCTGTCATAAGTCCACGGTCACCTT
The DNA here is from genome assembly GCA_903064625.1 of Mallotus villosus. NCBI lineage: Eukaryota > Metazoa > Chordata > Actinopteri > Osmeriformes > Salangidae > Mallotus > Mallotus villosus. Next base: position 264,362 of record CAEFZP010004571.1, on the reverse strand, counting down.
CCCAGCTGAGCAGCCAATGACAGTGAGTCCGGGGTGTGAATAAGGAGTCGGGTCACGCACACCTCGTGTGGTGATGGTGTGTCACGGGCCCCTGGACTGTAATCATACCCCCCTGCCCCTGCCCCTGCTCCTGGTCTCATAGCTTCAAATCCAGACACACACACACTGACATACATGAACAAGGACACACCACCACACAGACACTCAGCCCCCCGACACAAACAAGTACACACACAAAGGCACTCGAAGGCATGTGAACAAATAGACTCACGCACGCATCCTCACACACACACACACACACACACACACACACATGGCGTGAGAGAGGAGCGGCGTACAGATGAAGGCATGTCCTGTACTACACCACGCCGTGTGGGAGGGCTGGGTCTGCAGACACCTAATCCTCCTCTTGTCTCCGATACTGTTTATGTATTTATACACCATAAAATACCTCCGACCAACAGCGTGAGTCGAACAATTCGTCCCGTTCAGGACTTGTAAAGTACTGCAGGATGTGGCACAGGGAGGACAAAGCCATGTGTAAAAAAGAATATTAATAATACACGTCTCCGTGTAGCCACCTCGGTGTTGAAACCTCGAGCCGCCATGATCACAGGGGCAAAAATTGAATTCCTGTCTAGAGATGCCAAAAGCTGTGAGCGTCTGTGCAGGCCCCTCCGGCTGCTCCAATGAGAGAGGAGAGAGAGGGAAAGAGAGCGGCGGCAGAGAAAACGCCGGTTCCTTTCTAGGAGAAGGCGTTGGAGACCAAACTACAGGGATGCCAGAGCAGACCTCAGAGTGTTTTCATTTAAAGGGGAGGTGATTAAATCAGTCAAGATCAACACGTCCCTTGGAGACGGGCCCTAGCAACGCAACAATGCGTCCCCGCTCAGACAGAAAGAGGCATTCAGCTCCGAGGAGGGCTTCCCTCCCTTTCCCAGGACTGTCTCCTGGTCCTCCAGGGTCATACCCAGCTCTCCCCACACTGCCTGCCACACCTGTGTAACATGAAGAGGGACAGACAGACAGAGAGACAGGCAGAGAGACAGGCAGAGAGACAGACAGAGAGACAGGCAGAGAGACAGACAGAGAGACAGGCAGAGAGACAGGCAGAGAGACAGACAGAGAGACAGGCAGAGAGACAGACAGAGAGACAGGCAGAGAGACAGGCAGACAGACAGGCAGAGAGACAGGCAGAGAGACAGACAGAGAGACAGACAGAGAGACAGGCAGAGACAGACAGAGAGACAGGCAGAGAGACAGGCAGACAGACAGGCAGAGAGACAGGCAGAGAGACAGACAGAGAGACAGGCAGAGAGACAGGCAGGCAGAGAGACGAATAGGCAGACACACAGACAGACAGACAGGCAGGCAGGCAGGCAGACAGACAGGCAGAGAGACAGACAGACAGACAGGCAGACATTCGGAGGGGTGGAGTGACAGTCACACACTGTATGTGCACTGTGAGACTTAATTGCTGAAAGGCTGTTGACACCCTGCTTGATGGGAGGCACAGTTTTAGTTACAGCAGCAGATGGAAAAGCATTAAAGAGCTGCAGCTTTCTTAGCGCGGTCCCATTCACATGCCCCGAAGCCCTGTTCTGGTGCAGCCACTGTAAAATATATATACGGTGAGGTATAAAAAGCAAAGCAAACGTATATCTTCCACTCCAACATATCCCGGGGCACTTCCTGTTTCAGAAGGATGTGGGGGGCTCATGTTTTTTCTTCTTGACAGTGCACCTGGGTCTCTCCAGCACACAGCGTAGCTACACGAGCCTCAGCGAGAGGCGCCCGACCACCACCACAGACCTCCACCTTCCTTCTCCCTGTCTCTCCCTCTTTCTGTCTCACTCTTTACCTCCTTCCCGCTCCTTCTCGATCTCGCTCTCCCTCCCCCCCCTCCCTTTCTCTCTCTCTCCCCGTCCGCTATTCGACACCTCAGAGCTGTCATCGCCACACGCTGAAAGGGGGGCCGTGTTTCCCACACGGCCAGGGAACCCCCCCCCACCCCCCTCAGAGGATGTGTGTGTTCTCCTCTTTCACTGGTGCCTACAGGTAGGCTGTCACCTTAGCGTGGTGTCGCCCCACCAGGCCTCTCCGGGGCACCTCGCTCTCCATTGTCAGCGCCGCCGCCATGACATCACCGCACATTCAGACCTGCACTCTGCCCTTTTAATGGCTTATCCCCTTACCATTCGGAGACAAACAGCACCACAACAAAATATCCATTTCTTCCGCCGTGTTTGACTGTACTCGCTCCCGAGTTGTTATATGTGCCTGTAGCCAAGACGATATCCCATGTGAGCACAAGGCATTCTGGGGTTAACGCGAGCTTCTCCCCATTTCTCTCATACAGGAAGATTTATTCCCCCGGCTTAAGTTGTAGCACATGTGTCTGGCATGGACATAGCAGTCTATCGGATATGACTGTTGCCCCTATGCCATAGGAGTCATTTGTATGGGTGGGGGATGCTGGGGGTTTGGGAGGGAGGGGGGGGAAGGTGGAGACAGCCAACATCCAATACCGGCTGTTCGTGTCTCACGGATCATTATCATAGACCAGCAGAGCCTTGATTGCACCATATTTGACACTAACCGATGCCAACAGCACTTACAGACTACTTACAATAGCAAGCAGTTGTCAGGCGAGCACACCGACTACTGTGGCAAACCGACGACGCTAAGTTCAATTTTAGCATCTGTAATTCAATCTCGGCACCATTACGACTAACCCGAGACGACGTATCTGTGAAACCTATTAAGGTCACGAGGACACCAAACAATCAGGATGTTAAATCCTTGTCACCCCTTCAAGTCACCATTGTTCCCTTTCACATGTTGGATTTCAGTCCTCTTCTTCCTTGTCCCTTGTCCCTATCCAGTATCCACTTGGTGTGCTATTCTTAGCACTATTGTGCCTGGGATTACACTGACATGTTTCCCTTTATCGCTGTAACAGCACCTCGTCTGTCCTACGCCACGGGGCAGCCAGGGGTCGTTCAGAGCAACAGGATCCACCCGAGCCTCATGCCGGAGATCTGCACACGCCGGTGACACACTCACCGTGGAGCGACGGGACATTCAGCCGTGAGAGTGAGCGGTCAGCGAACGTCATCATCGAAGCCGAAGACTCCGCGAGATACTGTGATACGGCTGTTTCTCTGCTTTCTGCCTTTTCTGCCTTTGAGCGCTTTAATCCAATTGGTCCCAACACCCCAGCGGGCGTTTTGATCTGAAAATTGTGATCTGATAAGCAGGCTCAAGCCTCGCTGTGTTAATGTGATGTGATGAAGAGACAGGCAGTGTCTGATGAGATGTGTGCGGTTGTTATGGCTACCCCCGGAACACCTCAGTAATCAGAGCGCCGGAGGGCCACCCGAACAAAGTCATGTGCGTCGTCACGGTAATCAGGTTAGCGTCGGCCTGGGTTAGGAACACAACCGAAACAGCTGTGTTGTTTCCTATGAGGAGAGAGAGCGATTTTGATGGCGCACAGCACATATGCCTCCAATCAGAAACATGGAGGGGGGAAAACGGGCGGGGTCAAAGTTGAAGCTGCTAAGACCAACAAAACATCTGAGGGTGGAGATATAAATCTGCCAAAGGCAATATTAGTAAGATAAGGATAAATGTGCCTTTTGGGGGAGGGGGAGGGGGTATCTCTCCACAGGCTGGCCCACTAACCCCCCTAGAGGGGGGCAGGCTCAGGGCTGGATCCCCCTCCACGCCCCCCCATGGAGCCCCTCCCCACAATGGATCCAGCCTGCGTCCCATCTATCTCATTTAAGGCGATGGTGTTGGGGCGCTGCTCTCTGATCCTGGCCCAGACGCTTCCCCTGGAATCCCCAGTCCCTCCCATCCCGGAGCGTCTGCAGGGCCCATCCATCCATCCACCCCACCCAACACAACAAATAACCCTGCTCACTTGATGGATGAGGCCCGGTGAAACATGAGGTGCTAGATCTCACCTTCCCCAGCGTGTGAAGAGAGGGAGGTGAGATGTGACGAGACGCCCGACACACACCGGCTACTTTTCAATTTCCGATGACAAACGAGCGAGATGCGGTCAGAAGTCTGTGTGATGGAGGGAAGAGAGAGGGCACAGCTGTTTTTTAGCAACTGATCACAGTCATCATGTCAACGATTCAACAGGGAAGTACAGTTGTTCTAGAGTTTTCATTTACATTATTGACACACCACTGGCCACCAACAATAGCTGTATCCACTGCATTCTTCCCGGTCAAAGTACAGCCTCGTGGAACATCTTAATAGCGAAGTTCATATGTAAAACATGGACAATTTATGACCGGCACATGACCTGTTGTTAGGATGTCTCAGTCTTAAATGACACAACTTGTAATTGATTCATTTCAGACGTCTTGTCAAACCTCCCACACGGCACGCAAAACCTTCCCGTTTCTAACATGGGAACATGTGGGCCACAACCCAGAGAATGTCAATCATCTCCCATAGTCTCTCTCTCTCTCTCTCTCTCTCTCTCTCTCTCTCTCTGTCTCTTACATTAGTACAGTTAGCTAACTGTAATTATAACATGGCGACTATGGCCTCGTGGAACACAAGGATAAACATCTTAATAGCGAAGTTCATATGTAAACCATGGACAATTTATGACTGGCGCATGACCTGTTGTTAGGATGTCTCAGTCTCTCTCTCTCTCTCTCTCTCTCTCTCTCTCTCTCTCTCCCTCACGCACACACACACACCTCCCTGATAAAGGTCCCAGTGGGAGAAGGCGAGGGATTAGGTGGGGGGCTTTATGCTTCATGTTTGTCACACACAGCTAACTTGGGCCAGATACTTGGTGGCCTCTCCATAAATCTCTCCTGGACTCCCGGCAGAGAATTCCTGCCTTGATCAGCTCCATCCTCTGAGAGACGTCCCAGCCGCTGTCCTTCTGCGGGGATCTGCCCTTTCATCTCTCACCTTCACCAGAGAGAGAGCGAGAGAGAGAGAGAGAGAGAGGCCCAGTCTCCACTGCTGTCTCTCAGTCCTCCCTGGATGGCGGTCACATGTCCCAGACAGTGGATGAGGCAGCTGGGCACAGGGTGTGACAGGACTCGATATGACGCTGTACTGTTCCATACGGTACTGTTTACACCGACCAACTGAACCCTTCCTCTGATCCGACACTGAGCATTGTGATGCGGGGCGACATGAGGGCTGTTGTTTTAGGGGCGTGTGCTTCGGACTCGAGCCCGCTGCAATGTTCTCGCCGAATCAGGATCAATTCTCTCCCCCCTGCTTCCACTGGTTGTCATACGGACTCGTTTGAACCTCACTGTTATGATAACAATTACGGCATCCATTCTCACACGGGCTCTGCTGGGATTTAGACGCAGAGGAACATGCTAAGCCAAAGGTCCAGGGAACATTTGATTGGACGCATCAATCACTGTTAGGAGGCCTTACAGTGAGGGCGCCCCCCCCCCGCTCAACACACACGCAGCCAACGAAACGAAGAGCACCCCTGGAACGATGAAAAGACCCCATTTATTCCACTTAGCCCTGAGAGAGAAACTCCTGACGCAGCACAACAGAGCCCGGTACACGAAGTACGCTCACGTCTGGCTCTGTCCGTAGCAAGCCGGTTTCGATTTAGTCCGTATCGGCAGGTATTCCGTGGTGGAGGACCTGCGGGTAGCCTAGGAGCTGTTCGGCAGATGGATCCCTGCAAACCAGGGCCAGGCCTTATCCAGGTCAGGATCCCACAGGGGGCCAGGCTTTCATTAACCCCACCTGTCTGTCTTATCGTTCACCTTCTGGAAGACATGAGGGAGGGCAGCAGGACACTAGGAGAGCCCCCTGAGAAGGGGGGATAAGAGACCGTGTAGGGTCTCTCTGGGGGGGGGGTCCGTCGGAGGTGTGAGTCGGAGAGACCTCGCCGGAGATATGAGCCGCCGGGAGACGCTCGGGGTCGGACCACCGTCGACGTTGATGGATTCACCCTGCCGATCAGGAAACACACGCTTTGGAGAGGTGCTGGGGAAATGGACTTCCTGCCTCGTCAGTAAAGACACCCAGTAAACTGCAGTTGGACATCTCCAGAGGGATCGTAACGTGCCATATCACACACGTTACTTAGACGAAGAAGAAGACAAAGGAAAACAGCAGTGAATGGAATCTGTCAAACGTCCAGTATTTGTTTTATGTTCTATCTTCGTAAAGCTTATCTCTAAAATGTCAAGGATACGTGGAAATATTTGGAAATGAGTTTGTGTCAAGGCAAGTTATAGCAGGGCCAATTCACACCCTGGTCTCTGGGGGAGGCGGGAGTCCCACTTGGCGGGGGCGTCTTGGGAGCACAGGGGCATATAAAGTAGAGTGGTGATTGCGTAGCCTGGGCTGGCCAGGGGCAGAGGCAGGGGCAGGGGCGGTGGTGTCAGTTGGCTGGGCCTGAAAGGGTGGAGCTCTCTGTGCTGTAACCCAGTACCTGTGAAAGTGTGGCCCCTTAATCCCTGGAACACGTCAAAGCTTTCAGCAGGGACCTGCAGAACGACAGTTAAGATGTGAGGCCGACCGGTGGCCCTGACGCCTTTGTCCGAGGTCAAGGCAGGGGCGACGTGCCGCTCTGTCTTTTTCTCAGGATGAGTACTCCTTCTCGACAACTCACTTGATAATGACAAGGTACATAAAGGATTGAATTCTCTCTCGAGTTTCCACCAGTTCCCGTGGTTAACCTGGAAACTGAGCTCTGAAGTCGTCTCTGTCGCTGAGTAAACAGCTAAGTGAGACGTTTTAAAGGTGCAGTCCACAAGTTTTTCCCACACGCTCCCTACGTGTTCCTGTTATGGAGGGTAAGTGCCGTAATCAGTTTCCTGGCTTCCTTTCGGTTGCCTCGGTTACTCGCGTCTTTGAGGTTTGTCAGTCAACAACAGGCTTGTTTAATTATCTCAACTCTGGGGGTAGAATGTGTTGTTGGAAAACATGACTAAAGTGAAGAAATGCCACGAACTGTGATGGATGGATTCATCAGACAGACCCTAGCCTTGTAGATCATTCAAACTGTTTTGCCGGTGTGTGTTGCAAGTGTGTCTGTTTGTAAGTGTATGTCTGCAATTATTTGTTGTGTAATTAGTCGCTTGCTTTGTCGTGGCCTTGTCTTCCAGTGTAACAAAGGTTCCCTAAAGACTAACACCAAAATAGAAGTTAAAATGTTGTACAGAATTTCTCTGGAAAGTATACAGTTCAGCACATTCCATATCTACATCAAAGGCAGCTGTTAAGTTGCTATATGGATTCAATAAATACTATCATACATTTGCATCAAAATAAACAATGTTCAAATAGCCCTGTAAGAGGCAGTCCCAATGCTTTCTTTATAATCCACAATGATAAAGTAGGATTTGTCAATCTTCACATTACAACAGACTTTGATTCTGTGTCTGGTTTCAGTGTAAAGCCTGTAATAACCAAAAACGTAATGGCGTAATCATGCTATTTTATGATTAAAGAAGAGAAAAATATCAATTTCAAGGGCTCCTAATGGACTACTGGTGTGACAGCAGAAACTCTGGAACGTTCTAGAGGTTTCATTTACATTCTTGACACACCACTGGCCACCAACAATAGCTGTATCCATTGCATTCTTCACGGTCAAACTTAATAAAAACATGATGGGCAAGCGGGAATACCCCGTCTTATTGTGCAGTGAGTCCTGGTTGGAATCCATTGCTAATAACAACAAAGGAATACCAACAAGGATGTAAAATATACTTCAGTAGCCTGACCTTCAGACCACACTCTGAAGTCTATCATTTCAGGAGCTGATGTGACTGACAGGGCTAGGCATTATTTCCTTTCAGTTGTTAAAGACACTGAAAGTCCTTTGAACACCAGGTATTTTATTCCCTTAGCTTCATCTATGGTGCTTCCCCCTGCTCTCTCTCTCTCTCTCTCTCTCTCTCTCTCTCTCTCTCTCTCTCTCTCTCTCTCTCTCTCTCTCTCTCTCTCTCTCGCTCTCTCTCGAACAATGACAGGCAGAAACCACATTGATTCTATCCTCCCATCAGTCAGACGGAGAGCTGTTGTGTTATGGAAGCTGGATCGGTCCACTTATGCAACGCTGGATTTCATAAGTTCCTGAATAACAACAATTTGTCGGGAGTTCTTCTCTGGGATCAATTGGTAAGAGAATAGATGGTGAGCAGAACAAGAGGAATGAGGAGCGTCTGCCAAGCTGTCCACAGAGCTAGAGTTGGAGCCAAGGCCGGTTTGCTGGAAGAGTCCAGAACTGTAGAACCACGGCATGTTCTTCCTCCTTTACAATAACTAGGCCATGTGGCATTCTAAATTGACATGGAATGCTGGCTCACAAGAACACTCTTAACCCCTATCATACAATGAGTGTGTGTGTGTGTGTGCGTGTGTGTGCATGCGTGCAACTGTACTGTAAATGTGTGTGCAAAGACTGGGCAATAATAGAATACAGACTGCCAGGAGAATGGTAGCTTTTGGCTCATATTATTTTAAGTTGTTACCAAAGGGTTGCACAATTTGAGTTACGTCATTTTCTGCCCATTGAAAAACCTAATAAAATACACCCAAAATGAAAAAAAAATCCTGGAGGCTTAAAGAGGTTAGAATTTATCGTTATTTGTGTTGCTTGAAGATGGTCATTCAAATAGACCCTAATGTGTTTCCTCAGCTGTACGCAAACTGACATTTCTATCGAGCCAAGGATTTTATGTACTCCCAATAAAATTCCCAAGTTGACATGAAGCAAGTGAATGGAAGCCATCCACAGTGAATATGACAAGTGGAAAGGAATGATGAAGACGGTGGATAAGGGAGAAAGTGTGGACGACAGGCGTATGATGCAGGACCTGGCACAGCTGAAGATATTGTGGCGCTGATGGACCGTGGACCAATCAGCTGTGATGGTTGAATGGAACTATAGCTTGGCAGATGACGAGGTCTTGAGTGAATGTTCCCTTCTATCACAGACCAGAATCCCAGTGCGATAGGATATAGTAAGACAGTAAGATTTAAGAAAGACTGAAGCCCTATGAGATTAAACACATTTATAGTGCACGGTGTTAGCTTGCTGAACGCTTATCTTAAGTTTGAAAATGAGAATAGAGTTACATTTGACGTGTTTGGTCTCACAAAATGCTGATGAAGATGTTCACGTCCTCTTGCCACTTCCCTTCTCTTGAGTGGCCATATCCTACAGTGGTTACAAAAAACAAATAACATAAGCTCTCGACTCCTAAGAGGAAATACAGAGTTACATTTAGTCATTTTAGAAGACGTTCTTATCCAGAGAGTTGTCCCAGAAAGAGTTAGCCACTAAACTGTTTACATGGGGAAATTTGAAAAGTCTGAAAGTAGACCAGAGACATTTCGTTCGAAATGAAATGACAGACTGATGAATAGTTTGCTGAAAATAAAGACTCCAGACCCGTATCTTAAACCAACTTTTGGGTTTGGCCGTCCTGGGCGGCCCAGTGTTGCCAGTAGATATGCGAACCAATTGGGAACTTGAGAAGGAGAAAATGTCGCAAAGGATTTCTCCCTTGATCAATCACCAGCGGAGGGAACTTCTCCAGACCGATGTGGGTCATAGGCACGTCCTTTAAACGACCCTCTTCGGTTCTGTGCTGGAATCCTGATGTGGAAGCTACTCTGCCTTCTCCCAGATAACTGCTTTCATACGCAGCTGACAGGACTTCAAACAGTCTCCTGGTGGAGGGAATCATTCAGTACCTGCTGAGAAGATATATTGGGATGCCAGGACCCCAGACCTTTAACCTCACCTACTGATCCCTCAACAGACCCCCCTTCCCTCTCACTCTCTTTTTCATTCCATCCCTCTATTTACCCAACTCACTTGCATTCTCTGTGGTGTCTTTCGTTCCTGTATCTGTATCTCCACAGACTCTCTCTCTCTGTCTCTCTCTCTCTGTCTCTCTCTGTGGCTCTCTCTCTCTCTCTCTCTCTCTCTCTCTCTCTCTGTCTGTTCACACAGCTGCCTGTGACCACGCCTCACACGCTGTAGACCAGAATGGTCCGTGTGAGGCCTCGGGTGAGTAGGGTCCTCTGATCTCAACACACCTGGGACCGCGCTACACGAGACCATTAGCACTGTACAGTCCAAAATAAGATTGCTTAACCGGATTCAGACATGCCACATGGTGCTGGATAGACCTATACTGACAGTGACCATGTGGTTCTGGTTAGAGGATGAGCTGTGACTGTCTACACCCAGGTGTCTGTGTTTAGCCTGAACCTACAGCAGGATGTGTGTCGGTCATAATCCTCTATGAGTCACACGTTTCTTTGACTGCAAAACAATCAGCCAAATATCAGATATCTCATGAACAAACTTCTGGCCAAGTAAAGCCCGCCATGGAACAGACTTGACTGTGTTTGTGGGAAAAGCATGTCATGATGACCACTGTACTAGTCACTGGCCTTTAGACTGAAAACACTGTAAGGGCTGTATAAGGGCTGAGCAAGAACAACGCCCTCTCTCCTCCCCACACCTTGCGCTCATTTCGAGCGGAAGTCATTCAATGTTAAGGCTTTCCAGTCAGGGCTGCAGGATGCCATTGTTAGGAGCACTGCAGGTCAGCCAACCTTCCAGTCACGAGGTCCATTCAGTCGAGCGCTGCATGGCTGTGTCTCTATGGGACCAGTTGCGGAGAACTTAAATGAGTCCTATGGGGAGAATAAAGTTGAAGTGAGTAGCATACTGTCCACCAGAGGAACAAGTCCATCTAATGCCTATAAAACATCCGCTAAAAAATCTCATCTTTCCTCACGGTGTTACGAGAGGCCTTGCTGTGGTATTGTTACCTATGGTTCGCCGTGGGGGGAGATGTTGTTAAAGCTTATTGTGTGCAAGGGGAGTATTCTTCTCTCTCCCCCATCTGTCGGGTGTCAGTTACGTCATTCGTAGCTTGTAAAGGTAATTATAGAAAGCCACAAAGTGTTCAAGCGCTAATTTAACACACAGTGTTCATACGAGCTTGTTAGCGGGCTCCGTGCCGCTGACGTCAGCCCCTCAGCCATTGTGTCCCGGGGAATTTTCATTTCAGGAGGTCCAAAAAGGAGCCTTCATGGTCACTGCGAAGTTATTTCTTCGCCCAGCATATTCCACTGACACCCGTCCAATCCCAATATTGATAGCGCTCCAATGAAATCAGTTCCACACAAATGCGTTTCATGAGCTTCAACATGTGGCCGCGTAGCGAGCGATTCAGCTCCCATAAAAGTCTGGGTTTGTGAAGGGAAGGAGAGATCCTGTTTTTGGGGGGGAAGGTGGGGGAGAGGGGGGCGGGGGGAGACAGACAGACAGAGAAGGGGTGATTCTCAGGAATGAGGCGTCAGCTGACTGGAAGTCGGTGGGGGTGGGGGGGGGTGAGACGCCCACGCGGTTCCAGGAGGCCGAGGCGTCTCGTGGGCTGAGGCGACTGCGAAGGCGGCCCGGCCTGGACGTGCTCGCTCGGTCCAGCGTCACGTGGGGTCCGGGTCAGGCCGTGGCCAGCAGAGCAGCATGCTGGGATACGCAGCCCACAGGCCCCTCCCAGACAGGGCACTGGAGCTGCTTGCTTGGCCTCCCTCGGCACTCGTAAACCTATTCCCTCAATCCTTGTATTATGACTATAATCCTGCAATAAAGAATTATGGCCACGGTATGAGGTCTCTGCACACTAATGAATTAAAAACCACTCCGCTTTCTCCGTGTGTGTGTGTTGATTTAGACCACAGAGTTGAGCGGGCGCCAGGTACGGTTTCTGACACGGGCGTTTGACTCATCACTTCTGATGCCTCTTAAATGGAGCGCTGATGGGCCGAGACTAATGGCACTACTCAATTCACGATCACACGCCACACTCTCCCCCTGCGCTTCCCCCTTCCATCGTGTACTGAGACAGTGAAGTCATCTAGATGTACAACGGTACCTAGGAAAGATCTGCTGGACATGATGTTAGTCTCTCCCAGGGTCAGAAGGACTCTTACTTGGAGACCTGCTGCTCTTGCTGGTTAGCTGTAACTGCCTAAACTGTTGTTTGCTCTTCCACAGGTACACTCGTGCACTTTTAAGGTTCATGTTGTTCAATTGTAACTTGTTTAACTCCATGCTCTTATGATTCTTCCCTTTGGCACTTATTGTTGGTTTTTTCACAATATACGATCCATGTTTGACTACTTGCAATGTTGGGGATATCTCGTTGTTATGATCAGTGACCTATGCACTATTGTAAAGCTCTCTCTTGGAAGTCGCTTTGGATAAAAGCGTCTGCTAAATGAATAAATGTAAATGTAAATGTAGATGGAATGAAGCATGTCGTTCCAATCCCAAAATGGCTACCACTGGTTTTAACAAGGTGCGTCGTACTGGTATGGTACTGTAAGTGCAGAAAGTCGCAGGCAGATCATATATTAACCCATGCATATAGACACACACACACACACACACTTCCTGTGATAAAACAGAGAGGCTAGGGCCCTCACACACAGCCAGGGGTGGTTGCTCGGCCTGTGTGTGTTTTGCGAGGTGCTGGTGATGAAGAGCAGGCCAGCAGACCTGACACCATGCCTGTTATGAATTCTCAAGATGTGCTCGGCTCCGAAGATGGGTTAATACGGGCACGGTAAATGAAGCCCATTTATCCGTAATCATTATTTTCACCAATACCTACCGCATCCAGAAAAACAGCTGCGCGCGTCACTCACCTTAACCCCCGTTGGCTATCACAGGCTTTCACAAGTTCCTATGGCAATGATGTCATTTCTCTGGGAGTCCTGCGTTTGGCGCGGAGGTGACCTTCCCAGCAGCCACTGGGGCTGCGTCTGTGTTCCGTCGCCAGGCTCTCAGACACCTGCAGGGGATTAGCGGTGAGTGGACAGACACACTGCACAGTGAGACAGGGAGCTTAGAGGACTTGGGGACAGGAAAGGTGGATTGTGTGGATCTAGAAACAGGACAATCGAAGAGACAGATGGATTTCGCCTCTGCTGAAGTGCACAGGTTTCTCTCCTGCTTTTTACAAGGAATGAAAAGGTCTGACATGATTTCATTACGTCTGATAGAGGTATTTCTTCATTTGGGGATAACCCAGCAGAATACTCACTTGCTCACAGCTGGAGAGACTGGACGAGCAGTAGGTTCTAACCCAATTTGGCTCAGGGCTCCTTTTTAAACTGAGGTTATTAAGTTCTGGAGGGATTGGGTTATTTCCCAGTCCTGAGCAGTATTTCCTAACAAACGAATAACATGATTTCATGGGCAATACCTGAGAAACCCCTACTGCATCTCACAGTACGGTTTTAGTTCACGAGTCCATGGCTGCAAAAACAGAAGGCGTAACATTTCGAATAGAGGTATCTGTAAACCAGGACATACAAGGAACACCGCCTGGAGAGAAGTCTTGGAAGACTCAATGGCAACAGTGACGGTGTTCATAGCTGAGGTTCACCTACCCATGAGGTTCCCCTGGCTCCAGGGCCAAAGCCTAGACAATACAGAAGATCACTTTCTAAAGCCTTGAATCCACAAAGAGATGATGCCAATTAGACCCTGAATGGGACCAGGGTTAAGTCACAGCCAAACAGCCTTTATCTAAACCAAAGCCCTCAGGCCATAACACTTCCCACATCTGCAAGCTGGTGTGGAACAACCTCTCAACTATTCTCCTCCTTTCAAACTCTCCCTTTCGACTTAACTCAGTTAGATATGAAAGACTCCTCAGGACAAGCGAAGCAGAGATCCACCTTCTACCACATCCCCCAAAACCCTCCAATGGTGTTTGAGAAACAGCAGCTAGAATGTGACCGTCGCTAATAGCAAACGGCGGACCGCAGTCACACGTTTATTTTCGTCTTCAAAATACTTTTATGGCACCATTATGAAGGTATGTCAGCCATGAGTGGGACAGACAGCGTGTTGTTCAATGCGCTGGTGAGGAGAGCTGGGAGGTACTGTGTTCACAGCCAGACATTTAGGGAGTTTCTTCAGAAGCAGCTGCATCAAATCGCTCACGATGATGGCGTTGCCTAAAACCTTAATCAAATCTTCATTCCTTTTCCAGTTTTGTTTTTAATCTTTTCTTCAAAAGGTTACCGCCTCAATTGATCTGCTGTAGCTTTTGGCACCTGTTGTTGTCCACTTGCTGCAGCATAATTGACCTGACAGTGAGTGTTATTTTTCAAATCCAGTGAATATTACCTTAGTGTGTGTAATGAGGTTCCAGAGGGGCAGACACAGCCAGCTGGACATGCAGGGCCAGACCTACTGGTGTAGAGCCGCTAGACCTACTGGTGTAGAGCCGCCAGACCTACTGGTGTAGAGCCGCCAGACCTACTGGTGTAGAGCCGCCAGACCTACTGGTGTAGAGCCGCCAGACCTACGGTAGAGCCGCCTACTGGTGTAGAGCCGCTAGACCTACTGGTGTAGAGCCGCTAGACCTACTGGTGTAGAGCCGCTAGACCTACTGGTGTAGAGCCGCTAGACCTACTGGTGTAGAGCCGCTAGACCTACTGGTGTAGAGCCGCTAGACCTACTGGTGTAGAGCCGCTAGACCTACTGGTGTAGAGCCGCTAGACCTACTGGTGTAGAGCCGCTAGACCTACTGGTGTAGAGCCGCTAGACCTACTGGTGTAGAGCCGCTAGACCTACTGGTGTAGAGCCGCTAGCCTGCTCAGAGACACAAAGGCAAGACTATGACTCTGTCTGTCCATCCATCTCTCACATGTAATCACTTGATATCTTGATATGATTCTGTTTACTCACTGTCCAACCAAGACCCGTTCTGTAGAAACAAAGACAAGTGGAGAGAGGGCAAAGGGGGCTTCACAGCCATACCACTGGACTGTCAGTCTTTAATAATAAAACAGCCTCCATACAAAAGTATATATGTACAAGGTCACATACTGTAGCAGGTTATGGAAATGATCAACCAATGTTCCATCTTGCAGCTTAAATACGATACATTTCAACAGTCTTTAACCACAGTACTTGATCATAATAAAAAGAAATAAAAAACGATCCCATGTTTTTATTTTTTTGGGGGGGTGGGGTGGGGGGTGGATCCATCTTTGCACGGCAGGCAATGCACAGCAGTAGACTAAACCAGCTTTGAATGGTGAGATGATCTATGGCTCTTGCTAGACAGAAATACCCAGGTGACACATTTGAACATTGGGCAACGTCAATGAGTGATGTCCCACAGTGGGGAAAGAGAACAGGAAGGGGGTGAAACCTTCAAAACAAAATCACATAACTCAGTGAGAGACATTATAAATAACACACATCATTGCCAACGCACAGCAGTGCAGGAAAACAGCCATTTGGCAGAGACATCTGAAGACGAGACAAATCAAGGGACAGAGGATTCAAATAAAAGTATCACTGTACAGCTCAGGTCCCAGTGTGATCGTTAAAGCGTATCGTACGGGTCGCTCCGTACTCTTTAGTGGAACACATTTGTGATCCATGGGACTTGACAGTGACAGTGTATTCAAAGGTCATAAAAGAGAATGCAGACATGTAAAAGGACAGAAAAAACAATTGCACAGTATCCCTGGCATGTGCCATTAAGCTACCAACTTTAATCTCCTATTATGTCATCAACCTGAAGAGATGCTCTACCGCTTCGAGTCTCACCCCTAGGAAGACAGACAGACCGTGCCTGTCCACTGTGAGGGCCCGATGCTCCTGGGTGGAGTAGTAACAAAGCATCTGATTGGGCTATATCTGATCTTAGGTCCCGCCTCACTCTGAGGTGTCGATTTACACAAGACTTTAGGTCCAAGGTCATTGGCAGGATTGATCAGCTTGTTCCGCTGTGCAGGTCTACCGCTAGCTTGAGCCCCTAGATGTGTGTAGGCAGCTAAACACACACACACACACGTATACACACACACACACAGACTCTCACACACAGTCAGTCAGTCACAGTAAACCGCCATGCAAAGAAGGTCCGGGATGCTCTTCAACCACACCAAACATTCGCTTTATTTCAATTTAATGGATGACTGGAGAAATGTTTCAGAGAAGTGCAAATTGGTCGTAATTCCACATCGAAGCTCCTATGTCGTATTTGTCTTCCGTCGACGTTCGAGGGATGACGCCTCGCGCAGGACTCCTCCCCTTTCCTCTCGGCCCTCCCTGACCCGGGGGTCCCTCCCCTCGCCCCCCCCCCACCTCACTTCTCCGAGTTCTTGCGCGGCCGGCGGAAGCTGGACATGTTCTCGTTAAGTGCATAGATGCGTCTGGAGAACTCCTCGAAGCCGGCGGCGTCCAGCTCGCCCAGGACCTGCTCGTCACACTCCACCGCCACCGCGTGCTCCACGGGGATGCAGGGGTAGTCCTCCATCCGTGCCCCATCTCCCATCCCCAGCCCCAGGCCCAGTCCCCAACCCCAGGCTCAGCCCCAGGCCTGTGGCCTCCGTGCCCATGATCTCCTCAGCCTGCTCCACCGAGCAGCACATCTCGGGGGTGAGGCCTGCGGGCATCGACGGCCCCGCCGGGCCCTCGCCAGGCACCGCCAAACCGTTCATGGCCCCGTCGTGCTGGCGGTCGGGGACCCGGCACCACCTCCTCACCGGTGTCGTCCACGGGAGTGGGTGACGCTGACCCAGAGGTGCTGGTAGTGACAGGCTGCTCCTCCCCCACCGACACCTCGACCTCTCCATCGGCCTCTCTGTCTCTAACTCCTCCCCCACCTCCATCCCCGTTCCCCTCCCCCTCCATGGCCTTGGTCAGGTTGATGCAGGCATCCAGGGAGGT
Source organism: Mallotus villosus (assembly GCA_903064625.1). Lineage (NCBI taxonomy): Eukaryota > Metazoa > Chordata > Actinopteri > Osmeriformes > Salangidae > Mallotus > Mallotus villosus. The sequence continues at coordinate 247,603 of CAEFZP010004571.1, read as the reverse complement.
GGACACGTGCTTGGGGGAGGCTCCTGGGACCACCAGCCCTGCCGGTCCTCCCCCAGCCGCCGCCTCCTCCGCCTGGGCCATGGCTGTGCTGTAGCTGGTGGGCGGCGAGGCCTGGTACTTCAGCTGGTCGGCCTCTGAGCTGGCCCTCTTCCTGAGGCCCCGGTCCGGGGAGCTGCTGTGGATGGGGAAGCCCACCTCGGACACGGACGCCCCGGACACGCCGAGCTGGGCCTTGGGCGGTACCGGGATGGAGCTGGACACTTGGTGCCGGTCACTGTGAGGCGAAAGGGCGGGGGGGGAGAGAGAGGGAGAGACAGAGAGAGAGAGAGAGAGAGAGAAAAGGGTGTTGAGAGAAATGATGGATCCGCTCGTAAGTCTTTCACTTCCAACGAGGGTCCTGTGGAGTGCCCCCCCAACCCAGCTTCTCCGATCGGACACGGTTCAGCATCGATCTCCTCTCTCTCTCTGATCCACGACGGAGAGAGACAGCTGCCCGGCTTCAGAAAACACCACTCTCTCTCTCGCCCCCCACCCCATTACATCCCCCAAAAAACATTTGCGCAGCGAATGTGCGATCGCTGGGCCTCGCACACTGGAAACACGCAGCGGGTGTCCTCAGAAGTATGCGAGACATTCTTTGGTGGGATAACAGATAACAGACTGCGGGCCCGTGTGCTATCTGGGCCCGTTCACATCATAAATTCGCAGAAACGAGAGGGGCCTAGTGGCTCACACACACACACGCATACCCGGACTCATGTTAACATGGGGCTGCCTCACCCCGTACTTATCCTGGTCAATGCAGTATATGAAAAGCCATTTGTCGACGAGGTCAGAGGTGAAAGCGGAGGCGTTCCCCGCGCTCGATCCGGCACCACCTGTGGCTGGTTAAGGACTGGAGGATCATGGGTAAACGGACCTCCGGTGTTAAAACGCGAGATGAGGTCACTGGATGTGCGTCGAAGAGAGAGTCTGGCTGGAGACCTACGCCAAGGTCTTCAACACACACACAAGGCATGTGATGGAGGGGCTTGGCACTGTGCACATGCTAGCTAGTCATGGAGGAAACGAGGCCTGACTGGATCCCCGCCCCCCTGCAGGGACACTTGAACCCGGGGCAGTGAGACGGGGTTCACCCAGGGGGCGCGCCCTGATGAGGTCACTGGCGTGGGAGATAAAAGCACATGGACCCCCCACGCTCAGAAAGGCCCGGAGAAGGGGACCCTTGATTGGAAAATGCATGATGGTCTTAAGCGTGGAAATACCAGCTTCTAAATATACACATCAGTTTGATCTTAAGCCCCAGACAGATATAGACAGGAGATGTTAAGGGAAAGTCAATAAGGATAATCAGTTGATCTGGTATGTAGCGGGATGGTCTGTCATGTGCAAGGATCAGCTCGCAAAGTGTCATCCCATTGACCTTAACTGTCAATGCACGGAATGGAAAAACAACATGCTTGATGCCTCAACCCCCCCTTGACTGGGCTGCGGAGGAAAAAAAAACTCCTGCGAAAAACTCAATGTTATGGTTTGCCATTAGTGACACGTGAACCCTGAACACAACGATGATGGTGCCGCTGAGAGTTGAGCTTACGGCCCAGAAACACTTCCAAGAAGGATTCGGAATCGAGACGAAGAGAGACGCTCCCCGAACATGAATAATCATCTAGACGATGGAAACCTCTGGAAAAGGCCCGTTCATGAGGCAGGGTTGGAAAGCGAAGCCGACTGCTTAAATCTTTCCATGCGTAATTTCGAACAGCTAATGATGAACTGGGGATTGTTGTTTCCTTGTAGTCGTGGCGGCGGCCAGGGCCAGATCGCAGGCCTTACATTTCAGTGATATACAATTACAGTCACCGCAAGCATATGGACCAATCCCCTTCTTCCATCTTCGCTCTGTTATGTCACTGTTGCCACGGGCCAATGAGAAATGTCTTGTTCGAGGCACGTTTGTTTGCGACGTCAATCATCCCCCACCCCTTCTAAACGTGGGGCCCTTTGAACAAGCGTTAAATCAAGTCTCATAACCAAGTGTGAGTGGTGATGGAACGTCACAACAGAACATCTCCCATCGCTGTCAGAATATGTCGTGCACGTGACAAGCGTGTACACAGTGTGCTGGGATGGAATTTGTGGATCCAGCGCCCCTCACCACCATGTGAGCAGGCGTGGATGGAGGGATGAGCTTGTGTACAGGGGGGGGAGGGGCTGTGTACGGGGTGAGGGGGGGGCTGTGTACGGGGGGGGCGGGGGCTGTGTACGGGGGGGCGGGGGGGCTGTGTACGGGGGGGCGGGGCTGTGTACGGGGGGGCGGGGGGGGCTCCAGGTGGAGGGCTGATGCCACGGCCTTTGGAGGCAGACACAGGGCATCCTTCCACGGAGGAGGACACTGGGAGGGGCGTCTGATTTACAGCCGGTGGGTCCCCATCTCCTTCACCTTGGCCCTTTTAACTCATTACAGCCGGTGGGTCCCATCTCCTTCCCCTTGGCCCTTTTAACTCATCATTAACTTTTACTGGACCTCCGTTCCCACTGCAGACTTCCCCCGTCAATGATTTCACCACATAAAAGCTATCGGAGATCTCTCTGCCTAAACCATTAAGGGCCCCAGGACTTGGCAGGGGCCCCCGGCACTGGGAACGAGCTTCTCTCTCTCTCCCACTTCCAAACATGTTGGTTTTAGACGGTCTCGCTTCCCCTCCACGGTCCCTGTGTCAGCCCCTGCATATTTCAACCGGAGCCAGGAATGTACTAAACCAAACATTTCCACTGTCTTATCCCCCTCGTACAGACTGGGTTCTCGACCCAGAAGAGCCAGGCGGGCCCGAGTCCAGGTCCCGCTAAGAAGCCACGGCCCGGGCCAAAACACACACTGGCAGATAAGACCCCTGCTTTGATGCCGAGGTACAGGAAAGTCCCAGAGGACCCCCGGCCAGAGCCGAAGATTATAACAAACCACGTTATATTCATTTAGTGGCGGGGGGAGGGGAAGGCAGGGGTCTGAAAGGGAAAATATTGTAATAAGACATGACTCCTTCCCAGTCTGGCCTTTTGAAGACGGGGGAATACGAGCGAGCTATCAAACTGTCCACCACCCAGCATGTGTAACACATTGAACAAGCTGATAGGATAAACACTCAAACTGGAGCCGATGGTGTGAACGCTGCCAGGACATCTAACGGGATCGTTCGTCGCGTGTTTGTTCTCAGTGACAAGGCGAGGGACAAGGCTATGACAGGCCGTCACGATGAGGTCACGATGAGGTCACGATGAGGTCACGAGGCCTGGTTAGTGATGTCTGTGACACGTACAGGGGGGGGTGCAGGGGTGTGTTGCTCTAGATGGAACCCCGCGCCCTACTCTGTTCTGCAGAGGAGTCCGAATTAATGTGGGAGAGCGTTCCAACAGATGTGGTCTAGGAGATCATCCATGCTGGGTCCACAGGGACACACACACACACGCACATACACACTCTCTCTCACACACGCTTACCTAATTCGAGATCTCACAGCCAAGGCAAATGCGTGTGCAGGAATGTTCAGACACATCCAAGCTTAATACTGTAGCTTAATCCAAACTAAGTACCGGAATTGAAATAGGATCCACCTCACAATTTCACACATGTTCAATTTCATTCAACCTGAGAATCAATAAGTGCTTGAACTTGCTACCATGTCATGAAGTGGACTGAGCTGTGATGACAGTGCTGAAAGTACAGTACACTGTCCATTACTTGCGCGAGTGCACACACATCTGTGTGTCTGTGACGGAGGCAGGGTGATTGTGCGTGTGTATACTGCATGTCTGTGTGTGTGTGTGTGTGTGTACATGTGTGTGAAGGGGGTGTAGATTTACGACTGTTGTCTCTGTTATCTCATCGGGGGGGGTGGGTATCAAAGGGTAGACAGGATCTCCAGCACCGGGTGATTTCGACACGGCATTGTTTCATTCTGCCGCGTCACGCTGCGCCCGGCCCCCTTGGCCGTCACACCCGCCCAGCATCCCCCGCCCCCGCGGCCCCAGCCTCGGTGCACCGGAACAGGGCTGGGGGGCCTGTGAAACTCTGCCAGGGCCTCCGCGAATCTGGAGCCACTAATAGGGAATGTGTGTGTGAAGTGTCTGTTTTGAACTGCATGACTTTCTGTTGAACAAAGCAGAACCCTCTGTGGGTTCGACCCGTCAGTCTCCTAGTGTCCACTATCTCAGTCTTGTTCTCGGCACTCCTGATATTGTGAGGGTCATGTCGACATGCTATGCGGTGGGTATTCTTGTAGGACGCTAGGACACCTGCGGTGGAAAACGAAGGCTGCCTTCGTGAGACCCCAGTCCAAGTCTTCACACACCCATTTCACTTTACAGCTCAGGTCCTTTCGAACACGCACACACACACACACACACACACACACACAGCAGCATCTCTGGCTCTCTCCATCCCGTCCATGTGCAGAGCTCCGGGAGGCCGGCCCCACCGCTCTGCGCTCCCCGCGTCCCTCCGGTGGGGAAGCCAGCAGACTGAGTCCATGCTGCATTAGCTCTAGATGGAGTGGAGAAACATCTCCAGTACACGGCTGAGAATGGTTCCATTGGACATGCCCTGCATATCCCCCCACCCATGTAGACGGGAGGGACGGAGGGAGGGCTGGAGGGAGGGTGAGAGGGATGAGGTAAGGAGGGAGGGTGAGAGGGAGCTAGAGGGAGGGAAGGAGGGAGTGAGGGAAGAGAGGGGAGCGGATATCAACCACTTTCTCCCTCTCTCTCTTTCTCGCAGTTTACTGGTTAACTCCCCACAGCTGCCGAGCTGCATTTTAATGCATCCATATTTCAGAGGCTTGGCCTCTCTGACTGGAAATAGGATCTGAACTGAGGCTTTCTCAAGCGAGGGGGGACTGGAAGCGATCCGAGGGGGAGGAAGGCCAATAAAAGAATAGGAGGGTGAAATGAGCGTCTTGTCACCCCGGGTTCGACGGTGCCGTTCCTGAGTTCCCGTGTTTCCTGGGCGGGGTGGCGGAGGTGTTCGGCCGGGAGGGCCCGAGCGGGTCACGTGATGATGAGGCTGGGAGTGACCGGCTGTGAGGCGTGTCCTTCTCACGAGGGGCAGTGAGACGGGCTGTCTGAGCGGCAGGCTCGCTTTGAGATTATCATCAGAGATTATCAGAGCGTTTTGGGGTTACGTGTATGTGTGTGTGTGTGTGAGAGCGTATGTTGTGTGATTGTGAGCCGTGTGTTACACACACTCTAACAGACGACATTACAGTAGCTGGCAGCTCTGGAAACCTCAACAAAAGTGTGTGTGGACGTGTGTCTGCATGTATCTGTGTGTGTGGGTACGTGTGGCCTTTCTCCAGGGTTTCACGGTCCTGGGTGCAGTGACGGGGAGCCCACTGTGACGGGGAGCCCACTGTGACGGGGAGCACACTGTGACAGGAAGCCCACAGAGCGGTCCTTGTTGTGTCCCCTGCGGCCACGCTGTCCACCGAGCGGGGCCAGGGGAGCGCTCCACCTCCACACACGAAGCCCTGGCCCCTGGTCCAGTCTGCCCCAGCTTTCATCTCCTGTCTTAGGGCCCTTCCACTTGCCATTAGGAGGATATGAGCAGTATATTCAATTGGCTTGGCATCTCTCCTTTCAAAACGGAAGATTATTCAATTAACGGTGTAATTCCCATTTTCCCCTCGGCTGACCCACCCCCAAGGGGAACCAGGGAGATCAAAGAGGTGCTTTCTGAGGCAGTGAGCTGCAGTCTGAGGCTGGCACACCCAGGGTGACTCCCAGACTCTCTGAGGGGTTACCTATGGGCCAGAGGCTGGGGAGGAAGGAGGAGGAGGGAACCAGAGGCTGGGGAGGGAGGAAGGGGGGGGGGATCAGAGGCTGGGGAGGGGGGTGCAAAGGAATGGTATTGGGAGGGAAAAGCCTCCCTCCAGCCTCCAGCCTCCAGCCTCTCCTGAACAGGTATTGAGGCTGCACCTCAACGTCTGCTGCACATTTGCGTCATGTTGCCAGTACATAAACAAACACAGGAAGAGCTTCAACAACTGGACGATTTGGGGTTTCCTTCCTCCCTCATGATCCCTCCCCCCCCCCTTTCCCCTGAACGTTCAAGAGGCCCCAAAGAAAAGGTACACAAAGCCTCTTCACCGTGGCAACCTGAGGAAACAAAACGGTACAGCGGAAGCCCGCAGGACGCAAACATCGGGATGGAGTTGCGATCATGCTCACCATCTGACGAGGAGGCCGTGTTCCAGAAAGTTCTTGAGGTTGGGCAGAGTCTGGCGCAGGTCTGGTGTGGACAGGCCGTGCTGATACCTCAGCTGCAACAGACAGAGAGACGAAGAAGAATCACCATTAACATCCACGCTAGAACATTCCCTCGGGCTCCACCCATCTGCTCGGAGAGGGAGAGACCCTCCGAGCAGGAGGAGAGAGACAGTCATTCTTTAAATTCAGCAAAATATTTTTACTTTCCCTCAAGGACTATATACTTAACCCTGCTGAAAAGGGCCACCTTTTCTGCATCCCTCCCTTTCTCTCCGTTACAGACAAACGAACTAACAGGTGGTTTGTGTGTAAAGATGTGTGGATTAGGGCTGGGGTGGGAGAGGGCAGAGCTGGGCGACCAGAACGACGCCGGACATCTGGACCAGATCCGTCTCTCCTCCCCTCCGTCTCGCCCTCTCTCAACGACCCACAGTTCCTCACACAGTTCCTCCCTGGCCTTGTGCTGTTCCCGGCCCTGGTCCCGCCCTGCTGCAGGACTGTACGTTTACAAGCATCATCGCCAAGCCGTGACTCACGGGCATGCAGTGTCAGAAACACAGACGACCCAAACCGAAAAAAATAAATAACAAAAGATGGTCTCCGATCGTCTCCCCCAGCAGTCCAGGAGGGGAAATGCGTCCGAGTTTCTCTAAGTTCCCTCTCCGGACAGCAGCCGGGCGTCACACAGCACGTCCAGCTTGTCTCTCTCCCAGACAGGCCCGCGCGTCGCTTACACTCCCCCACACCGTCCAACATCTGCCTCCTCTCCGCACACGGCGACACCCGTTCTTCTTTACACACACACGCCGCCACCCACCCCTCCGCCCCTCTCTCTCCCCTCTACACCGCCACCCACCCCTCCGCCCCTCTCTCTCCGCTCTATCAGCGTGGTCCCAGTCAGTGAGCGATGAGGAACATGCGATCCAACATGTGATCCTAATTAGGCCGGACGCAGCAGCGGCGGCGCAGAGCGCTCCCACAGGCCCGTGCACATCTCCTCGTCTCGTGACAGCGAGATAACGCTTCTCACGCCCCGGGCCCCGTGAAGACGTGAGCGAGGAGCGTGACAGGGGCGATAGCGCGGGGATTAATGACCACAGAGTCTGAAGTCAGAAGGCCACAGGTCACATTTCCCCATTTGTGTTTATAGATTGAGGAGGGGAAGAATGATTTTTCTAGGATCAGCGAGCATCTCAACACATTCATACGTATTTTGTTTTGGGGGTGGCCGGGGTCGTGATATCCTGTCCGACTGGGATACAGTGTGCAGCCGTTGTTGTAAAGCTTGACTAATGCCATAAGGCGTTGGCGTAAGCATGACCACACGGGTCCCTACTGCCCCTGCCAGGGTTAGAGCGTGCACACACACACACACACGCAAACACCGCACACACACACACACACCCTCTTTCCTCCTGGTGATAAAACAGCTCCGGCCTCACTAGATCAGACAGATCCAGTCAGGGTCCTGGGTAGACCTGGGGGTCAGCCCCCGACGGCGGAGACATGTCCTCGGGACAACGCGGCACCACAAGAAACAGGCCTTTCAAAAGACGAGCCAAGATCAATATCCCTCCTTTATAGAGCCCAAGAGAACAGCTCTGAAGGACGGGCGGGCTTGAAAGCTCCGGAGCCGCGGATGAAAAGGGGAAATAAAACATCTGTCGGCCTCGATGAGATATACAAGTGCGGAATAAATCGTACTTTCCAGCGAACGTCAACTTTATTCGCCGCTCACATTCCGGCATTTGGTCCCGTACGCGTGCCAAGTTGTACGGCTTAACCCAACACCCCTTTAATCCTCCACGTCCACGAAGAAGGTCGACCTCTTACGAGGGGTGACCTCATCGCCCACGTGATCCATACGTGTGCATGGGAGATGGATGAATGAGTGTGAGTCTGTGTGTGTGTGTGTGTGTGTGAGAGCCGAGTATGCACCACACAGTATAGAAACCAGATAGGGGCGAAGACAAGACAGAGCAGAAGATGACATCACTGGATGGAGTCTCCGCCCCCCCCATTGTTGGGAGCGATTGTAAAGAGGGAAAGAGGGACACAGAGGAGAGCTTGTACCTGAGAGGCACGCGTGTGAACGCTGAAGAAGGATATCAACACACCTGAGCTGGGGAGGATGTACCGGTACACAGGAGGATCAACAGACCAACCGACAAAGACGACAGGTCTTTCCTCCTGTACGTCACTTGTCTGTCTCGGAGCCCTTGACACACACAGTACAGCCAGGACACCCACAACCCTGGAGCTGGGTGTGAGGCCGACTGCAGAGTGTTTTCATCAGGTCTAGGAGGCTGGCTGGCTGGTGATTCTTTTCAACAATAGCAGATCCGGGACTAGTTGACAAGCGATGTCAATACTTTGGCACTGGGCCTGGCTGGTGTGAAATGTGCCAGTCTGCACCATGTGCTTGTGTGTGTGTGTGTGTGGGTGTGTGTGTGTGTGTGTGAGCTCTGCTCTTGGCCCCGGACCTGGGAAGGATTATATCCTGGTCCTTCACTCGCAGTGTAAGCAAACACTCGCCTTTCTCCCCTCCCTCCTCTCTCTTGTGTAAAGGGCGACGGATAGAAAAACATCAAGACGGCCGACCACATGAGAAAAGGCCTTGGGAAAAAACAGAGGAGGGAAACCTGTGTAAGAGAGAGAGAAACGTGCGAGGCAGCTCTTTAGCCTGACATCAAGTTCGATGTCACTTCCAATCAGAGGCGACAGCGGGGGCCTTGAGGGTGAGGGAGAAACAAACAGCTCAGTGGGAGATCCTGGCTCCCTCATCCAGGGAGTTGTTTAGCTCCGCGTCACCACTGACAGGGCAGAAACACCCCACGAGATGGTTCCACTCACAATCAGAAAACGCTGTCAGGGATATATATTTATGAATCCCCCCACCTCAAATCTTCGGGTTGAGCGGGAACGAAAGCGCATCCGACGCTCGACACGCGGCGTCCGGGGGATATCCGTGTCGACCCCGGGCGGCTGACGAGCCGATTCTAGGTCGACGGCTCACGATGCACCCACGCAGATTGTTCATCGTCGACGCGTGTCATTTCATATTTCCCTCCCAGACAGGAGGATCGAACCCCAATCTGAATACAGGTGGTCTCCCTCTGGAAGTGGAAGTCCCCCCCTCCCCCTCCCCCTCCCCTCCCCCTCCCCCTCCCCCTCACCTGTGGGCCCGCGGCCCTCTTTGTGCTGGGCTAACCAGATCGTGGTGAGAAATGGCCAGGCCCCATTGAGGCTGTAAGGCGAGAGGCCCGGGCCAGGGCCGCGCCCACCTGGGCTCTTTCACATGACGTGATGCTGCTGGCGCCCTGAAACGGATCCACCAGCAGCTAGAGCTCTTCCTTCTCTTCCCCCTGCACCTCCTCCTCTCCCCTCTTCCACTCTCCTCCTGCACCTCCTCCTCTTCCCCCTGCACCTCCCCCTCTCCCCCTCCCTGCACCTCCTCCTCTTCCCTCTGCACCTCCTCTTCCCCCTGCACCTCTTCCCCTCCTTCTCTCCCCTCCCCTCTCCTCCTCCTCCTCCTCCTCCTCCTCTTCCCTCTGCACCTCCTCCTCCTCCCCTCTTCCTCCTCCTCCTCTCTCTCCCCTCTTCTCCTCCTCCACCTCCTCCTCTTCCCTCTGCACCTCCTTTTCTCCCCCTGCCCTCCTCCTCTCCCCTCTTCTCCTCCTCCTCCTCCTCTCCCCTCTCTCCCCTCCTTCTCTCCCCTCTTCTCCTCCTCCTCCTCTTCCCTCTGCACCTCCTTTTCCCCCTGCACCTCCTCCTCTCCCCTCTTCGACGACTCCTCTCCCCTCTTCTCCTCCTCCTCCTCCTCCTCCTCCTCTCCCCTCTTCCCCTCCTCTCCTCTCTCCCCTCTTCTCCTCCTCCTCCTCCTCTTCCCTCTGCACCTCCTCTTCCCCCTGCACCTCCTCCTCTCCCCCTCTTCGACTCCTCCTCTCCCCTCTCCTCCTCCTCCTCCTCCTCCTTCCCTCTGCACCTCACTCTCCCTATGTACTGCGGCTGCTGCTAAAACTCACACCTTGTGTGTGTACCCTGCCCCTGGAGAGGTCTGACTTCCTGTTTACCTGGATCTCCTACTCGGATCCTGTCGAATGCACAACCAGAGCGAGCTGTCCGATCGAGGAACAGGATGTTTGGAGTGCAATGAAGAGGGTTTAAGGGGGTGAAGTGGGGAGGGAGGGGGTTAGTATTTGCACCACCCGCTACGCGCGTCAAGGATCCAACCACACTGGACAGCCAGAGGAATGCAGAGTTGCGTTCATCCCTGACGGGGGAAACAAACAAAGCGGTAAACAAGCTTGGGCTAACAACAGCCAGGCAGCGGCCCTCCAGTTCACCAGCCAGCCCCAAACCCCAGACAGGCCGTTTGTTTTCTCCGGGGTTCTGTAGCGCAGCTAAACCAACACACTTCAAGCTCACGCCGCGGTTATTGTTTCCTCCCTTTTGTCACAACCAATCGGCTTCAGAGCTGACGGCGCCCGAGGAGGCCCCCGGCGGTGTTTGACGCAGATTGGCTGCGGCGTGGCGAGCGATCATCGCCTCACTAATGAAGCCGGCACCCTGTCGCCGCCGCGAAATCACTTGACGAGCAGTTTGTCAGCAGAGACGTCACAACAGTTCAGCCGGCGGAGGCCGTTTGCCGCCGCTTGACAGGTGACGGGCCCTGGCATCCACCAGAGAGAGAGCGAGAGAGAGAGAGAGAGAGAGAGAGAGAGAGAGCTCTTAAACACGGCTATTTTTCATCAGGAGCTCTCCAACACGTCAGGGTTGTCCAAACCAAACTCCCCCCGGTAACCCGCCGGAGCAGCGGATTGGTCAATCACAAGTGATTGACAATAAGAGGGTGTAGGTAAAAGGTAGGGGCTGGTCTGAGAGACTAGTGTTTCAGGGTGTGGATCTGTCCCACTCCCTAGAGAGGGTAATCAGGAACCTAGGCCCCTCTTACCAAGACCCATTTTGAGGGGCCTGTCCAGGAGGGGGCCCTGCCAGACACTCCCAGGGTCACTCATAGGGGCCCCAAACAGTGTAGTTCAGTACACACTACTGTGGTGGCTGACACAAATCAACCATCTCTACAGACACTTCTCGTTACGGGGCAAACACCACAACAAGAGAGAACAGGCCATCGGCAATATTTCAAGGGTTTCTTTCTAGAACAATAGCGGTCGAATAATCCTCGTTTGGCCTGACTCCACGGGAATCTGCCTCGCACACACTTTCATCGCGTTGTACCGCGCGGAAAATCTCTTGTTAAACGGATGGCTGCAAAGAGAAATATAAATCCAAAAGACAGATGAAGTTGCTGGACCCTGACGGTCTCCGAGACAATAACTGATAAACAAATCATGGCGAGAGAGAGAGAGAGAAAAAAGACACGGGAGAGCTTTGAGGAACATCGAAAGGGTAAGCCATTCATCATCGGGGAGGAAACCGTGCTCTCTCGTCTTCTCCAAATCTCTCATTTCTCCTCGACAACGCGGAAAGCAGGTCCACATGTTGCGTTGATAACAGACCCCGCATCCAGTGTTATCACGGAGCGCTTTTCCTCAGGATTCCTGCTGACTCGGCCAAACCCCCGTCAGAGTGACCCCTCGGGCCAGACGACTTGGCACGCCGCAGCGAGGATTATGTAAAACACAATAACAAGAAACAACCACCAGGTCCTTACTGCAGGAACTATGCATACATTAGGCAGCGGGCCCGTGAACGGAGCCATCCGCCGTGTGGGCCGAGGAGTGGTTACATGGAGCATGAGAAACATGGAGCCTTCAGGCGCTCCAGGCGATGGTCCCTGGAACCTGCACTCAGTGTGCTGACACCAGTCTGGCACGGCCGTGTGTTTTGAAGACCCCTCTCGCACAGACTCGAAAGGTGTTCTATGCGGTCGTCCGCCCTTCAGCTGGTGCGAGGGCGATGCGGTCAGCCTGGTTCTCCCTAGGCTAGGAGCTAGCAGGGTCAGCTCACGCAAACCACAGATACTTGGAATGAACACATGCCATAGGTCAGTAGCGGTCTTAGGGGTTAGACAAGATGGTGGCTTGATTAGGGGTGAAACACCAACGGGACCTGTTGGCAGGGTGTCTACCAATCACACTCCAGGCTCGGGCTCTGTGCCAGCTTTCCGTCCAGACCGACCCGACAGAATGGAAGTGGCGGGGCCTACATACATCTTGTCAGGTCACTGTTGTTTTCTTCAACACAAGCCGCACTCCCACACACACTACGCACATACACACTCCCACACATACACACAGCGGCCATTTTCTGAAGTCTCGTAAACGGCAGCGTATGGAAACCACACACCTGTATGAAGCCAGGAGGAGTGACGGGCCTTAACCCAATAACGTTTACGGGCCACTCAAGCATCGGTTCCTCATCAATCACAGTGAGGCACCATGGGATATGAAGTCCAAAATGATCCGTCAGAAAGACCTCGTATAAACATGCGAGTCGCATGAGTAACAGACAGTCCATGGCCAACTGGACTATTAAAACCAAGGAAATGAAGGGATTTGGACACGCAGACGACGGAAGATCACGATGTCCCTGAAAAAGCCAAACGAGGAGCAGAGATTTGTCTTCAACTGCATGCACAGCAAAGCACAAAGAGTTTCTGTTTACAAGTATCTTAGACCATAGAGAATTTCCACTGTCCTCACTTCATGGTTAAACATGGTGGGGTGGAGATGAAGTCCAGATTCCGTCCCTACACCATTCCCAGACCTCGGCAGCACCAGGAACTCTCCCCCTCTCGGACACGACTACAGATGTACTGGCCTCAGTATTAGTGGAAACTGGATGTATAGATTACGCCTGGAATCCGAAGACAATGTTCGACCTTGTTATGATCAGGAGTCAATAAAACGAGACAAATCTCCAATGAAATTGTCTGACTGACTTTGTAAATCTTTTTTTTTGCACGGCACTTAAGAAGGACATTGGATCCGCTCCTCTGCGCACGTCCTGTACTTGTTGCCATGATAAACAACTGCATAACCAGACAGCACTTAGGATTCCGTACCTATCTGAAACGAACCATCTATTCCCCCCCCCTTGCTTCCTCCTGTACTCTCATCCTCTCTCTCCCCCCCCCCTCCTCCTCTCCCTTCCCCTCCCCTCTCCTAATGCAACACAGGTGGGGTGCGTTCACCATGGAGCCTCAGCCAGATCCAATGAAGGGCCTAATTCGAACCAGCCTCTCCCTTCGCATTACTTGTTGTTACACTTTATTGAGTATCGAATTCCCTCCAAATTCGGTCAACAGATTTACATTTTTACAGGAAAGGCTGCGTGAGACGAATGGGAAATTCGGTTAGGAAGCCGCCAGTGACAAGGGAGGGGGGGGGAGGAGGCAATGTTATTCCCCATTGACCCCAATCACTGAGGGGAGGGGAGGGAGGGGTCTGTCGCCGCGAGTCCAGCCTTGATGAGAGCCTCTCGAGCGTGAACGATACGCCAGTGTGTGCGTACGGGTCTCACCGCGTCCGTGTCCTCGTGCGTGCGCACGGGAGAGAGTAGAAGTCACGGTGCCTCCCGGGGCCCAGGTTCTGACACGCTGTGCTACAGTGACACCTATTGGAGGGGGCCGATGGCAGTGGGGGTGCGAGGGGCCCCCTCGGGGTTAATGAGCCGCTCGCCGGTAAGACTACACCCGGATTACAGTGGGGGGGGAAACCCTACACCCCGTGTCGTATTAGTGAACCCACACATACCCAGGGGTCAAAACCTCCTGTTAGCAATGTACCCGAAGCAGAAGAGTCATCTATCCTCCTGGTCCAGACTGGCAGGTCTGGGGGGGGGGTGGGGGGCAACTCCGGAACTCAGGCAGTTGGGTGAGGCCGACACCCTGGCAGGCTATGGTAATACTCCACTTTGTAGTTTGAGGAGTCAAAAGACAGGGTGAGAAAAGAACCTTGAGGGAAGCCACAGGCCTTTGTAGGTCTGGATGGTTGATGGAGGCCAAACCGCACAGGGACAGCGCGGTGGGAGCCGGGAGAGGAGGGAGGGGCGGCCTTTGTGTTGGCCGGAGCCGAACCGCCGCTCTAATCATGTCAACCACCTCGTCTGGAAAGACGTATTAACGGAGGAAATTGTTCCTCAAGAAACAAAACAAACTTTGCCCCGGCTGCGGCGTGTCGTACATGCGGCACTGCCAAATATAACCGTTAAAACATTACTTCAAATTTAGCCAAAGTCTGGTCGCCATTCGCTTTTTTTATGATTTGGAATAAAAGTGTTAGGGTATTACACAAGGAAATCTTTCTGGGCCCGTTCCGTGTTTCCACTGGGTCTCAGTATAAACAGCCGTGTGCAGCTGGATGAATATGTAGTCTGTGGTCAGGTGCCCATCCTGGCCCGGGCTGGCCACAGTTCCTCCTTAACACTCCTCCGCTCCCACTCAATGGGCCGATTGTTGTCCTTTCTCTCTTTTTATTGCCGGTTGGGGGGAAGGGGGGGGGGCGCAGGCTTTATGGCCGAGGGGTTTTGTATTGGTCCTTACTAGAGGTCGTAGGTCAGAGTGAAAGGCCGGGTTAGTACATCGCGAGCGTTCCTCCCGCTCTCCCGGGGAAACGACGACGACCCCCCCGACGCGTCTGAGAGAGTTGCGTGTCCGTGTGTATGTTCACGACGCTCCTAAGTGGAGTTGTCAAACATAAAGTCAAGTGTGACTGAAACCACAACCAAGAAAGGGGATGGCCAGAAAGCACATTTTTGATTCCATTTTTTTTTGCGAGTGAAACATTTGTAAACCGGTACTGACACGGCCAACACCACCAAATAGAAACATTTACGTTTTTCCAAATCAGTCACCGCTAGGACAACAGCGCTAATTGCTGCATGTCCTTACAACCTACCGCGTCAAAATAAAACTGGACGCGAAAGGCGAGCGCTCTCCTTAAACTGAGCCGCTTGGCCTGTAATGAAGTCCACAGTGATGTCCTCGGGCATGCTAGACACAGCTGGAGCTAGAACCCCACAGATAACATCAGTCTGTCACTCTGCACTGACACATATCCTCTGCTGCTCCAACAGCATGAACATACCATGTGACCTTCAATCAAGAAACTGGACAGGCTGCAATCCACACCTCTGCTTCCAGCACTTCACGTGCTTCAATGAGATCTGCTCCCAAATCCTTTACCCACTCGACCTCTATGGAATATCAATATGCAGTATCAAGGAATTTGGGGAAGGTCAGAGGGAGAAAAATATTGAATCGGTTGAGGAACAAGAGGTCTTTCTCTCTCGCATACTTGACTCCATGTCAACAAAGGGAAAGATTAGGGGGGGTTTGTGTATGCATTAACATAACTGTAAAAGTGTGAGTGCATGTGTGTTACCGGTAGTTGTGTGTATGTGTGTGTGTGTGTGTGTGGGGTGTAGCTAGAAAGAGGGCGGGAGGGATAGGGTTGTGAACATATTAAGTATTAGCGGTCTCTCTCCGTCTAAGCTGCCCGATCCTGTCAGATAAGCCCGACCTGAGCTCCCCGTATCATGAAGCCAGCGGCCGGAGCTGCTTCTCATGGGCCCAGGAGCACACACAGTGAGGCACACAGAGTCCACATTATGCCTCAGCAAGGAAAACACACCAGAACCACATTCTTAGATCTGAAACTGGGGTTTGGGGAGGGAAGGCAGGTCAAAAATAGAGTTCATGTGTTGTGATCCCCCACGCTATCCCTGTGAAACTATACATCGTGCTCGACGTGTTTCGACGGATAACGTGCCAGACTGATCAGACATCTGCTGCGGCGCAATAACGCCCGTCGAAAAGAGGGAGACGTGATCACACGCGCTTGATCAAACGCTCACGCACACACACACACGTAAGGGTGAATGTCTCCCTAGTGGAGCGTCCCTGTAACACAGGCATGATTGAGCATCACACTACTTTCTGTCCAAAGAAAAAAGAAAGAAAAAAACAACACATGTTCTCAGACGTGGCAGAGCGTGAGAATCAGACTCGAAGAAAAGTCATGGAATATATAAGACAAAAAAAATATAGAATAAAAGTGATATAAAACCCCTCGGCTTTCTTTTCCGTTGGCTCGGACGGAGTATCAAATTAAAACCTGCCGCTGTACAGGATGCCTATGGAGCCTGTGTCCGGTTTACTTTGGAGCCTCCGGAACATTCCCTGGTCACCTGGGTTCGTTCAACTGTGACCCTGCGTAGTGTTAAGGATGTTAGGGCTTGCCTAACACAGCCCTGGTTGGGTGAACCGTGAATCAAAGCCTCGTTGTGCGCACACAAAGAGCGGCCTCGCCACAATGGTTCAGCGATAAGAATCCGAGTGAGAGCGATGGCGACATTCCATCAAACAATCACCTCACGGATTTGGACTTCGCAAATCTACAGTACCGCGTACGATCTTTCGTCGGACCTAAACGCTGTGGTGATGTTTACTCACACCCTTATGTCCTGGCAGTGGTGTTTGTTTAAACTCAGATAAGGAAGGCCTGAACTCTGACTGGACTATCAAATCCAAATAGTCGGATTTATAAGCTTCATATCAAAGAGAGAGCGAGTCACAGAGGCCTCGACCTTTGGACTCTTCACTTGCAATAACTCTGAACTTGTGTTTGCCTAACGCCACATCGATCTTCATTCGTTTCTCTTAATTCCCGTCGGCACAGCTTCGAATTCCCGTTGGCACCTGCCAAAGAAAAGCCCCCCGGATCCCGTTAATGTGAGATGTATGTAATACGCCTCGCGCTCCCCGAGATCACAGCGGTGACCCCCGTGTATCAGATCCCTGCCCAGGGAGATGAAAGGGAGAGGTAATATTGCTTTTCTCCAACGCCGCAGCTCTGTACAGGAACTGGTGTGGTTATGATGCCACACTTTTATCCCTGTTCGCAACTCAACTCCTCGCCAAACTGGTAGGGGGGCCATTTTTATTCGAATGTTTTTTTTCCATCTTCTGTCTCGTTTCTCCTAACCTTTTCACTCCTTCTCAGGGAGAAAGCGAGCCAGTAATACTGAGAAACTGGGCTCCTCATGAAAGGCTGCACGGCTCCACGTCCTATCAGAGCTGCTGGACGGGACCTCCGACAAGGAAACAGAGAGAAGGACAAAAGGAGGATAGAATAACAAACAGGTAAGAATCCTTCCAAAGAAACTACTAACCCCGCACCACTTTTTCCAGAGCGTTTCGGAGCGCCAAACTCTTCACTTGGGTCCATTAATCCTGAGAGAGTGTGGGGTTTTAGACAGTATAATGGGCTGGCCTCGTGCCTCGCTTCTGACTGCGCCTGTTGTAGGCCACTCAAACTCATTTAGCTATGCAACTTCTCATTTCACCAATTCTTCAGTCTACGAACAGGCATTTTCCATCAAGCCGTTTCCCAGTAACTCTTCTAGAAAGGGTAGACGGGTTCCGAATAGTTTGGGCGTAATAATAATCATTTGATTTGTAACGCACTTTATATTTAGGTATAATCTCAAAGTGCTACAGGTTAAAAACAAGGAAGGGCGCAACAACAACAAAAAATCACGTCGAACAAAAAATAAAATGTTCATAAAGAACAACAAGACGTTTGGTGTGGTCGGTTCTGGAAGGACTACAGTGCCATGATAGGTCTTTCGCTAACCCCAGAATTCAACGGGGCAGACAGATAACCAGCTAGGAGGCACACCCACTTACAGGACCCCCACTCATCATCTGAACCCCTGGGAGCAGATAGCCCGGACGGGGAGGGAGGGGGCGATTAGAGACCTGGGGTTTGTCATCTGCTGGGAGGGTCATGGATGTGTCCAGGCTGAGGAGAGAAGACAGCTCTCGTCTACGGGGAGGAGCTGGGATGAGTCATGCTGTGGTTGGCTGTGCTGACAGGTACATCCCCCATCCCCAGAGAGGACCTGCTCTCATTGGCTCATTGCACCCTGCACCCCTGAGGAAGACCAGGCTCACACAACTGCACCACTGTGGCTTTTGGAAGCGAGTGTGGCCCAGTGGAGAGCCAGCCGACGTCAAAGGGAGCCCTGACACACGTGTTGACACAGGACTTGAGTGCAGCACACGCACTGGCACATGTTTATGTGCGTAGCGCGGCACTGCCCTCGCCCACATGTCTGGGGGTTGGCACTCATGGCACATGGGGGCACCGGCTCCCGCGGACAGGGGCACAATTATTCTCCCTCCCAGACGAGCCAACGACCAGGCTCAGACATGTTTAACCCAAAGACCGGGCGTCGCCATGGAGACCTGTGGCTGAGTGGCAGCTTACTCCAATTAGTGCGGGGGTGGCGGGGCCATTTCTCTAAACCCAATCAAAATGAAAGCACGAGAAAAAGAAACACGTAGCCCCCTCCCCCTCCCACCCCCGACCCCCTTTTGAAAGTCGCGCTGTGTTTATTTAAGGGGCGCTTTCATTAGCCACTTAGCTCGTCTTTCTCAAACAACTGTGAAACGATTATGTGGGTCCTGGGACAGGGGCCCTCAGGTCCTCACAGACGCCTCATTAATAAAACCAGGGGGGGGGACAGGTTCTGGGGATGATGATGATGATGTTGGGGGCATGACAGTCAGGGCCAGGCAACAGCCACCAATCATACTGTATCGCTCAGGCGCCCAGGCAGAGCAGCGCGGGCTGACATCGGGGGTGGCGGGACGGGATCCTCCCTAATGGGGTGAGATTTGATTTGACGGAGGAGAGGAGGGAGCGAGAGGGACAGCCTGACAGCCAAGGAGGATGTCTGTGTTTGGGCTTCGTGTGAGGGAGAGAGATAGAGAGAGAGGGAGTTGGAGAAGGAGAGAGAGAGAGCTGGGGAGAGAGAGAGAGAGAGAGAGAGAGAGGAGAGGGATGAAGTCTGACTTTGGCCAGCTTTGTTCCCTCAATATGAGTCTGGCTGAGGAGTACGCTGATGCAGATCCATGGTGTGTTACTGTAGATCAGATGAAAAGCTACCGCACGGAGGAGGAGGGAGGAGGAGGGAGGGGGGGAGGAGGGAGGAGGGCAGGAGGCAGGAGACCCTAATCAGACCCACATGGAGGAACGGCACGGGAGAGGCCTGACACAGAACCAAGATGGTTGACATTTCTGAAGGTTTTTCTACCAGATGAGGCCACAGCATGGTTTTATACCAAAGGTTTCATTTCATCGAAGCGGAATATGCTCTCGCAGACGACAGGTCATCATTTAACCAGAGCGCACCTAAGGCGGCACACACAGGGTTTTGATGAATGACATTGAAAAACAAGTTATCAAAGCTCGCTGACGTGAGATGTGCTCGCTCCCAGCGGGAGGGGAAGGCGAGAGCAGGACTTGGCTGGCCGTGACGCGCGTGAGGAGAGATTCCTCTCTCCCTTCAGGAGCCGGGAGGACAGCTTCCTTTTCCTTCAGCGAGAAAAACTCCAATATGAAAAGGAAAGAAAAAAACCATTCTGGGCCAGTTTTACACATTATCACAAAGCTCTGATAAGATGACTGATGTAATCTACTGAAAAACAGGAACTACTTAAGCCTGTCACGTATTTTTTATCTCTCCCACTACTTATCAAAAAGTCATATTATTCTTACCGCTTTCCAATGTGTGTCCCATTCCACAGCCATTATTATTATTATTATTATTTTGGAGCTGTCTGTGTGCTCAGACAGAGAGAGAGAGGGGAGGGGGGGGGTCTGTGGTGGGACAGAGGAGACCAGGAGAAGGGGGAGGGGGGGGGCTCTGTGTGGTGGGACAGAGGAGACCAGGAGAAGGGGAGGGGGGGGGCTCTGTGTGGTGGGACAGAGGAGACCAGGAGAAGGGGAGGGGGGGGCTCTGTGTGGTGGGACAGAGGAGACCAGGAGAAGGGGGAGGGGGGGGGCTCTGTGTGGTGGGACAGAGGAGACCAGGAGAAGGGGAGGGGGGGGGCTCTGTGTGGTGGGACAGAGGAGACCAGGAGAAGGGGAGGGGGGGGCTCTGTGTGGTGGGACAGAGGAGACCAGGAGAAGGGGAGGGGGGGGGCTCTGTGTGGTGGGACAGAGGAGACCAGGAGAAGGGGAGGGGGGGGCTCTGTGTGGTGGGACAGAGGAGACCAGGAGAAGGGGAGGGGGGGGCTCTGTGTGGTGGGACAGAGGAGACCAGGAGAAGGGGGAGGGGGGGGGGCTCTGTGTGGTGGGACAGAGGAGACCAGGAGAAGGGGAGGGGGGGGGGCTCTGTGTGGTGGGACAGAGGAGACCAGGAGAAGGGGAGGGGGGGGGCTCTGTGTGGTGGGACAGAGGAGACCAGGAGAAGGGGAGGGGGGGGCTCTCTGTGGTGGGACAGAGGAGACCAGGAGAAGCTCTGTGTGGTGGGACAGAGGAGACCAGGAGAAGCTCTGTGTGGTGGGACAGAGGAGACCAGGAGAAGGGCTCTGTGTGGTGGGACAGAGGAGACCAGGAGAAGGGGAGGGGGGGGGCTCTGTGTGGTGGGACAGAGGAGACCAGGAGAAGCTCTGTGTGGTGGGACAGAGGAGACCAGACTCCAGCAAACAAACAGACCCGGCTACAAATCTCCACCAGCTGGAAACTTCAGCCGCACTATTAAGTAAATGAGGGAGGAGTGAAGCCAGCACTTTCCACTTTAACACCCACGGTGATGGGGATTCACTCTCTCTCCCCCCTCCCCCCTCCCCCTCCTCCCCCCCTCAGTCAGCAGAACCCCCCCGATCTGACCGAGGACGTCTGGGATATGATGACGTGACACGTCGATGAGCTTCGCACGCCGAGAACATGTCACAACACCTGTCACGGTCCAATCACACAACGGCTGACTCAATAAATCTGACGACCCGCGTGACATTCTATTGGCGGGCGACCCCTCGTGGATCGAGATGTCTCGCTCGCAACTCCTGTTGCGCTTTCGCAGCCTTACGACGCGAACACATTCGCCGGCCTCTCTGTACGACACAGAACACGAGGAAAATCCAGTATTTCTCACAGCACACGCAGGGAAACAAGACGCAGGATTCCACCCGTATATTTAGTGAAAGTGCCTCCACTGGCACCTCTCTGTGGTGATGGGCAGAGCCAAGAGACCGACCTCAAACCGTGGAAATTCAATTAGACGAATTTAAGTGTTTCATAAAGCCATAGGTGGCTATCCGTAGGAATGCCTGTAAAAGCCTCCCGAGGCGGGGGCCCTCGGCGCAGCGCGCTGTCGGCCCCCGCTGCACTCGCACGGCCTTACGACTGCAGACCGCAAAACGGTGACATAGGCTTCTAACTGCTCTCCCAGATCCCCTCGGTAAATCCTAACTGGCCACGGGTCCTCATCGAGGAGATGGACCGAGACAGACAGACAGAGGGACAGAGACAGAGAGACAGAGACAGAGAGACAGAGAGACAGAGAGACAGACAGACAGAGAGACAGAGAGACAGAGAGACAGAGAGACAGAGAGACAGAGAGACAGAGAGACAGAGAGACAGAGAGACAGAGAGACAGAGAGACAGAGAGACAGAGAGACAGACAGACAGAGAGACAGAGAGAGAGAGAGAGAGAGACAGAGAGACAGAGACGAGAGACAGAGAGACAGAGAGACAGAGAGAGAGAGAGACAGAGAGACAGAGACAGAGAGACAGAGAGACAGACAGTGTGAGACACAGAAAGAACAAGACAGAGATTGAGAGAGACACACATACTGAGAGACAGAAAGAGACTCGAGTGTGACACAGAGACACAATCTCGAGTGTGTACCATCTGCCAGCCCGGGTTCTAAAGGAGCCTCTCTGGTCAGAGCGGTGACTGACGTCGGGCCCCCGGGGTGCAGCAGCAGCTCCAACCTCCAGCGGTGCCACTGTTCCCTCTAGTGAGGATGTGCAGCACCGCGTCACGCCGGCTCCACTCTTATCGCCGTACGGGCAAGGGGTTCACAACGGCCTCCACACACACACACACACAGGTCAAAATAGACGGTACCGCAAAGCCAAGAGCCCGATAAAACTCTCGAAGAGGGTGTTTTCCGCCAGGAGCCGTTGTAAAAATGCTCCACCAGGGGACCTGGTCTAGCCAATATGTGGGTTCTGAGTGTGTAGCGGTGGCAACTAGGTTTGTGTTGGAAAGCGGGACCACACAATGAGAGGGCTAGGAAAAGCCATGGAGAGAGAGAACGAGGGAGAGAGAGAACGAGGGAGAGAGAGTGTGTGTTTGGAGCGGCGTCTGGCTCCTCCTGATTGTTGCTCCCTTCATGAGGACCCATGACCCATGGAAGCCTGGTTGCTACACAAGCTGCTTCTTCGGGGATGTATCCGGGACAGAACCACATTTCCCAGCTGTGTGATAGCAGCGTGGCCGGCAGCCACCCACAGATCTCTGAGCAGAACACGGCTTGGGAGTTGTAGTCTTTGTGGAAAAGGGGGAGAACTGCTCTGACGTCTTCCTTTTCCTCAGTTCCTTCCTGAACCCCATTCATCACCACCCACGCTGAAGATGAGTTATACTTTAAACTAAGGAATATTACATCTGCTGGATAAGAAAAGGAGCAGTAGATTCAAGATTCTTTCCAAAGCCAGATAGGTGGGCGGGTTGCATTTAATTTGTAGCACAGATTCACCTACGAGACAGGGCTTTCGGCTTACCCCTCATCTACAACACAGCTCACATGCGGTCCATTACGGGCTTCGCACGACGTCGGAGAGACCCGACAGTCTGACAGACCTAATCCTGGGATCTAGGATTGAGAACACGGACTCTCTCGTCGGATATGAATCACGGGGCGGGGGGGAAGAGCGGACAAGCAGTCGAGCCACGGTCTCTGGTACGGGCAAGTTCCAGACGTTGAACGATCCCTTGATCCAGATCCTATCACTCCCCTTGCTTGCTTAACCTCCTCTCACCCTGCCAGAAGCAATTTGTTGCTTGAAAGGTGACAAATAAAGTGTGCTAATGAAGTGCTCTTCAGCGAGGAGATCCTCCCCCCTTTTAAAGCGGCACCTTAATGGCATTCAAATATGAACCACATTGTCAAAGGCAGGGGTGCGGAACCGGCTTCAGACGAGATGCAGCGGGACAATGACCTCAGCGGCGGTTATGTATGCGGCCATATGGGGAACGCCGGCTTTGAGCTGCCGGCTGTTGCTCACCGAGCTAAAACCAAAACAGACACATGTGTCATGTGACCTGGGCCTCAAAGGGAACTTGACTTGCTCTCTTCTTCTTCTTCTCTCGCTTCCTCCCTCTTTCAGAGACGGGTGGGGGTCGGGTTGGGGGGGTGGGGGACTGTAAAGAACAGCACGCTGACTCGTAGCTGCGCGTACGAGGCCTGCCCCGTCCATTATGCGCTTACCGTATCAATCCCTGCGAAATGGAAAACGGATGCAGCCTCTGCGAGGGGATGGAGACAGCGAAGGCAGTTTGGAGACGCTGATCGTTTCCAGGTTGCCGTCGGTCATCGCGAGGTGGGTGTGGGTGTGTGTGTGTGGGAGGGGGGAGAACCTGGGTCCAGGGTTCAGGTAAACAAACAGCGTACAGTGTGTGGCTCTGGGGTTTTCTGGACACAGACGCTTGTTTGTTGAGATGGGGTTTTGGCCCGGGGCGGCTGGAAGAAGGCGGGCGTGTGGTCGTTCCAGAGGACAGCGCAGACGCAATCGCCCGGGTGCTTTTTCGGGAGCGCCGCTCGGACCGCGCCGAGGACTGAGTCACAGACCGCAGCCCTCAGCCGGACGGGGAGCGAGGGCTTGTTCTTTGAGGGGGGAAAACCCTGGAATAGCTGCTGCTAAATAAGCTCCCCAGAAAGACCATAGAAGAAGAACTGTTCGGGAGGCGAATTCTGCCCTTGCTGCCCCCTTCTTGTGTTTACCTGAGTGATCTCAATTAGAGGGAAGAAAACACGTCAGCGGCATTTCTGGTCCACGTCTTTTAGCGACGCCGTTTGAATTATGAATGAGAGATTCTTGTCAACATTGGCAAGGAGCGGTGTCTGAAATTCTTGGTCAAATCTTCCAATCAAGGAGTCTATTTAAGTAAGAACCAAACAGGATCCCACTTTTCCACCCTTTCAATTTATTTCCCAACGTCACCCACGATGACTATCGCCAGTAGTTCATTGAGCATTGTGTTGATCGTTCCCTTGTTGAAGAGCTAAAATAAGATGAAGCGCGGGCATGGGAACAGCCTGGGTGACCGTGGCGGAGGGAGAGGTCAGGTTAACGTTCAATATGTGAACTCATTAGATAGGAAGGAAGGAATGAGTACCGTGAAGGTCTGAGAAAACTAGGGAAGAGGGATAATGCCATCCCTAAATGTTATTATTCTAGTTTTGGGGTTTGGTCACTGACACCCCCACCCCCCCACCCCCCACCCTAAGTATTGCCAGCCTCTCCAACACAAAAAAGCCCTTTTGCAGCCCTGTTTGAAAGGAAAAAAACAGGGAAAATTACTGACAAAAGGAAATAAGGTAATAGCTGCGGGAGATCATGTCGAAAAGACATCCTTCACTTCGAGGTCCCAAGTGCACGTGCTCTGCTGCAGTGAGAGTCGTAGTCAAGGCGATGCGAAGGTGGAAGCGGGGTCGGGTGGTGCTGTGCACGTCTCGGAGTCACATGGTTCCCATTTGCTGTGTAATCACGCGAGATAATAGCCACGGAAAGCAGTTTATTTGATTTTTTTCGCCAATATCTGCCAGCTCACCGTTTAGGGTTCAGGAGCAGACTGGTAACGGGGAGGATGAGTGGCCGACACTGGAGCGAGCGCATCACTGTGTGTGTGTGGATATAGGAGCCAGAGAGAGAGAGAGAGAGAGAGAGAGAGAGAGAGAGAAAGAGAGAGAGAAGAGAGAGAGAGAGAGAGATGCCAGAGAGAGAGGGAGAAAGAGAGAGAGAGAGGCCGGAGAGATAGAGAGAGGCCGGAGAGAGAGATAGAGAATAGCTAGAGAGAGATGCCGGATAGCGATAGCGATAGAGCTATATAGAGCCTATCGAGATAGAGATATGAAGCTAGTGCCGGATAGATATGAGAGGTAAGCGGAGTTCAACGACTCAACGAGGACCAGGACTATATTTCGCAGTTCTGCTCGACACAGGTGATTAGGACGAGCAAATAAACAACTCGCAAATAAACAACTCGCAAATAAACAACTCGCAAATAACTGATGGCAGAGCCTCTTTCTCTCTCCGCGATCATTCACACCGAGTCCAGGTTATTCTCGCTCGAAACACCTTCCTGCCTTTCCGACCGCTCCACCGGTAATAACTCCTCGGCAGCTCCTGGTCCGCATGCTGGCAACTCCGTTAACCACTAAACACAGTGGCTCCCCAATGACTCCCAGCCTTGTTTTATGGAGCTCCACAGTTGCCACTCCTAATGGCCGCGCAGCTCTGACGTCCGCTGCAGACCACCGGCATGGCACCAGGCCTGAGGTGCATTATGGGAAACGCGCTCGAGACTCTGGAGGTGAATGATTGAGAGCAAGTGGCAGTTCCTCCCCCCCTCCCCTGCCCCCCCCTCCCTCCCCATGAGGCCTTCTGTGGCGCTGTGCAGGGCTGCCTCAGTCATCCACTCCAGATTGGTGCCGTTTTTAATTCCCAACACTGCGTTTCCTGCTCCCAGACCAGGAGAATACGATACCCCAGGCTTAGCAACTGAAGGCTAATTGTTATGGCCCCTCCACCATCCCCCCCCCTCCCCCCTACCTTAAGATTTCCTTGTAGCGTCTGTTGCACTCTAATCAAGCCCACATGCCTGTTTCACAACGGGCTAGCTTAGCGGATAACGCGGTAGGGGAGAGTGAGAACACAACACATTGCAAGGCTCCAGGCTTCCGACCGCTGCCTTTCCCTAGGAGCCGGCCTCGCTAACTGGGCTAATTTGTCTGTGTGAACGCAGGATTGGCGGTTTTAGCATATCCGCCCCCCCTGTGGCGCAGGATTTCAGGCCCAGTCACAGGACCCGTGGCCTCTCAGCCACCAGACGCCATTCATTTATCAGGCAGCCTGAGCACTATCACTCTGAGGTGAGAACACAGGCAGGCCCCCAGGACGCAATCACAAGGCATTAGCAACACCTAAATCATGGACTCGGGGGACAAGAGGGGACCAAAGTGAAAACATGCGCGTTAACGAACTTGGAAATGTCTCCGGCTCAAATCCTACGACTCATTCGGGTGTCATTGCCGTTAAAACATTCTGGGTTCCGATTTCAAAAAGAATCACAGCATTTTGGTTGGGGGGGGGTGGGGGGGCTCGGGTCGGAGTTTCGCAGGCGAAAGACCTCAAGACTCGGCCTGGAGAGCCTTTTCCCACCTGCCTTCCAGGGTGGTGCTCGCCCTCCGCCCGCGTTATGACACGAGACCTAAATAAAAACAACAACGTCTCGTCCTGCTACTTCAAAGCAGCCCCCCCCCGCTGTGCCCCTGATCTCTCGCCAGCTCCTCAGTATCACTTTCAAACAACCACGCGGGACAACTTAATAAGAGATGAACGTCTAATGTCTCCCAGCCAGCCTGCCTGCCAGCCAGCCAGCACCACTGTGAAACACCCTGGACTGTGTCAGCTAGCCAGGCGCTAAGGTAACCAAACTTTTCTACACTTCTGCTCTGGACTTCCTCGGCCAACCAACCTAGGAATGACATTAATCACAAAAGGACGGAAAAAAAACCACACAAAAAAAACAATAATGACAAAAATGATAATAAGAATAATAACAAGCAGTCCTGAGTGATCTGGTGCCTTTTGTTAAATCATATGAGAGTGGAAAAGCCAGGCTCAATGTTCTAATACAGCTGTGGTCAGTCAAGCAGTCATTTCCTAATAAAGACCTCTGGGCAAATTAACAAGAACCATACTGTGGGTCTCAGGGATGAGAGGAAAACCAGGTCTCCCTGATAAAGCGGTTTGAAAACGCCGGGGTCTGAAAACCCAATTAAGAGCCTTTAAGAAAGAAGGAAATGAGACGTGGCGTGACGGTATCGTGTCACTTCACGCATTCCCCGGGATTCCGGGGCCGGCGAAAGCGGACCATGTGTGATGCGGAGGGAGGGAGGGAGGGAGGGAGCGGGCGGGTCGGACGAAGACGGTTTCATGTGGCATCAGAGACGCATCGTGGAGAAGCCGTCTTTCTGGTGGGTTCCGCTCGATCGAATATGACATGTTTACCACTCTTCTCCCCGTTCTGGAATGATGCTTAAAAATCTGCGTTGTCGGAAAACGACGCACGGGGAGGCCGCTGTGTTGCTTTCGAGCGGACGCGGTAACTCGTCTCGAGAAACGTACGCACGCGCTCACACATGGAACGCATAAGAGAGCGCCTCCGGAGGAGCCCGTGACCTCACGCCGTAGGAATGCCGGGACACTTTGGACAAGTCGGCATCGTGGCTCGACGGCGAGGATGAGATTTCCTCCGGCTCATTGCGAGTCGTCGACAGCCAACGGCCTGCGCTCGGGATGAACCCAACGGGTTTCACATCTGGGAGAGGGCGGGGCTAGAAGAGCACAAACGGAAAGGGAACGTTCCGTCTGATTGACATCCCAGTAGATGTCTCCTGGACCTCCGTGTGCAGGACTGCAGGCTGCAGGACTGCAGGCTGAATCACACCAGCACATCTCCCACACACAGTTACTGCAGTACAGTCATGTGACACCGTCGTCAGGACTCCCATCCAAGGAATTCACTCCGAACTTGGCAGCGGTGACCAGTCATGGTATGAACGTCACATCTGATTTGATGTTGGAGTATTTCACCAAAGTTACAGGTCACCAGGTAATAACTGTACGCAACCATGGAAATAAAGTATGTGAACCTCTCATGCATCGTCAACTAAACAAAACAGTTCCTTGAATTCGGTTGTTTTCTTTTTAAATGAAATAAGAAAATGCAGAACTTTTTGTAGGCCTTTAAATATTCTGCACTGAACGTTCTGCTGTACAGTCCCCCACCCCCCCCACGCACACACACACACACACACACACACTCCTCTTTACGTTCATCTGAAGGATGAAAGGCTGTATCTGACAGGATAAGGCAAGTCAAGTCTTCATTTGAAGCAGCCAGCTGTCTGTGCTGATGGCCTGGTCTAATTCATGAGAGAAGATCCTCTGTCTCTGCTTGGACTGGCAGAGGGACGGGGGATGGAATGCATGCGTTTTCTACACACTGCTAAAAGACATGGGGAGGGCAGAACTCAAGATGGTGGAAGTATTAACAGTAGCCACTCCCACCCAGCAAGAGAGAAATTCACCTTTACTGTACGAAGCCCCTGTGTGTGTGTGTGTGTGTGTGTGTGTGTGTGTGTGTGTGTGTGTGCGTGCGTGTGTTTTTAAGTAGACACAGAGGTCCATTTCTCACCTGAGCAATGTTCTTGTTGAGCAAGTAGACGCCATATTCAAACTGGAAGCGCTCTCCTCTGGGGTAGAGAGGGAACCTGTGGGGGGAAATAAAAAAAGAGGGGGGGAGGGGGGGGGAGGACAGGAAAGAGGAGGATGAGTGGAGGGTGAACAGAAGCAGGTGGCTCACATGGGCCCTGCTCCACCGGTACCGGCTGAGAGGAAACCCAAGCCTGATAGATTGTCCGACTTCATACGGAGCAGCCCCAGGCTCGGATATAGAAACAGTTACAGAGCCCTTCTGAGAACCATGGGCTTCTAACACGCGTGACGCCTAGGAAACAGCTTCCTGCATGGGAAGGTATTAGAACAGTATGTACAGAATGTCCAGTGCCGTACCTAGACGCGGACGAGGCGGTCTATTCCAAAACAAAGAACATTTTCACGCCGCGTTAGTTTGATTTAACGAGATTCGAAGACATTCTCTGGTTCCATATGGATTCTGTGTATGATGATTTTATTTGGGGCAGGGGGGGGGCTGCAGGCATGGTCCCAAGCCCCGGCGGCTGTTTAGTCAACAGTGCCTCAACAGATGGTTCTGGAAGGCCCCCGAGAACGACCTGTGATCCCCATCCACATCCGCTTGTTAAACCGGGATATCAGACAGAGAGCTACCAGGCCATCAAACAGACGGTTTACCCGCTTCAGACGGAGCGGGAGAGGGGGGAGCCCCAGGAGAGGGGGGAGCCCCAGGAGAGGGGGGGGAGCCCCAGAGAGGGGGAAGCCCCCGGGGGAGAGGATGATCATGGATGACGGGGCCCTCCCAGAGAAGACAGCTGTCATCCCCCGCGATGGCTGAGGACTGGAGGAGTCGGCTCACCCTGTCATTATGGGCTGTGCCTTGACAGGGTGCGCTGCCATGGGAGACGGTGGACACCGAAGGGTTAGCTTTGGTCTGATCGCACACATGCATGGACACAGGTTACGTTCACACACCAGGAGACTACTAGGAGACTCACAAGCCCAGAGATCCCCCTGGAAACGCACACACACACAGACACACGCTTGACCTGATAAGACGTTGTCGGGCTGAGGGTCAGAGCTGTCAGAAGCTGCTATCAGATTGTGTGCAAGTGTACATCCGGCAACACTCCCCCCCTCCCATTACCTTCGTTATCTGCCCTTCCTGTCAGGGGCCATGCGGGGCTCTGGGGGAGCTGAGGGTCCTGATCTACTGCTAATCCTGGTGTGAGAGGTGACATGGCCCCTCACTCTGACCTGCAGGTGCCAGGGGCCCGACAAGTGCGCTCTCTCTCTCTCTCTCTCTCTCTCTCTCTCTTCCACACCACACAGCAGAGTGCCTCTCTCTCTCTCTCTCTCTCTCTTCCACACCACACAGTGCAACACGTCGGATTCTTGAGGGGGCGGGCTCTGGTTCCGCATGTGGTCCTGAGATCTCCACAGATCCGTTTCACACGCCAAAGAGAGACTTCACAGCTCCGCCTCTTTACCCCGGGGAGGGGACACACACACACACACACACACACACACACACACACACACACACTCACTGTAAACTCTGCCACTTCTGGAGGCTTCCACAGACCTCACCTTTAAACCCTTCCCGCACATAGGCTAACGACATGGAGTGCACAAATAAATGTCCCCAGCGCGGTCACAGTGGGTTAAGCATGACGGCCTACAGTAGGCCACACAGTCTGAGACACTTGTTCTTCACATAGGGGCAGCTCAGCC
Organism: Mallotus villosus; assembly: GCA_903064625.1. Classification (NCBI taxonomy): domain Eukaryota; kingdom Metazoa; phylum Chordata; class Actinopteri; order Osmeriformes; family Salangidae; genus Mallotus; species Mallotus villosus. The sequence goes on along the minus strand of CAEFZP010004571.1, from coordinate 217,358 downwards.
AGGCCCCCAGAGGAAGCCCCCCCCCCTGCCAGAGGTCACAGCCCCAGCACCAGGAAATAACCGGCACAGGAAGAATAACATATCAAACATACCCTCGCACTTCAGGCATTCCGAGTGCCACTTCCCCCCGCTGGACCAGATCCGTTTAGTTTTGCCGCCGCACAGCGGGCCCGAGAGAGACGTCGAGCTTAGACAAACACGGACTTCCGCGTCCCTCCCCAGGTGCACGCGCGCGCGCCCGCAAACACGCACGAGCACGCACACACACGCGCGCGCACACACACACGCGCGCACACACACACACACGCACGCGCGATGAGGTGATTAATGACCGCTGTCCAGTACGTCTGAATCACACTGGAGGGACTCTGCTTCACCAAACACATGGAATTCCTCTGAAAAAATGTCCAGCAGAGTCCAATATATTATTATACCCTGATGGGCGGGGCAGGGGTCATGGGTCCTACTGGTAGGAGAGGGGAGGGGAGAGAAGAGGAGGGGAGCGACGAGGAAATGGAACGAGAGAGCAGGAGACCTGATCGAGGTTAAGAAAGAGATCTAGCCATGTAAATGTGTGTGTGTGTCTGGTCTGTGTATGTATGTATGTATGTATAGGGGAGGGGTTTGCAAATCAGCCTGGCATGCATGTGTGTACTCACAGATGCACACAAACACTTCCTGGCTTCCCGCAAAACCTAAAAGTCTACTGCCCTCTTCTGAGTCGCATTAGAATCCCTCCCTTACCCCACACACACACACACACTGGACCATTCCCCTTCTTTCCTCAGTCAATACGCGAGGAGGACTCCAAGTGTCTGAGTCGTAAAAGCAGCTCGTCTGAGAGACCAGCGCCTCGCGTCTGTCTTTACGGGCCCGGGGGTATTTACCCAGAACTCTGTCTCTCTTCAGCCTCCAGACCTTCACTGCGGTCTCTCTCTCTATCTCTCTCTCCCCTTCCTCACAGACGCCTGTGAAATTAAGTCCGAGTGACCCTCGTAAAGACGAGGAAATAAATGCAAATGGAGATAAACGCTCTACAGAGAGCAGAAGGGACTCGTCTGGGTCCATCTCTCTCTGTTCCCCGTCTCCTCATCTCTCCTCGTCCCCTGCTTCCTCCCTGCTGTTGATGGGAGATGCTCGTAACAGCGGGCCGGGTCACCGTCCAGGGGCACACAGGAAGGACCACCCGAGTCTGACGGAGGGGCGGATAGATTCATGGAACCTTCTGGCAGGCGACAACAGCGCATTACTTTTTTTTTCACGGTCGCCCGTGAAGTGGCGACATTGCGATTTACTGTAGACTGGCTCCTTGTGAGGGGGAAGGGGGAGGCGAGGGTATTTCAGTCCAAAAGGCCCTGCGACGGAATTCTAAAGACTCTTGCTCCGTTTGGCTTTGCGAACACGAGCCGCAGAGGGGATGGGTTAGGGGAGCAGAGGGGATGGGTTAGGGGAGCAGAGGGGATGGGTTAGGGGAGCAGAGGGGATGGGTTAGGGGAGCAGAGGGGATGGGTTAGGGGAGCAGAGGGGATGGGTTAGGGGAGCAGAGGGGATGGGTTAGGGGAGCAGAGGGGATGGGTTAGGGGAGCAGAGGGGATGGGTTAGGGGAGCAGAGGGGATGGGTTAGGGGAGCAGAGGGGATGGGTTAGGGGAGCAGAGGGGATGGGTTAGGGGAGCAGAGGGGATGGGTTAGGGGAGCAGAGGGGATGGGTTAGGGGAGCAGAGGGGATGGGTTAGGGGAGCAGAGGGGATGGGTTAGGGGAGCAGAGGGGATGGGTTAGGGGAGCAGAGGGGATGGGTTAGGGGAGCAGAGGGGATGGGTTAGGGGAGCAGAGGGGATGGGTTAGGGGAGCAGAGGGGATGGGTTAGGGGAGCAGAGGGGATGGGTTACCGAGCGGGACAGCGAAGGAGCCGACGCGGAGGGCGGCGGCCCCAACGGGAACCTCGACCTCTCTTTCCGCCTTCCCAATAGACGGGGGCCTGTTAAAACAGTCTATTACAGAGCAGTGAACAGCAGGTCACCGGGTGTACCTTTACACAGACTACACAGTCCATGTAAGTATGTTATAGGGCATGTGTCTCTCCCCCGAGGGCTGTTGTGCTAAGTACTGGCTCTGAACGAGAGGAGGATCTGGCTGTGCAGGTGGGTGGTCGATGGAGGGGAGGGGAGCGTGGATTTGCCGAAAATCTTCTGTGTGACTCAGTGACCCGCCGTACTGTATACACAGGCCGCGTTCTCCACATGTGTCGGAGCAGACTGTTTACACGGCCTAATTAATAGTCTTAAGTGTGTACAACAACAGCTCTGGTTCACATGGCGGGGGGGGGACGTACTGGAGCGGCCGCAGCCATTACCTCCTTGCATCCCGTACTCTGAGGTGGTGTGTGTGGGGGGGTGAGGGAGGGACGGAGGGAGAGAAGTTCCCCCTGAAGTTTTGAGAATGTCTTTAATGTGCAATTTCAAACAGTTTCAGGGCCATAAATCATCCAGGCTGCTTTTAAAAAACACCTGCCTCGCAACTGTCAGCCCCTAATGGCAGCCGTTACTATATAAATCACAGCGAGCTGTAATTTCCAATATCGAAGAAATGATTACACTGAGCATCTGTCAGTGAGTGCTATTTTAATGGCTGGAGCTGTGCTTACGGTCGGGTGACTGTTATGCCATTCTGGGGCTGGCTGGGGGGAAAAAGGAGAGAGTGTGTCCAGACTGATGGGCAGGTTGCTCGCTCTGTCAGCTTGGGTTTCTCATCACAGCTCTTAAGAATGCCCAGCCGCTCGACTGTTCCTTTTCTCCCTCTCTCTCTCTAGGCCTGTTCTCTCTCTCTCTCGCTCACCCCCCCCACCCCCCCCAATCCCCCCACTCACTCACTCGCTCTGTTCTCTTTCTTCCCCACTCTCACTGTTATCTATTGTATCTCTCCCACTCTCTCTCTCTCTCATGCCCCCCCCCGCACTCCTTCCCCACTCTCCCCATTCTCCCTCCCCCTGTGCCTCTCCCTAGCTGTACAGTAATTAGAAGCAGGTCAGAACACAGAGGACAGGATCTCGGCCTGACTCGGAGGGGCTCCACGGGAGCCATCTTATTCATCACAGGTCATCTCCACTTCCCTCCGCATGCGAAGCCTTTTCAAGTGCCACGCAGACACACACACACACACACACACACACACACACTCGCCTATATAAAACACGTGTCCCGTTAATGTGGCCGTTATAACATTGAAAAGTCGCTGAATCAGAGGGGGCGGCTGTGGCAGTGAACTGACCCAGCTCGACGAAGCAGGTTCTGATGCCATCTATGGACAGGCTCAAGGATGCCAGGGACTGACCTGGGGCCAGTGGAGTTACTCCACCCTGTCTTCACCAGCTACACCACAAAGCATTTGAAGGCAGATGCTTACTGTTAGCGGTTCAATGAAAGAGGCCAGTCTGTCAGACTGTTTCTGAGGAGGACTGGATGTGAACGGGGGCTGTGGTTCTGAGGAGCAGAGCGGAGCAGCTCCTAGCTCTCTCCACATGAGTGTCTTCACATCCACGTCGTAAGAGCTCAGACCAACCGCTGCCTCTCGCATCCAGTAGGATCCTGGATCCAGGCCGGGCCCCTGAAGGGGGAGAGGGTGTGGGCACACGGGGGTCAGGAGAGCAGCCCTGACGGTCCACACCAAGCCCCTGCTTCTCGGAATGAGACACAGGGTTGGCAGGCCTGGGTTGTGGGGCAATCGGGTCCCCGTACAACTAACCCGGCGCAGTAAACAACGATTGCACTTCTGGGCCGACAAATCCTCTCTTAGGCGTTCCTCCCGTTGTTCTCAAATAATGCAGCACGGTGTGAGCACGTGAGCCTGCCTATAGTCTGTGTCCTGTCATTGAGCAGCACACACACACACACACACACAAACACACACACCCTACCCACCATCTCCTGTGGCTGCTATGTGACCCTGATGGAGGAAGGAGAGGAGAGGGGAGGTGTGTGTATCGGCCTCCTTCTGCCCACATGGTCCCTGTTAGGAGACGTGAAAGTGCTCCAGCCCGTAACAATAACCTTCTTCTGAGCTCACAGGTTCCTCCTAGCCCCTCTCCACACAGCTTGGTTACCCCCCCTGCCCCCCCCCACTCTACCCTCCTCCCACTGGCACTCACATCCACACACCACCGTCACCACCAGCTTCTACATACTTAAGCCACGCATTGATGTGTGAATCCCGACAAATTCAGTTTTTTTTTCATTTTTTTTTCACCGTTCCCGTCATAAAGAAAATCAGGCACCGAAAAAAATGGATTGGCCTTATTACTCCCTAGTAAAAACCCTGTATGAGGCAGCGCTCAGTTTTAATGGCCAGGCTCTGGTCTCAATCACACAGTGGACATCTGGATCACATCTCCTCCGCTCTCCGCCATGCAATCAGACACACCGAAGCCGGGCTCCGCTCTGCTCAATGTGGGCGCAACGTGTCGTTAGAGACCATTGCATCCAGAGAATGTTCTAGAACGGGCGGGAGGAGAGGAGGACGGCTTCGGGAGATGCCGAGTCGCCGAGCGTTGGAGGTAGGGTTCCCCAGAATTCCGAGAAGCAGTCCGGTCCTGGAGGTGCCGTTGGCGGCTGAAGCCGAGGCCCCTGCCCGGGGTGTGGAGAGGCCAGTCCAGGTCTGGAAGCTCTCACCGGGGGCAAAATGGCCGCCGACATAAAAGCGAGCCGGTCATTATCCTGACTCGCAATTCCACAACCGCGACGTGGAGTGGAATATAGCAGTAATGCCCTCACTCTACAGGTCAGTCACATTTATATGCCTGGCAGGGAATGGAGTGGGCCCTAACGATTTTTAAGGCACCAATTAACAAGCCCCTTAAAAAAAGAAAAAATGCTGAATTGGAATCCTTGTTCCGCTATGCGGCCTGAACACAACTGTAGGTGGTACACAGAGATGTCATAGTTGGCTCCGGGGGAATACGAACGTGAGAAATGTCACTTCTTTAAAAAGAGGACTGGCGAGGGGGGGCGAACAGTGGGGGGAGAGGGGAGGGGGGGGCTCCACCAGTTAGCTCCACGTCCAGGGAAGCCCTGTGAAGCAAGGCTCAAACCGTGGCCCTGAGCTCCGTCTAGTGGGGACCAGAGTGCAGCATCCAGCCCTCTCTCTCCCGACTACACAGGAGCCGCCCATGGAACAGAGCAGCTTGGCGGGGGCCAGCTTTCTCAGGGCCCCCCCTGGACCTGGAGCTCCAGAACAGAGCAGGGCTCTGTACGCGTGCCACAATGATCCATCGGCCCCCGTCAGCTAATTCCGCCGTGCTTCAAGGTACCTGTCCGCTACCACCTCACTTGTCTCCATCGAGCGGCCCTCTGCAACACTTTAATGGCTCTTTGCTGGGCTAACCCTGGTTGCTTTCCGTCTTCCCACACATCGTTGGGGTGTGTAGCAGCGGCCTTCTGGGACCCTGGGGGGGGTGTTGTAAACACGAGGAGGGGGGAGGTGAAAGGTCATTAGGGTGTTTGGCCCTGCTCAGAGCCACCTGAGGGTGGGGGGGGTGGGGGGGGGGCTGGGTGTATAGTCCCCCCCCCCGCTCCCCTTTGTTTATTTTCTCTGATGTGCCTGGTGTAAATATCCTGCTTTAATGAGCCTGGAAATGCGTACAGTGCAGGAAGGGTCCTGGCTGTAGGGGGCTGGAGACACCCCCCCCCTACCCCGCCCCAGAGATACCCTCCAGCTGCCACTATGACATCATGACGCGCTCCAGGGGGAGAAGGAAAGGACACAGGCTAGACACACACAACTTTCTATCTGAACGTAGAACATGTGGGAAAGTGTGTTTGAGTGTGTGTTTATTTACACATTCCCCCCCCTGTCTGTAACGTACAGATGTGCAGTGTGCCTCTGGGGAGAGAGCGTGGCAGGAGACACACAGGATGCTCCGCTGGTGGGTGTTCCAGCCAGGGTCAACATGTGGGGGTCGGGCAGGGTCAGGGGTCAAGGTCATCCTCCTGACCCAGCTGAAGAGGTGTGAACCAGCCAGAGGTTCTGGGGGTCTAGAGGGGCCCGGCTTGTTACCCGGGTCTTAATGAAAAAGAGGTTTGAGGTCTGCTTCTTCTCGGGGTTCTCCGTTATGAATCGAGCCAAATAAGCCCTGCTTGGAGCTCTTCAAAGGCTGGCCTGTTTCCCCCGACAACACTCCCCACAGCAGACACCTCTCTGTCTAACCTGGGCCTTCTGGCCATTAGCGACCGCTCCACAGGACCTTCTAGCCGACCCCTAATGGGCCTGTGTTTGTCCAGACTGACGAGCAGCAACGAGAAAAGCGAGCCGCGCTGTCGTTCAGTAGCCTGGACGCCGACTTCCCGACACCCCGAATACGTGAGGCCCGGCCTGAGCGCGCGGGATGTCGGGGGTTAACGTCTGCAGCCGGCGTGAGCCAGGTGAGGGCCGTCCACGCCGAGGGGAGAGAGAGAGAGAGAGGCCGTATAATCAGAGCAAGCTGTGCCGAGGGAGCGGGGGAGAGAGAGATCATGAGGCGCCGACAGAACATAGCGTGGCAAGGCGCAATTCTGCAAAAAGTTCTCATCATCTTTCTTTGTGCGTTCCTCGCAATTCGTCGACTGTGAACTGACGCTTATTAATCAATCCAACACCGAGCACGCCCGCATCCATACCCATCACCGCAGAGACTAATTATACCAATTTGGACATCATTCGTTCAGTGCCTTGTTGGTGGTGAAGGGGTGGGCTGGTTGGGGGTCCTTACCATGCACGGAATGAAGGAATGCACCGTGGATACCTCGGAGCGCGCGTGCCCCAAACATGCAATTATCCCTCATCTACAGGAGCCTTTCACCCCCAGCGTGATGCATGGTTACCGCACCAAAACAGATACAAATAATAATTTCAATAGACTGGCCTGCACTGTAATTGTCGTACCCCCCCCGCCCCCCGCTCCCCACCCCATCAGCCTTGATGGGTGTATCTGAGGGTGTATCTTTCCGTCTCCGTGACAACCACATCATCCGCACGTCGTAAACCAGTCGTCGTTCTGGTGAGCCTGCCTGCGTGCGTGCAGAGGGGGTGGCGCGGATGTCACCCCTCAGGGGACCGGGGGTCTAGGACCAGTGTGTCTGTCTGTCTACCGGGAGCACCAACACAATGCTTCTCCGTTATGACTGTCGAGCGCTTCTTGGAAACGCCAAAGGAGGGGACTTTTGTGAGGCGGTTAGTGATCGGGAGGGGGTTGGTGAACAGAGCGGGGCTCACGCGATCAACATGCTGCTCAGAGCGGGAGCCGAGCCGTCTGCACGGGCATCTAGCTGGGTGGAGAGGACGGGTCACATGCCATTCACTGGGCCCTCTCTCTCTCACACGCTCACTCTCTATCTCTCTCTCACACACTCACTCTCTCTCTCTATCTCTCTCTATCTCTCTCTATCTCTCTCTCTCTCACACGCTCACTCTCTCTCTATATCTCTCTCTATCTCTCTCTATCTCTCTCTCTCACACGCTCACTCTCTCTATATCTCTCTATCTCTATCTCTCTCACACACACTTCAACTAGTCCCCATGTGGCAGTGCTATTAGCCTCATTTTAAGACTACTAATTTAGTCCTATTTTTAAATAAACGTATACCTTAATGAATATCAGATAGCTAGACAGAGTGAATTAGAGTTCTGCTATATTGACTGAAGCCCATGTCAGTGAGACTCTACACGTTTAGCTAACCTGACACTGCCCTAGTGAACAGTCAAGGTGAAAGGCGGAGGTGATGGGGTCTTACTCTCGCTCCTTCTCGCTCAGCTTGTCGGTGATGGTGTCCTTGATGGAGGAGCGCGAGCCCTTGTGGATGACCGGGTACCTGAGGGGGATCTGCAGGAAGCACGAGATCATCAGGACCAGGTGCGCCGTGTAACCCAGGGCAACCGCCACACTGCCGTCATCCTTCGCTGTGGGCACAAAACACAAACAGAGGGGGTCCGTTATTTTACGCCTCGAAGGTTCTCAGTGTTATTTGTTTTTTTTAATGTCGGGTAAAGATGTTAGGGATCAAAAAATGCTGGGGTCACAATGCTGGTTAATCATTCAATGAAGTTGAACCGCGCTAAACATCCCCACACGTCACGGCAAGGCCAGAAATGAACACGGCTCCAAATGAGAACAGTCGGTGTTGTGCCACATCAGGTCGGTGTGCCACATCAGAGCTTCCCAAGCAACGGGGTCAGAGATGCTCGGAAAACGAGCAGATTTCAAGTGCGATAATGAGGCTGTGCGGCCCTAATAATTATGCAGTTAAAATGTTCCGTTTCTCAAACACAAACCAAAATAAAGACTCCAAACCTACAAAAGCGTTTTGGTTACCAAGTAATTAGGAAGATGAGGGGGGGGGGTAAAACAAAAAAATGAATCCCGTTTAAAAATGTGTTACTGGTGACACGGCATGCGAAGCGAATTGTTTGGAAGCTGCAGAATATCCAATTTACTTCAGAAATGTGCCTGAAAAACGATTCCATCGTGTAATACCAGCCCCCTCTGGGCTCAATTACATGTTAAGGGGAAAATTAGACGGTTTTGTGATCATTTCAGAATAAGAAACAGAGCACCGGCCTCAATGAAAGAGAACCGTTTTCCTGATGGCACATTAAGTTGTTGAGCGTTTTCAACAAGCAGCAAGACAGCGCTCCGGGCGAAGACTCCATCCTCTCCAGATCACAGTGCTGCTTGTGTGCCTTGACGCTCTGACTCCATGCTCTCCAGATCACAGTGCTGCTTGTGTGCCTTGACGCTCTGACTCCATGCTCTCCAGATCACAGTGCTGCTTGTGTGCCTTGACGCTCTGACTCCATGCTCTCCAGATCACAGTGCTGCTTGTGTGCCTTGACGCTCTGACTCCATGCTCTCCAGATCACAGTGCTGCTTGTGTGCCTTGACGCTCTGCAATAACAGACCGAGGCCATGCTCCATCCTAGCCTACGACACTCAGACCGTATGTACAGTGCTGAGACCCGGGACTCTAATGTAGAACATCCTGCCCTGCAGCCCTCCTGTCCTCCCCCCAGCCCCTGCCCCTGCCCCAGCCCCCATCTGAACGTTTCCGGACCTGATCAGCCAGACTCAGGCTCTCCTCGGGGGTGGGCCCCGCCGAAATCAGTGGAGGGGTCGGAGGTGAATCCTCCATGACGAGTCGGGGTGGTGGAGAGGGTACATGCTCATTCCCCCAGTCGCCCCCACACACACACACACACACACACACACACCATTTACCATGTCAGTAGACGACAAAGAGAAGCCATGTCTGTTAAGGTGGGGTGAGGCATGATGGGGTTGGACCTCTCTCTCTCTCTCCCCCACACACACACTCATGGGCCTTCAGGCTGAGAGAGGGATGGTGGAGAAGGCGACGGGAGGTGCTAAGTGAGTGGGTTAGAGCGCCCCCTGTAGGCCCTCTCTCCGTCTACTGCCACAGCACCACATGCCGGGTGGCGTTACTTACTACCTGGTCGTCCCAGGAGAAACGGGGGCGGGAGGAAGAGGCAACCGCACGCCTCGCCGGGACGCACACTCAGAGCTGCAGACACAAACCCAGCGTGTGGGGCCCTCACGCCAGGGGGGTGGGGGGCGGGGAGAAGGGGTTAAACTAGCTTTAGCAGGTGTGAGTGTTGAGGTGGGGGGGCAGGAGGCCTAACAGCAGTTGGACAGGGGCAAGCTGCTGAATTCAAGTGGATGTGAGCGATTTGGACGCGGGTGGGTGTGGTGAGAGAGTGAGTGTGCGTGTCTGGGAGAGTAGGGTGGTGGTGGGGGGGGGTGTCCGTTGAAGAAGCACCCCAGTCCAAACCTGGCTCCTATTACCCCTCCCCTTTCACTTCCAGGGCTCTTTTGAAGTCATGTTCCCTTGGCTGAGAAAGCCAAATCTGATTTCCCAACAACACGGTGCGACATGCAGGAAATGAGATGAATAACGCTTTCCAAATGTACCTCCCCCCCCTCCCCCTTCTCTCTCTCTCCTCCTCTGGAATCATCATCATCATCTCATTCAGATTCCTCACGGTGTAAACACGCACAATTATATATAATACGCACACGCACAGACACACACACACACACACACACACGCCAACTCCTCATTTGCTTCAAACCACGGCCAGTCTGACCTCCTACACAGGCTGATGATAATGATACTGTATACATCAAATATGGAACATCCATCCCAGGGTCGGAGCGTGAGAGGGCCTGTGAGAGGGCCTGAGGGAGGGCCTGTGAGGGCCTGTGAGGGCAGGGGGGGGCCTGTGAGGGGGCCTGTGAGAGGGCCTGTGGGGAGGGCCTGTGAGAGGGCCTGTGAGGGGCAGGGGGGGGCCTGAGGGGGCAGGACACGGCCCAGCAGTGAGATGGAGAAACAGAGTCATAACAGTGAAATGGAGGCCTGCCTTTCTCACCTCATACCCCTCAAATCCTTATAAAGTAGCCTTGCACTTTTTTTTCCACTAAATCCATCTTGAAAGTTCAAGTACATCGGAAGTAATTTCCCCACATTCCTGGGTGATGGGGAGCACCTGGGGGGGGGGTGCGGGGGGAGGAGAGGGGGGGAGGTGTGAGGACAGCTTCCAGTCAGTGAGGACTGCTGGGGGGGACTGGGGTGAAGCCGTGGCTGTGTAATGAGTCTATTATCAGGGTAGTTGATCTGGTGTGTAACGCCCAGCTGGCTGATCCTGCCGGGGTCCTGGGGGCCGGCCGCTCCTGTGTGTCCTCATAGCCCCTGACACGCTGACGGGCCCAGACACACACACACACACACACACCATGTACACACACACACACACTGTACACACACACCATGTACACACACACCATGTAGACACACACACACACCATGTACACACACACACACATGTAGACACACACACACACCATGTACACACACATGTACACACACACACACCATGTACACACACACACCATGTAGACACACACACACACCATGTACACACACACACCATGTAGACACACACACACCATGTACACACACACACACCATGTACACACACACACCATGTACACACACACACACCATGTACACACACACACCATGTAGACACACACACACCATGTACACACACACCACACACACCATGTACACACACACACACCATGTACACACACACACCATGTACACACACACACCATGTACACACACACACTGTAGACACACACACACACCATGTACACACACACCATGACACACACACCATGTACACACACACACCATGTACACACACACACCATGTACACACACACACACACCATGTACACACACACACCATGTAGACACACACACACACACCATGTACACACACACACCATGTACACACACACCATGTACACACACCATGTAGACACACACACACACACCACTGTAGACACACACACACACCATGTAGACACACACACACACCATGTAGATACAGCGGTGGAAAATATCTAGGCCTGAACCCACACAAGCACACACACCCTCAGATTCTAATCAGATGAGTTACCTTGGAAATCTTCAGAGTTGGGCAGCTTAACACCGCAGATGACATAATCAGCCTGATTGGCCTGTGGGAGGAGATGAGAGGGGGTTATCTCAGGGAGGAGGAACCCAGAAACAGAGCTCCTCTAATGACCACTGGAGAACCTATTTAACTAGACTGACCCACTGTCAAAAATGATATCAACTTAGCGCTGGTTATAAAACATGGCTCAGAGATTGAATTGAAGCACATGTATTGCATATCACGTTTATTAGGGTGGGGTGTACAGTACTGTAGCTTCAAGAGCAACACAGGAAATGATGATGATGTAATTCTTCCTAATTAGGGGATGCCTGCTCACAATAAATGTGGAAACCCACATGGGCTAATAGAAAGCACTACACATATTTGACAATACTGTAAATATGACCATTTCCAATGGTAAACCAGTATTGAGTGTGTGTGTGTGTGTGTGTGTGTGTGTGTGTGTGTCACTCACCACGTCGATGGGGTAGATGTAGGAGAGCTCCGACAGCAGCTGACGACAGCGGAAGGTGAGCTGAGCGTTGGACTTGAGGAACAGCTCTCTGGGGAGACAGGAGCACACACACACACACACACTTCAGAGAGAGAGAGGACTGGGAAGGAGAGGGTGTTGAAGATGATGGATGTGGGGGGAGAGACAGAGAAACAGTTGAAGGTGGGAATGGGAAGAGGCAGGGAGATGGAGGAGAGAGTGAGGTAGAGCGAGGCAGGGAGATGGAGGAGAGAGAGTGAGGTAGAGCGAGGCAGGGAGATGGAGGAGAGAGTGAGGTAGAGTGAGGCAGGGAGATGGAGGAGAGAGAGTGAGGTAGAGCGAGGCAGGGAGATGGAGGAGAGAGTGAGGTAGAGCGAGGCAGGAAAATGGAGGAGAGAGTGAGGTAGAGCGAGGCAGGGAAATGGAGGAGAGAGTGAGGTAGAGCGAGGCAGGGAAATGGAGGGGAGAGTGAGGTAGAGCGAGGCAGGGAGATGGAGGAGAGAGTGAGGTAGAGCGAGGCAGGGAAATGGAGGAGAGAGTGAGGTAGAGCGAGGCAGGGAGATGGAGGAGAGAGTGAGGTAGAGCGAGGCAGGGAGATGGAGGAGAGAGTGAGGTAGAGCGAGGCAGGGAGATGGAGGAGAGAGTTAGTGAGGCAGGGCAGTCAGAGAGGTAGATAGGGTATGGAAGTAATGAGGAGTGACGGTGTGTTGACGGCAGGCGGAGAAGGAGAGGAGACCAGCAGGGCTCTGTTGGTTTTGGCTCCGCCTAGACGAGAGAAAACTAATGGCCCCGCTCTGAATCATCTCCACAGTAATTGCAAGAGCAACTCAATTATCATAACTGCAAAATTACCAGTCACTCCTCCCCCCACCCCCCCTCGGGACAGGCCCAAATGATCAACCCCTGGCCCCTTAGCCCTGGCCCTGGCCTGGCCTGTTCCATTACCACAGCTGGTTGGGGGGGGTGGGGAGAGGGCGGGGTCATCCGACCTGCCAAGGTGAGAAGGGGAAACGTCTGGAATAATGTTGACTTTCCCATGTCCACCTCTGACGGAGAAGGCTATGACTTCAGAGAAAGTGTGGTGTGTGTGTGTGTGTGTGTGTGTGTGTGTGATCGAGTGGGAGAGAATGCGAGTGTCAATACAGTAGGTCTTATGTGTTCCAGCCAGTTCTTGGGGATTGGGGAACGGCCCATCAAAAGGCCCGCTGGGGGGGAGAGGCTGGGGGGGATGATTACTGGATGAGACGGGGTCTTTCCTTCCCCCGCTCTGGGATCCATTACCCATCCTGCTCTCCGTGCGGTCGCTGAGCCCGTGCCACAGAAGGTGGTCATGGGTGATCTGAAGACATCTTATTTTCTCTGGAGACGAGACCATACGAGATTACTTTTCCGAGTAATCTCCCACCTCATCCTAATAGGCTTTATTCTATCTGTTAGCTTTAGGCCGCAGATGCAAGGCCTCCGACCACCACCACCTCCCTGAAGTTAAAAGCCCCCCAAAAAAGAATCCCAAGAAACTCGCTTCGCTAACTGTATTTCCGCTGCGAGCTCAGAAACCTTCAAACAAACACGTTGTGGCGCCTCGGAACCAAAATAGACACGTTCCAAAGGGGTGGATGTTAGGCAGATGCACGGGTGTCACAGTTAATTTCCCTGTCGAGTGTGTTGGTGGAGGGAGGGGGGGGGGCATCTGTGTGAGGCTTGCAGGCTGAGGTGTGTGTGTGTGTGTGTGTGTGTGTGTGTGTGTGTGTGTGTGTGTGGCCCCCCCCGACCGTAGCGGGGGCCCAGGCTGTGCCGGCTGCCAGATTCTCCTCAGACAAACAAGCGGAGTGTCCAAGGCTGGCGGTGGTGGCCGTGTGCTCCCCTGCAGGCCAAGGCAAACACGCGAGGACGCCGACGCAATCTGCTTACTCTCTCCAGGGGCCGGCTGGAAGACGCACAGCCGGCGGCGGCGGCGCCAACGTGCCCTCTTTGACGAGGACGGCTGCGATCTCATGGCGGCCGTTTTCGAAACAATCGACAGCGTTTTGGAGCACGTTCGTTCCGTGGGGCCTGGGTAATTTCTAGCAGGTGGTGTGTGTGTGTGTGTGTGTGTGTGTGGGTGGGTGCAAGGCAAACGGAGAGTGTGCAAACAATTGTGGGGGAATGTTTGTAGGAGCGTGTTTGAGACGAGGAGGGGAAGTGGAATAAAAGAGCTCGATAATCACAGGTTGACACATACCTTTTGGCAGTGCATTCTTTCTGCTGCTCTGCTAACGAGTCCTTCTCCGCATCCAGACTCTGGTGAAGGGTGGAGAACGCTTCCTCTGTGGGGGGGGGGATAGAGGAGAGGAGGGAGAGATGAGCGGATAAGAAAGGGGGGAGAGCAGGGGGAAGGGAGAAAGAAGGAGAGAGGGAAAGGAGAGATTACCAGGTGTGTTTCGTCCTGGAGAGAGTTCAGAGACGAGAGGGCGTGTTTGGCATTTGATTCAACACCCGCCCCATGATAACTTTGATCATTAACAACCATTTCCTCTCCGCGCAACATCTAAAAACCCATCCTAACACAAATAACGATGACAGGCTTTGCTCAAGTTTATAAACACCTACCGGCCTAAAAAAAGAAAACAATCTTCATAAGATAGAACGGTAACAGTTCTGGACCTGGAACAATGCAGAGTATTGTGCTGTTGTTTTTTTTTAATACTGTTAGTTTACCATTCCTTCTTCAACACGAGGCTCAATCACTAAGCGACAGGCGGGTACCAAACAAACTTCAACGTCCCACAATGCCCCTCTCATTGTTGGCAGGTGATATGTACTGAAGAACAGATCCAACGGTCTGATACACAAAGTCGGTACACTGGCCCAGCTGGTTCGAATGACCCAGGCCTCCAGTGCATGGTACCTGTCAGAAGCACTCTGCCAATACAGGCTTTCCAGGAAGGGGCGGGGAGGTGGGGGCTAGGACAAATCTCCATCAAATTAGCCAGGGAAGAGATTGTGTCCGGGCAGATTAGAATTTCGGTTTTTAAGACGCGACTTGAAAAGCGTCGCTCCCCCACCCCCCCCCCTCGCGAGCACGAGCCATGAGAAACGATTCAACTTTTATGTAACGCCCACCACCCCCCCTCTCCCCCCCCCTTGGCCATGTCCAATGTACACATCAAAGTCGAGGCCGACAGACCAAGACAAAATACCGCTGTCGTGTAGAAACAGGTCGGGTGTGTGTGTGTGTGGGGGTGAGAGACAGCCCACCGCACCGCACAGTAAAGTTTGACTGGGGTTAGTCACGCAGTGTTGGAGATGTTGTTCCTCTCCTTCCCCCTGAGACGCCGTGATATCAACCCCCTCCACGTCCACACGCCCTCCAGGATCACATCACACTGTCTGAACCCCGCGCAGGAGAGAAGAGGGCACGCAGACCTGCGTGAGATGTTTCATTAAGAGGAAGGCGTGAGAGAGAGAGAGAGAGAGAGAGAGAGAGAGAGAGAGAGAGAGATCAGAGAGAGAGGGGGAGAGATCAGAGAGAGGAGAGAGAGAGAGAGAGATCAGAGAGAGAGAGATCAGAGAGAGAGAGAGATCAGAGAGAGAGGGAGAGAGAGAGATAGATCAGAGAGAGAGGGAGAGAGAGAGGATAAAGTGAGAGTGGGTGATAAAATACCAGGTGTATTGAGACACTAGAATAGAAAACACGGGCGGAGGGGGAGAGAGAGAGGAGGAGATGAGAACGGCATTAAATCTGATAAAAGGGGGGAAGCACGGCCCTCAAGGAGGGGGGGAAGTGACTTTGCGTTGACCCTCGCCTGATATCATCACAGGATGTCTGCTCTTTAATGCCCTCACCCCGCCCCCTCATCTCTCTCTCTCTCTCTCTCTCCTCTCTTTCTCTCTCTCCTGCGATGTTCCCTCCGTCCTGCTCTCTCCCCCGTCCTGATGAGGCCGGGGCAGGACGTGTTTCACTCACGCTCTCCCAGAACAAAGGAGAGGCGAGGGGCCGCAGCTTGTCCTCCACAGAGCGATCCAGCAGACCACCTCTCACTCTCACACGTGGAGGAGGGACGGAGGAAGAGAGGGTGGGAGAGAAAGAGAGGGATCGTGAGAGAAGGGAGAGAGAGAGAGGGATTTGAAGAGAGAGTAAGAGAGAGAGAGAGAGAGAGAGAGCGAGACAGAAAGAGAGTGAAGAGGCTGTTCTGTAGCTCCCATTAGCTCCTGTGGGGCCCACATCACTCCAGCCCTGTAATACCCATCATTAGCCAGGCTGTCAGGCAGAGCCACCTGTCAACGCCGTCTCCACCTTGCTCTTAAAATGGTGGTCAGCTGAGGACCCTGGGGTATGTAGTTCTCATAGGAAGTTTTTTTTTCCAGAGTGGAAGACAAAAACTACAATGTTACACTTTATAAAGTGTCAGATATCTTAGTTATTTATCGTAAGTGACCGAGTTGTGGTTTTGGAGTAGGAGTATAGCTGCTGTAAAAAAAGAAAACAACAACTGGTAAAGAATGTTCACAGGCCTGATTTACACAGCCTGTCTGAGGTGGACACGGGTATTAGAGAGGGAAACTGTGACCCCACAGGGAGTATTTATTCTGGAGGTGGAACGCAAGGCTCGAGAACGAGACTTTCTAAAACAGGGACGCCATTTCGGTGCTGTCTGTCAGTGAAGCCCCGCGATCGTGACAGTAGACCGTGTCACGGCTGTGTTTTTATTGGCGTGTTACACAAACACAGACAGTGGGATCGACCATCACGGCAAACCGGAGAGAGCTGGACGGTTTTGAACCTGCCTTCGAGCTCAAACGCCAGGTATGCTCACACTGTAGGACGTGGGCCCGTACAAACACACACCCACACACCCACACACACACAGCCTGCAGGAATTTCACAGTGTACACAGACACCCACCATCTATATGTTTGGCTTAACCACCCAGTTAGTTCTCAAAGACCGGAGGGTTCTGAGAACAACAGACTTTCTGAGGGAGATCAGAAAAAGGCGGGAGAGCACGCGGATCAAGGCGCAGCGTGACCAATGCAGTTCATCCGCGGGCGCACAGCGGGGCAGTTACCTGGGAACACGGCACTGGACTCTGTCAAAGGGATCGCCGCTGAAGAGAAGGCTCAAGGCCTGTATTTATCGAGGCCGGCGGGGGGAGCGATCGGGAATTCGGTCCCTTTTAAGTGAGAGGATATGAAGAGGCTGGGCTCCGGTCTTTGATCAGGTCTCTCAGGTCTAAGACCCCTGAGAGAGAGAGAAAGAAAAAAGGGGGCGCCTGGTCTTTGTAGTTCTCCGTAATCATACGTGGTAGTAACCAGTCCCCCTCGCCGGGGGAAACCCCAGCACCGGGCCTTGGCCACGCCTCCTCCATCGGGCCAAAGCACTCCTTTTCCTCCTGTTTCGGGGCACACCTCTCCGCCTCTGACAAAGGACGCCAACGCCGTTCCTCAGAGCCGGGGTCTGAGTGGTGACAGCTAAAGAGGGGGGAGGGATTAAGGGCCATTTGTCAGGATTGGGACACAAAGACAACCTTTCACTGACCTCCCCCCGCCCCCTCCGCCCCCCCACCCTCCCTCCAGAGAGGTGTGTTCACGTGTGTTTCAGTCTGAGTGTGGGCATCATGCACTCTATGTGCAGTGTGTGTGTGTGTGTGTGTGTGTGACATAAGCCTACGCTTTGCCGCTGAATTGCAGCGAGTCAATCATTGACTCCTCAAGAGAGAGCCTGGCTGTGTACGGTGGCCCCGCCCCCCTGGGTCAACACACGGGGCCGCATCCATCTGGCTCCGTCAGAACCTCCCCACCCACCCACCCCTTCCCTTCTCTTCTCAACCTGGCCTGCCCTGCTAGACAAACACACGGAGGGGCTGGGCGGGGACGGAGGAGATGGATGGCTCATCCAAAGGGAGGGGGGGGCGTTGGAAGGGAGCCGGGCGGCCCAGGAGTGTCAACACTACCTGGCTTTGGATCACTCAGGACAGGCCTCTTCTCCCTCCAAACAACTCTGCTTTCTTCCTGTTTGCCTCTTGTTTACCAAGTCCCCTCTGGCATGACAGTGCAGCCGAGACCAGGATCAGGATGAGCCCCGATTGTGTACGGTACGGCTGTGCTTCTGCACTTGGCAATTTTGTCTTATTTACAGTTGTCTCATTTCGCAGATGCTTCGAGCGAAAACCAGCGTGCAAATATTGTTAGTACAGGAGGAGCAGAAAATCAATGATCGGCAGTTGCATCGTTAGAAAAGTCACTGGACCATCTTCTTAATCTTGAGGAAGCTGACATGTCTTATGGTTCGCACATGTACCGCGCTGTAGGATCGACAACACGGCTAGCCCTGCGTGTGCGCGTGTGTCCGTGTGCGTGTCATGTACGCATGTGTGTGTGTTTTTCCAGCACAGTGGAATTAAAACATGAACTCCGCTCACAGTTGTATTTCCCGGTGGACACCAGGGCACACGCAGCAGTAAGCCCAGCCCAGCATCTCAGACATGATACACTCTGCAGTTATGGACTCCATATAACTTCACCAAACGACCCCGTAAAAAGCGCCAGCGGACACCCCTCCCAGGGCCCCCGCTAGGATAACCTGGCTGGGCAACACAGAAATGCCTCTGTCTGACTTTGTCGCCACGGCGAGGGAGGGAAACGCCATCGAGGTGTGACTCAGGCCCTCCACGGGGGGAGAAGAGGGGGGGGGGTGAGGGAGAGGGGTTTCCTGTGTGTGTGAGGTGCCGTGCTGTTCCTGACTGGACTCCAGTGTACATATAGACAGTCGGGAGAGGGACTGGGGTCCATGGAAGCAGACTGAGTCAGTGTCCCTCGGGGACAGACGAGAGGAGAGTTGAACTTGGCCGGCTCGGAGTGATTCTCCCTAAATATTTTGCTTCCTCGCCCACCCTCGAACCCTGACCCTCGTTTTCCAGTGTGTCACACGGCGGGCGAGTTTCCAGAGTCGCCGGGGCGGGCACACGCGTGTGGCGGCGGCGGGGGCAGCGCACGCTCTTACCTTTCCTCTGCAGCAGCGCTCTCTCTTTCTGCCGCAGGTCGGTCTCTCTGCCCAGGGCCTTCCTCTGTCGCTCCAGCTCACAGTGCAGCACCCCGAGACGCACCTGCATGCACTCCCTCTCCTTCTTCTGCACACGGGGAGAGAGAGGGAGAGAGGAGAGAGAGAGAGAGAGAGAGAGAGAGAGAGAGACAGAGAGAGAGAGAGAGAGTGAGAGGGAGAGAGAACAAGACAGAAGAGAGAGGAAAGACAAATGTGAGAAATAGGAAAGCGAGAGCGATAGAAAGAAACAATACAGAAGGGAAAGTGGGGTGTGAGAACGAGAGAGCGATTGAGAGAGAGAAGACAACATTTGCGATTCGACCGCAGAGACTTGTGCTTTTCATTACCCAGTAAATCCCCACCCCAACCTCCCATTAGCTCAATCAGAACAAGCCACATAATCTAGACCCCAATCCCGAGACGAATGCATTCGCCACGCTGCCTCTTCACAGCTCCCGCTGTCAGGACACGATGAAGACAAAGGAAGGAGAGCATATGAGGACATGAGAGGGGCGCTGGTGTGTTCAGGCAGGTCGTGATCAGAGGGGGGTTACAGGGGTTGGGCAGCAGGCCGGGGCTCAACCAGGGACTGGCAGGGAGGCCTGGGGGTCAGGATGTACAGCATGATCCAAAGAGAGACTGGAGCAGGAGGAGGAGCAGGGAGAGACGGGAGGGAGAACGAGAAGGAGGGCAAGAAGGGAGGAGGGGAGATTAGGGAGGGAGGGCAAGGAGGGAGGGAGGGCAAGGAGGGAGGGAGGGAGGGCAAGAAGGGAGGGCATCTGAAAGAAGGAGAAGAGAACAAGGTGAGGGGAGGGGAGGAGGAGGAGGAAGTGAGAAGGTCTCGGGAGGGAGCACCAGAGGTGTTCAGAGTTCCTCTCCATCCCTGGCAGTCTGCTGGCTGCAGATGGATGACGTGTGAGTGACTTCAGGGGACAGGAGGTGAGAGAGAGAGCACCAGCCAGTCAAACACAGCCGTGATCATGAGAGGACTTGACAACCCACGGAGAACTCCATGCGTTGATATTTAAAACAAAGTCATTTTAAACTAACAGCTTATCACCTCATCAACTAAGGTTTATAGGGTAGTGTGTGTGTGTGTGTGTGTGTGTGGTGTGTGTGTGTCCATATGGCCTCCAAATGGTCTCCGTTAAAGCAGAGGAGGAGAAGCGCATGAAGAGATTGTTGGGGTGCTGGTCTAAATGTGGTATCCTGGTACATCTTGTAACAGCAGAATGCCAGTTCTGTGGTTTGGGGGGGGATTGTCCTGGGGAGAGGGGGACGAGAGGCTTGTGCTTTTCATTACCCAGAAAACCCCCAAGTCCCATTAGCCCCCTCAGAACAAGCCACCTAATCTAGACCCCAATCCCGAGACGAATGCATTCGCCACGCCGCCTCTTCACAGCTCCCACTGTCAGGACACGATGAAGACAAAGGAAAGAGAAGGAGAGGAGGGAGGGGGTCATGTAAAACAACCCAGATATGTCGTCATTATGATCTACATCTGTCTTTTTTTTATCTGGGAAAATGTGGGGAGCTGTGGCCTCGTTTGCCCTAGCGCTAAATTGTGTTTGGTGCTTAGCGAAGGCCTTATCTAATATGAGGACATGAGAGAGGGCGCTGGGGAACCCCGAGGCCTGGAGCTTCTCTCTGGCCGGCCTAGACAGAGCACAGGCCTGGGGGTTCAGGATCAGGATGTACAGTACGATCCACAGAGAGAGACGGGAGGAGGAGGATAAGCAGGGAGAGACGGGAGGGAGAAAGAGAAGGAGGGCAAGAAGGGAGGGAGAGAGATTAGGGAGGAGGGGAGGGAGGGAGGGTGACATCTGAAAGAAGGCGAAGAGGTGGTGAGGGGAGGGGAGGAGGAGGAGGAAGTGAGGAGGTCTCGGGAGGGAGCACCAGAGGTGTTCAGAGTTCCTCTCCACCCTGGCAGTCTGCTGGCTGCAGATGGATGACGTGTGAGTGACTTCAGGGGACAGGAGGTGAGAGAGAGAGCACCAGCCAGTCAAACACAGCCGTGATCATGAGAGGACTTGACAACCCACGGAGAACTCCATGCGTTGATATTTAAAACAAAGTCATTCCAAACTAACAGCCTATCACCTAATCAACCTTAGGTTGTTAGGGTAGTGTGTGTGTGTGTGTGTGTGTGTGTGTGTCCAGATGGCCTCCAAATGGTCTCCATTAGAGCAGAGAAGCGCATGAAGAGATTGTTGTGGTGCTGTGATATGTGGTATCCTCTGTTCTGTGATTGGTGGGGGGGGGTGGGTTGTCCTGGGGAGAGGGGGGGGGTGAGTGAGAGATATGTCTGGGGGCGACCCAGTGCCCTTCCCTACTCTGACAGGCTCATGGCTGTCTGTCTATCTCTCCCTCTCTCTCTCACACACACACACACACAGGTGACGGCATTTCCAACAGACGAGGCCGGTACACCCAGTGGCGTCTCTCTCTCTGCGAGCTCCAAGGTCTGGGGAGAATCATCAGAGGGCAGGTCATTCGTCAACATCTCCACAGGGGTGTCCTGCAATCTGCCCCCGCATCTCTATCTGGGATCCATTGGCTGGCCTGCGGGAGGCCTGCAGCCTGCCGAGCTACACAGCCAAATGAGAACCAGCACGAGAGAGCGTACAGGAGCGCGATGAGCGAGGGGGGGACGGGGGACGGGGGAGGGGATTGATTAGTGCGAGGGTACATACTTGAAGAGATAAGGTGAAACCCGAGAAGGGCAGAGGGGCAGATAGGTGGACCTCCACTGGGGCACATACTTGGGACAGATAAGAGGAGGGAGGGATGGATAGAGAGATAGTCCTCCATCCCCCCAAACCCTCTTAATTCCTCTGATCAGTATCGGGCTTCCCCGCTCTGCAGGCTAATGAACACCAGAGCCTCCCTGCTGTACAACATGTCCCAATGAGCCCCACCAAGTCCCCTCCGCCGCCGGGAATGTTAACCTTGTTATTGAGCAGCCTTTATTTTGACAGTTGCCTGTGGCTTGTGTCACACACACACACACCCACAGAGAGACACACCTAGACACACACACGCCCAGAGATAGCCATCGCGGGCTGGATCAGAGTACAGGCTGATAGGGCTCTTATCAAGGCCTTCTGAGGCCTTCGCAACAAAACAGAGGGGTGTCAGTCAGAGGGGGCGGGCAGATAGAGCCTCCATCTCCCCGGAGTGTCACGACCCTCATGTGGCGCAGGAATGCTGCCGCTCGCGTGTTAGCCACCGGCAGCCCTGGCACGAACCACACGGCCCAGGAGCCCGTTCTCTCAGGGCTAGCCTTCGCAGCGTATCAGGCTTACGTGTGTGTGTATGGGTCTGGAGACGTGTGTGTGTATGTGTGTTTACGTAGTGTGTGTGTGTGTGTGGGCTGTCCCAGTCGCCGCGGCGTTGCAGCGTGCCTGAGTCAGCGCCAAGATCAAAGGACAGCTGGTCAGCTGAGCAAACAGGCAGCAGGCAGGACCCGGCCGTAACCCTGGAGATCAAGAGCAGAGAGTGGGTGAGAAGGTGAAGAGGGCCTGGAGCCGGGCTGGTGGGCTCAACTCTGCCCTCTTTGATCCACACTCACTATAGTGGAGGGAAAGAGAGGGAGAGACAGAGAGAAGGTCAGAGAGAGAGAGAGAGGAGAGGAGAGACAGAGAGAGAGAGAGAGAGAGGGAGAGAGAGAGGAGAGAGAGAGAGAGAGAGAAAGCTACAGAAGACTCATACAGAGTTCAGGAGAGACGTGAAAGACCCATCACACAATGCTCCCCTCTTTCTGAAGCCCCAACTATTATTCTCCTATCATTCGATGGTCTTTAAAGGAGGAGGCGGCCAGTCCTGGTGAGTGAAGGAGACGTATGGCATGATTTACTAGCCCAGGTGGACTGGGAAAGGCCTGGGAATGTTTCCTTGAGGAGTCAATAGCAGCCGCAAGGATGTTTTTGTTTTTGAAAAGGGAACATTGTGCTGCGTGTGTTTGGGAGAGGAGAGAGAGACTGGGTCTATGTGAGGGATCCAGGCTTTGGTGCTGCTAGCCTGTCAGAGGTGGTGACTGGAGAAAGGAACTCAGAAGTCGGGCATCAAAGGCTGACAGGAGGGGACAGCTGTCTCGGAGGTGTGGAGGGGAACAACAACAGAGAGCTGTCAGGGCAACTTACCCCAAACACTTATCCCAAAAACACCCCCCACCCCCAGATCTGGTGTCTGTGCTGACAAAGAGCACACACTCTCTCTCTTTCTCTCTCCCTCACACACACACACACACTTTGGTGGAATTCAATGCGCCCATAAGGTGTCGTTTAGCATCTAAAAGTCACCCTGGGCCTTAACACCAGGTAGGTGTCCCCCGCCGCGGGGCCCTTTCCTCACCGGGAGACGGGCCCTTTCCTCACCGGGAGACGGGCCCTTTCCTCACCGGGAGACGGGCCCTTTCCTCACCGGGAGACGGGCCCTTTCCTCACCGGGAGACGGGCGTTTGAAGTGTACGTTTACCACAAACACGACAGTCAAACCTGGGATTAGCGCTGCGCTTTCACAGCTGCGCGGCTGCCAATTCCAAATATGTTAAATATGCTTTTCTTTCTTCTGGTCCGGGTCTTTGTCAAGGATCCGGCCAAGGTGGAAACATAAATAGCGGGGGAGTTTGGTCAAAAGCCTCCCCTCTCTGTGAGCCCGGGGGGGAGGCGGGGACGTGTCCGGCGCTCAGTTCTCTTAGGCCGTCAAAACAGAAGATATGATGACCGCCTGAGGGCCCTAATGACATATTTACGAGGCTCTGTGTAATACAAGATATACAATCTGCTAAGTATTTAGTAGAGCGACGCCCCGATAGATTATTATTCCTGCCTGATCTGGAGGAGCCGAGAAGCAGAACATGATCCATCAACACCTCGCCAGAGAACACATGGGACTGCTCTGGCTCTCTGCGGAGCTTCGGGGAGACGCTCCGGGTACTTTGAGGGGTTGATTTCGACATTTGGGGGATGAGCACGAGACCCCCGGGTCTCTGATGCGCCTGGACTCACCCGTTCTGTGCAGGCCGCGGTCGTCCGCAGCTTCTCCTCGATCTCCTTCCCGATCTTCTGCACCGTCACCTGGGTCTGCTTGATGGCTCTCTGGGCCGTGTGGAGCCTGGAGGGGGAGCAGAGGCAGGATTCAAACACGGCTCAATGACATTTATCACAGTACAACAGGAAACAAGTGTCCAATGTTTTGTACCGGACATAGTCCAAGAGGCATGAACTGTATAACAAAGGACGCTTGGAAGATTCTTGAGGATTCATGACCCCCGGAAGGGTAAATAAACAGTCTGCAGAGATGAACAAAGGGCTGCGAGTGCAACGTCTATGTCAGCATTAGTCAGTCAGTTTGCGTGTCTCTTGTGCTTTCTGTTAGCAGGGGTTTGTTTGGAGGGTCATGAGTTATGATCATGTACATGTGTGTGATCCTTGCAGCCTTTGTTCACGAGCCTCACTGTTTACCCCTCCTGATTCCCTGGGGTTTCTGCATTATGTACCCTGTACCCAGAAATGACTGAAAGTTAATAAAAGTTTAATATGAACAAAATGACAAAGTAGGTATGGAGAACATTGTCAGGAGGGGGGGGGAATTACAAAGGGCTTCATTAAAAAATACTCCATGATGTATTCTTTTAAACTCAAGAGACGTATCAAGTTCTCAAATACCGCAAACCACAATTAACCACACAGAATTTTAATCACTATTATTTTTTAAAACATTAAACCAGAGGTTTGGATCAAATGTCATCCTACGGGACCTGAACATATCCAGTCTGGAACGCTTTCAAGGAACCTCAACGGGTCACCTAATGAACAAAACCTTTTTCCTTTCCTTTTTCCTTCTCCCAAACCTTTAAATAATAGTCGGGCCTACAGATGTCAATGTCCTCTGAGGAGATGGAACAATAACAACAACACCAGAGTGACAAGCCAGAAGGTTATTGCTGCCATCGATCACAGAGCTGATTAACTCCAAGCATGCTTTCAACAGCTCCGGATCTCATGTAGAGAGACAGACCCGAGCTTCCCACAAAAGTGCGGCCCGGGGGAAACGCGGTCCAAGTACAACAGACAACCGTTCCACATGGCTGCCATCTTCTCCAGAGACACAAGGGTCTTCCAAACACGAAAGGAGGGCAGCGATTAACAACGGCGTCGAGAGCCACTTTCGTCTCTAATTTATAGCGGTGCTTATACTCGTAGATCGGCATGAATCTCCATGCTGAGAACGATGCTCCACAAACTAGGCTCTCGGTGGACCATGTGGTTAGCCCGTTCTGGTTAGCAGATTCCCTTCTGTTGTTCCCACATTGGAGTCCCTTCTACCCCCCAACCTCCAAGCCACATCATACGGCCCTCTATCAGGGACACATTCTTTCCTCACTTCTCCCTTTCGGTTCATCCCGCCATCGTTCTCACTCCATGTGTTGTTCGACACGAGCGAACCCCTCGGGGACCGTCCTCTTCTCACGCTCGGCAGTCAGTCAAACACTCGTGGACGGATTCATATTCACATCGCAGCCTTCCTAGGACCAGGTAACGGCGAGATATCCCGCTCAAACCGCAACGTGTCGTATTCTCTCGAATCGAGGCACCGAAAGCCCGGCCAAAACATACAAAGCCTTTTCCCAGCGAGCAGCCTCCGATTACAGAGTACTACTGGCGTGTTGGCTGATTCTGGTTCACTTGGTGGAACCCACAAGGAGTCTTCAAAGGGCCCAGAGCCTGCAGACAGTCCCATGTTTGGGCCAAAACACTCTGTAAAAGCCTGGTCCTACACTTCAGCACCTTTTAAACTGTCATCGAGAGCCAGGTGTCATGGTGGTTTTCCCTCCAAAAACCTAGTCCTATTTGCTTTAGCTGTGCCTTTAATTCTAAAACTCTAATGCTGTAAGACATTATGACCGATATATTATCAAGTTGAACAGACCTTCCATCAACTTGTTCTTCAACACTTCACACTTAGAGGCAGGATACTGCGGTGGTCTTTAGGGCCACAAAAGAAAAGAATCTTCACATGCCATCCATCTGCCAAAATGGATCCAAAAGCAAACTAAATTGGGCTGGTTGATGATTGATTTCATTCTCTGTGCGACCGCTAACACCTGGATCCACACACCCATGTTCTCAAACAGAATGAGTTCCAACTACGAGCATTCCGATACATTCTCCTTCCGTCATTTTTCGCCTTTGAATAACTCTCGGTCCTCGATTTTCTCAAATGAGGTAATTTGGCTTAATCTGCCCGACGACAGGCCATATTCCTCCATGTTGAACGAGTCTGTTGGGGGATCTGCTCTACATCACGGGCCTTCAGAGGAAGCACTAAAGGTGCAGCTTCTAACTGGGTTCTACACGGCCAGAGTGCGACGCAACAACCCTGTGGGCTGCAGCTCATAAGGGTTGCGGTCATGTGGAGAGTTATGGCTCGGGGTTTGCGGCCGTGGTAGAAGTGGAAGGGGGGAGTTTAGTACTTGCTGTAGGGGGGAAAATGACTTCTGCTAAGGTATGCAGTCACTGCATGATTTGTTTTGGACTCTCCCTAGAGAATGTAACCGAAATCCAGCTAGATGGGGGAGTTTCTCGAATCCAGTGGCCTCTTTCATAGCGTTGGATACAAGCTTCCATAGACACCTCGTGATATTACTGTAGGTGGCATGAGCCCCGTCGGAAAATAAATCATCGATGCACCTACGCAACTGGTGTGTTTAGGGATTTCCCAAACAGAGTACAAATAATCTCCTCGAGAACCAATCACCTTCTCCCCCACGTTATCCCTGCCTGATGAAGCGATAGCTACTGGTGATGGTCCTTGGGAACTTCAGAGAAACGTCGCTTTGACAGCTTTATCTCTTGACGTGATTGTGGCCGAGGAATCTGATATGGTCACTTCCCCCTAGGTTAACCGAGTTATCTCCCCAGGCTTTCACGCATGTCTGCCCCCATCCCAGCTCCCCAGTCTGGGCCTTGGCCCTGCCCATCGGGCTCCATGTCAGCCTCTGGATCAGAGGAGCAGAGGCTGGGGAGGCCCTGGCCCCCTATGCCCACACTAGGGCACACCTCCAGATAACACACTCACCCCCGTGAACCATAACAACTTTCCTTCTCTTCACCGTGAGGGCTGGCAGCGACGTGACAGCTAAGGCTTCCTGGATAGGACTCTCTGACAGGATTGTAATGTGCTAAACCCTTGATGTGAGAATGATTAACATCTCAAAAGGGACATTCCTTTGACCCTACAGCATTGGCTCGTGTTAGTGTGACTGGTAAAATCTTATTTTCAACAATGTTTGAAACGTTAAACCCAGTGTTTCTCCAATAAACAGATTGTGGAGGTCTTGTTAGCGAGGATTCTTGCAGATGTTGGACGGAACATTTTGATGGATTCACGAGTTCACTAAATCAGTGAACGTTGAAATAAACACAAATTACCTTGACTCTGAGCTTTGAGTCAGTGTGTACTAACTCCATCCAGTGGGCCTGGAGACTTGGCTGTCCAATCACTGTCCATGCCGCCCACCACTACAGCCTGTTTATGTATTTATTTACTCCTCTGATGAACTTTAAATAAATATTTGGTCTGTGTGCAGCCCTACAGCCTTGCAATCAGGTCCGAACAACAGGGAAGAGCAGATGTGTCATCTGGCTGGCAGAGATAAGCCGGGAAACAGAAGTAGGGTTCGCAGAAGAGATGGAACACCACGTCCTCCGGCCCCCTCCGGATCTCCGCAGCGACCGCGTCGGAACAGGGCCCGTGTCACCGCCCCGCGCAGGGCAGGCGATGGCGGAGGTGTTTGTGTACAGTAGGATTAGATAGCTGAAGTCTGGGTAGGACTCCCCCCCCCCTGGCACTCAGCCACGTTCTTTCTTTTCTGCGTTTGCATGAATTCACCCGCCCACCTCCTATCGCTCCGCCGTTTTGTTTTTTTGCTTTTTTTTGTTGTTTTGAGAGTCGATTTGGCACATTTTGCGGATCTTTTGTGATGGAAAGAAAACGAGGATACGGGCTGAAGCGATGTTGTTTCAATGAAAACAGTAGAGGGAAGGAGACAAGAAAAAGAAGAAAAAACTGTTTTCTTTTTGTAGTGTGATACGACGGGATTTCTTTTCTGAAATGCTTTTCTATCAGGTGACAAGAGATTAGGGGCCTTGTTGACGTTCCTCGTCCCCATCTACACCTCCACTTCCTGCCGTGTAGAGATACGGGTCAGACAGGGGGACAAAAAAAAACGACTTCCCAATCAGGCCTCTTTGACAGTCCGTCTGAGACAGCTACATTCGTCTCCCACGCTTCAGCTGCGGGGGACAACGAGTCTCCTGGAGATTTACGCTTGTTATTCGCCATGGAAACGTTGGGGGTGGCGAGAATGCCGACAAATTCACGACTCGCTTTAGCGATCGGATCCAATGGCAATAGCTATTCCACACCATGACCACATTTTTGCCACTTGCAGGAGCTGAAAATACCCTGCGTCGCCAAAATCAACCGGGTCAAAACAACAGCAGTGGGCAGACCCAAACCAAACAAACACCTTGCACTCTGCTGCATACCTGCGCTTCACTGGCGAGGAATGTCAACACTTTTCACCCCCCCCCCTTTGACTGTTCACCTCAAATTTAACGATTGCCTCCATCTGCACATGGAGAGATCAGATTGTAGGTGTGTTTTCCCTCCCTGGAACAATCTTTTTTGGCGGACCTGAACATGCGCCGACTCTGAGGAGACGGGTTTGAGCCGTGAGCCAGAGACGCTTACACGACCACTGGGAGAGAAGCAGAGGAGGGAGACGTCTTTAAGAGAGGCTGCTCCGGTCATGTGACGAGGGGCCTGTGGACCCCGTAGATGAGTACAGATGTTACCTCCCCTGTCGCAAGAAGCACCTCCTCACCTCGCACTCAACCCCTCACTGACCTGTCTCGTCGTTAAAACAGACAAGAGCAAACGAGGGAAACGAGCATAAAAGCTCAACCTCGCAGCAAAAACAGCACTTTGAAAACAACGCAGTGTAAATTTAAAGAATCAAGAAACCACAGCCTAACGTCTTGGTTTAAAGGAGGAACATTATGACAGACGACGTAGTGACACATTCTCGAGCCAAGGAGTGGGGTAAGGCCTAGTCGTATTTAGGATGCGATTAAGGAAGGACGCACAGCCTCCATCAGCGCTTGGAGATTAGGGCAGAGAGCGGGGGGGGCTCGCCGCTCACCAGCAGCCCTCAGAGAGACGGGGGCGGGCCAAGTCACAGAGTCTCTACACAGCTGTGGGGACCAACAGGCCCTGAGTGGAGTCTGGGCCCTGCTGAGAAACAAATCAAACAGGCTGGCGTCCCAGCTACGCACTCCCAGCTACACACTCCCTATTCAAAGTGACATGACCCCGAAAAAAAACAGGACATACTGGATCCATTCTGCTTCGTCTCGTTAGATGTAGTGTTTAGGACAAGCAGGAAAGGCTTTCTCTAACTGCTTCTCGGCTTAGTGGGGAATTAAAGGCTTAGAACCCAAAAGAATGATTCCAGGAGCATGGAACAAAGGTCCACAGATGTTTTGATGCCCCCGGAATACTGCCGAGGTGCTTGAGAACGCCAACAGAATATCCACATTCATACCGGCCTGGCAATTTAGGGCTTAAGGACCCGACTGTACTCTGGAGTCTGGCTGTGGCTGGTCCAGGGGCTGGCCTACACGCCCGTCGTTTAAACTGATCTTCCGACCACATCCTGTGGCGGAGGGCCGTGGCGTAGCGCCGTGCCGCCAGGCGACCTTGCGTCCCACAGGACGGGCTTATCGCCTCAGTCTCCACGGACACGGGGCAGCCCCCTCTCAGGCCCGGCGACGCAGCGCACCGCTTCTGTCCACGCGCACGGACGGGAGCGAGCGCAAGTGGCAAGGAAAGACGAACAAGATCAAGACAACATGTGGCTCTGACAGGGGGGAGGACACAGGGGCAGGGGTTGCGGTA
Source organism: Mallotus villosus (assembly GCA_903064625.1). Taxonomy (NCBI): domain Eukaryota; kingdom Metazoa; phylum Chordata; class Actinopteri; order Osmeriformes; family Salangidae; genus Mallotus; species Mallotus villosus. The sequence goes on along the minus strand of CAEFZP010004571.1, from coordinate 187,372 downwards.
CAATCATTTTAACAAAGTTAGGAAAGACTTCTGAACTCATGCACTCGACTGCATGTGCAAAGACAGATGTGTATCGGAGGGGCACTATTAGAATCGTTTCTGCCTCTGTCAGCCAATGTACACACGGCCTGTGTTGACATTAAATCCATTACTCAAAGTCCAAAAGGGAATATGATTTACGTATGCTCTTAAAGACCTTGAATGAGGTTCCTGGAGCTACTTGAGGGCGTCCATTTCCAGGGCACTTGAGACCAGTGTTCAACAACACGTTATAGTGCCGCAAACACCCAAATTAGGCCTCCGACCAAGACAAACTCGGAGGTAACTAGACAAGTCTGCGGACAGACCTTCAACCCCACTGCTCCTCGACGATCATCCAACCTTAGCTACAGCTGATCCAATCAGGTCTGCCCCTTTTCCCTGATTGCAGGTCTCCACTGGTAGAGAGGCTAGCACCTGCAGTCAGCACGGATCTGGGATCGGATGACCCGAGCCGAAAGCAGGAGAGGACGCATGAGAGAAAGAGAGAGAGAGCGGCTACTGAGATTTTCCTGTGTGACCCCCATCTCACAGCCCTGGAAGAGAAAGGGTGCTGCTCAGGGCCTATATCGGACACAGATCCAGAACAAGTCTGGGATGAATTTAAAATTCAACACAGCACATCACTCCAATGCTCCAATTACACTGACAAATGACTGTATATTGCCAACAAAATGTTTGCGGGGGAAAATAAATCTAAAAAAGAATGCATTATGTAGTATAAAGTGTTCTTGGCCATTTCCTCCAGCCCAAAATAATACAGTTAAGGTGCACAGCTAATCCAATGCGGAGTGTATCGTTATCAGCTGGGAAACCACAATCCAAGAATCCAGACAATGTAATGTTTCAACATGTAGACAGTGTAGTTAGAACTGAGACCAGGTCACAGAGGGTAAACATTCTATAGAATCCTTTACCATGAGGGTGGAGGGGTGGGGAGGGGGTGGAGAAGGTCAGCAAGGGGAAGAGACAGAGAAAGGGGTTAGGAGACAGAATCCTAGGCCATAACAGGGGCCTAACCTCCCCCTACACTCCTGCACCCCTCCAGCCCCCCATCCCCTCCAGCCCCCCATCCCCTCCAGCCCTCCAGCCCCCCATCCCCTCCACCCCCCCCATCCCCTCCAGTCCTCCCCAGGCAGCCTCAGGGAAGCTGGGGATCAATGGAGCTGCCTAGAATTCCAGCAAGCCCCACAGGGGACCAGAGGGAGGAGGAACCATGTAAGGAGCAACAGCAGCAGCAGGCCCCATGAAGGCCCCCAGCAGGCCCCATAAAGGCCCCCAGCAGGCCCCATGAAGGCCCCCAGCAGGCCCCATGAAGGCCCCCAGCAGGCCCCATGAAGGCCCCCAGCAGGCCCCATGAAGGCCCCCAGCAGGCCCCATGAAGGCCCCCAGCAGGCCCCATGAAGGCCCCCAGCAGGCCCCATGAAGGCCCCCAGCAGGCCCCATGAAGGCCCCCAGCAGGCCCCATGAAGGCCCCCAGCAGGCCCCATGAAGGCCCCCAGCAGGCCCCATGAAGGCCCCCAGCAGGCCCCATGAAGGCCCCCAGCAGGCCCCATGAGGCCCCCAGGCCCCATGAAGGCCCCCAGCAGGCCCCATGAAGGCCCCCAGCAGGCCCCATGAAGGCCCCCAGCAGGCCCCATGAAGCTGGATGATTCAACCTGGGATGTCCCTCTGCGGGACGTAGAGGGGCCGTTTTTCTGCTCGCTCACACACTGAAAAACACGAGAGGCGTTGGAGCCCAGGGAGGACTGCGGGCGCAGCTGCACACACACACACACACCGAGAGAGGAAGGTTGACGGTGGAGGAAGGTGGTTTTAAATACCTTTTATACAGCACTGAGAGGAAAGGCTATGGTACTGGCAGTGTTTGTTGTCCCATACGCTGGAGTTAAACAGTGCAACATGTTGATTTGTTGATGTTTTTTTGTTAAAAGTTGTAATTGTGAAGGAAGGGTGGATGTTAATCATGGGTTTCCCTAGGGGAAGCCCTGCGGCTGCTATAGATAGGGTTTACGGCTCACTACACTCAAGTATAGAGCAACAGCCCTCTATTATGTAAACATGAGCCTTAATTGAAACTCTCCCAAGGAGTACGTCCAATGCGAATGTCTGCCACCCCCTTGTGGTATATAATAGTAGGACAGGCCATTAATCTTTAATATCATCAGAGCAGTTAATTCTAATGGAATTCTCCATCTGTGGATTACACAGCTGGCCAATGATGACAGGGTGCCTCTATTTTACTAACTTGATTAGAGCTTTCCATATGTATGTGCTTTCATGTCCAAGTAAAACACTACAGACCGTACTGTTGGCAGCTCTATATAACTCGAGAGCAAAAGCAGATTCATGATACAGCTGCAGTTGTATAGTTAGCTGTTTAACAGTGCCATCTACTGGACAAAATGGGAACCAAATCTTTTCAAATGTATTTGGCGTAATGCTAAGGAAAGGTCTGAGTGTGTGTGTGTGTGTGTGTGTGTGTGTGTGCGCCTGTGTGTGTGTGTGTGTGTGCCTGTGTGTGTGCCTGTGTGTGTGCCTGTGTGTGTGTGCCTGTGTGTGTGCCTGTGTGTGTGCCTGTGTGTGTGCCTGTGTGTGTGCCTGTGTGTGTGCCTGTGTGTGTGTGTGTGTGTGTGTGCCTGTGTGTGTGTGTGTGTGTGTGTGTGTGTGCCTGTGTGTGTGTGTGTGCCTGTGTGTGTGTGCCTGTGTGTGTGTGTGTGTGCCTGTGTGTGTGCGTGTGTGTGTGCCTGTGTGTGTGTGCCTGTGTGTGTGTGTGTGTGTGCCTGTGTGTGTGTGTGTGTGCCTGTGTGTGTGTGCCTGTGTGTGTGTGCCTGTGTGTGTGTGTGTGTGTGTGTGCCTGTGTGTGTGTGCCTGTGTGTGTGTGTGTGTGTGTGTGTGCTGTGTGTGTGTGCCTGTGTGTGTGTGTGTGTGTGTGTGTGTGTGTGTGCCTGTGTGTGTGTGAGCCTGTGTGTGTGTGTGTGGTGTGTGTGTGTGTGTGAGCCTGTGTGTGTGTGTGTGTGTGTGTGTGTGTGTGCCTGTGTGTGTGTGTGTGTGTGTGTGCCTGTGTGTGTGTGTGAGCCTGTGTGTGTGTGTGTGTGTGCCTGTGTGTGTGTGTGTGTGTGTGTGTGTGTGTGTGTGCCTGTGTGTGTGTGTGTGTGTGTGTGTGTGTGTGTGAGCTGTGTGTGTGTGTGTGTGTGTGTGTGTGTGTGTGTGTGTGTGTGTGTGCCTGTGTGTGTGTGCCTGTGTGTGTGTGTGTGTGTGTGTGTGTGTGTGTGTGTGTGTGTGTGTGTGTGTGTGCAGTCTCACCTGAGAAGAGAGAAGACACTGTAGGAGTTTCTGACAGAACTCTGGTCCACCTGAAGCAAACTATTCTTCTTCCTTTCAGAGTTGTCCTGTGAAGGACATTTTACACCAGGAGAGAGAGAGAGAGAGAGAGAGAGAGAGTACAGCCAAGGTCACTCAATTATACTTTGCTATTTTGCTCCGTAGACTATTCCAGGACACTGACAAAAGGCGGTACCTTCTGATCAAAGTCAGCTGCATAGTAACCATCGTTCAATCCAAAAATAATCTCATTTGGGTTCCTGGAGCGGATCTGTGAGAAGACAAAGAGGAGGCGTGTCACTGGGAACCACCACGTCAGAACAGGGCATTCATGACAGCGAGGACGCGGCAGGGCGCGGCGTGTCTGACCTGCTGGCCTGCGTATCGGAGGCCGTCCAGGTTGACCTTCCACTCGATGAGGAGCTGGTACTGCTGCTCTCGGCCGCCCCAGATCCTCACCACGAAGCTGGACACGGACGTGTCCAACAGGTCCGGCAGCATGCCAAAGTCCAGACTCCGCCATGTTGGATTCTGCCGGGGAGGGGAGGGGGGAGAGAAACACAGACAAGAAATAAATCTAATTTCATGAACATGCAGGGACACTGGGATTGGAAACTCCATCTGACAGTTGGCCTCCAAAACTCGAACTTGAATTGAGGCGCTCTGGCACAATAGCAGGCTGTCAGTGAAGGGACTGGGGGATGGGGGGAGCTGAGGTCAACCAGGCTGCGATGATGTCATTTAACAACCGCCACGTGACGTCACAGCAAAATGTGGACACGTTCAACCTTAATATCCACAAGGCTCTTTCTGGAACCCTTGGGTAACACCGATCACTCCAGTCTTATAGACTGAACTCCCTTAACGACATAAAACGTCGGAATTTGAAGGTCCATCTGTCAGCTGTCAGAGAGCACAACAAACGTTTCCATCATTTCAAAGTCTCCGGTGGTTTCCTGTTAGAAGGAATACTGAACTGATAATCTCTTGTTTTTGGATGGAGCCAGACGCACAGCGAAAACCTTTGCGGACAAAGCGTGCGTGTGCACGTGTCTGTGTTTGGCAGAGGGAGGAGGAGAGCACAACGTCTCGTAACAAAACAGGAAGAACGATCGACAATAGGGGAAACCGACAGAACACTCGATAGCCAAAGGTCACCGGTGAGGAATGCTGACGTTGTCAACGTTATCATATTCACACACGCTTTCTGGCGAGGGGGGCATTAGCGCCTGCTGCCCCGGGGCAGACACAGGAAAGGTAGGCTGGAAAGGAAAACGCCAAGGCCAGCTCCTGGGCCTGGACTTGGTCTGATAGCATTGCTCTGTTGTACTTGGCTACATTCAGACAGAATGGAGCAGCAGGCTGCCGTTGGTGCATGTGGCCTGGGCAGGGGACGGGACAGGGCCGGGCTAGTGCTGTAGAACTATACTGGAGCCAGGCTCCTCCAGGCAAGCAGGACGGCCTCATGACCCACCTGGTGACACTGGAAGCTACGAGAGCGAGGAAGCAGGATGCTACAGTCGTGTTAGCTGAGGGTGTTAGCCTTGTTAGCCTTCCTCAGCACTGACAGAGAGCCAGCTGCCTGCCTGTCTGTCTGCTGCTGCTGATGCTTTTAGTCAGACAAGAGACAGGAGGTCCAACTGAAGCCTTATGTGAAGGCACGGTGTGTCCTAAGTGCTCCCGGGTTCCTAGTGGCTTCAAATATTCATGCTCGGGACGGGTACACAACTGGGAACCTAGCAGGGAGGATACAAAGAGTGTGTGTGAAGAGTTGACACGTCCAGAGGCGTTGTTAGGAGATTAGAGAGAGGTGGGAGGCAGCTCTGATGCGTGTGGACGACCGACGGCTACCGCAGCTGGCTGGAATCACAGTCTTTTACACCTCACTGGAGAATGTGACACACTGTTAACACTGTAACTGTCTGAGTGACTGGGTCTGCAAAGTCACCAGGGTAGTGTGGTGGGAAAAACCAGGGGTCATCACGGGGTCACGTAATCCGAGGTACACCGAGACCCTGATGTCACCATAATCTAAGTACTTCGGCTCGTCAATTTTGGAATTGATTAACTAATTACACAAAGTCCGACCGTAACAAAAGGAACGCCCTGTATTGCAGAACAGAACACTGTCAGATTGTGACACTCACCAGCGAATCCCGGATGACTTCACTCTTGTAAAAGCCTGCAAAGACAGAACAATGGAAACATTAGGGAAGTGAAACGGCCCAGTGCAGACCAATTATTTGGAGAACACATTTACAAGCTCAAAATGAAAGAGGTCTTGGGCCATCAAACTACTGTACAGTAAACTCCCCCCCGGGGTCGGGTTTTGCTTGAACTTACTAAAACCAAAAATGAGAGAGATGCTTGTCTGATGGAGCATAGAGAGCAGTGGGCTTCCCCGCTCCCCTACCCCCCTCAAGCCAAGCAGCTTTGCTTCTCATAACAGTGTAGAAAGGTGCTTACACCTCCTTTATGTCTCTGCTGAAAGGGCTCTTCTCTTCCTGCTCCGGATATTATGACAAAAACATATTACAGCTGGATCAGAGGCTGCAATATCCCTTTCTGATATGATGCGTTCAACAACCAGGACTGGCATGTGGTCGACCCTCAGAACGTACGATATAACAACCAAAACCAACATCCAATACTCCAAAATCACTCCAGATGTGAATGCATGTCAGGTGAAGTGCTTGAGATGACATTGCTGAATTGAGTCTTCAGATTTAAGCGAGAGGGGGGGGCTGTTGATCGTGCTAAAAGGGAAGTGACCTGGATGGTCGAGGGGAGGAAGAGAGGAAGTGAACTGGCACCTCTGGATATCCGGTCCTCCAGAGAGAGATGGAGGGTGAAGTACGTGTCCAGCAGAGGAGAACCATTCCTGTTCACGATGTTTCGGGCAGCGATGCTTCGGAGATGACGTAACCGCCTCTGTGATGGAGAGAGAGAGAGAGAGAGAGAGAGGAAGTTAAACAGGAGAGGAAGAGAAATAGAGTGCAGGGCTATGGAGTGGAGGGGCAGGTGCTCAGCACCACAGAGTCTTTAACGTCATACTGTCGGAAAAAGAACGGCGGTACAACTATAACAAATTAGCCCATAGTCACATGCTAGCCATCTACTCTACATTTGCCACAGTTCCATGAGCATCTTTGGAGCAGTGAGACAGGCCATACTGTACCATCTGAGCAGTGAGACAAGTAGTCTTCGTAGCCTACAGTACACCTCAGACCAGCGAGGACTCTTCTATGAAACACGCTCCAATCCTCCGAAAGAACATGACCGTTCACCGTTGTTGGATATTAGTCAAACGTCCGCCCTTACAAATAACTTGACCAAGTGGTCCCTCCTGCCTGATACAGATCCTGCTGGATGAGGGAAAGGCTGCATCAACCCTCCTCCATCTGACCCTCTTCCTGGAGAACAGGCGACTTGGGACCAGACTGTGACAGTCAAACAATGGTTCCAAGACAGCCTAGCGCCTCAGCCGGGGTGGGGGTGACATGAGCCCTGTGAAAGGAGCAGTGCCATTCACCAGGTCCCCCCCGTCTCTCTCCCGGCCCAGTAGAGTCATAGCAGGAAGTCCAGAACGAGCCAGTCAGGCATGCAGGCATGCAGGCATGCCGGCCCTCACCTGATCTAGCCCACATTCTTCATCTCCAGCAGCAGACTTGAGCTGCCATCGCCAGGCATATTAGGGATAAATCTAAGTCATGGGTTGTATGCCCTATAAGATTAGGAGCCGCAGGAACAAAAACTAGATTTGTTCAACCAGGGGGCTTCTCCCCCGCCCCCCCCCTCCTTCAGAAATGTAATTTCTGAAAAGAGCTCATCTAGACCATGGCTGAGGGATTGGGAGGGGGGGGTCTGGAGAGAGACCATTAGACAGAGGGAGACAGTGTGAGAAAGAGGGTGAGACAAAGTGGAAGGCGAGAGCCTTGTACCAGCAGTGCTAGTGGTCACCATTAGACTAATGTGACATGTTAGAATGGTCTCAAAAAAATCCTTCTCATGTTCTGTTCCAATGGACTTTTCGTTTGGTCAAAGGTCACATGTGGTCACATGTGATCCCATACGTGGTAACCTATGACCCAGTGGTCTCATTCACTTTTCAGCCAACTCAATCTTAGCATCTGATACTAGTCCCATTCTCTGCAACTGTACAGTCCTTAGAATGCTAAAGACACCTTGTAAAAGCACCCGTATGATACGTGTACATTGCTCAGATCGGGCTAGTGAGTTGGTATCAGTAAATGTGTAAAATAATAAATATATACAGAAAGAATGAATGAATGACATATGAGTGGATACTGTATGCTACAGCTGCAATGGAAATTAAATTCAAAGGAAGGTCAACACAAACTGCGATATATTTGCAGTAGGAGCTTTAAGGAATGAATGCCTGGCTTTCTACCGATATCTATTATGCATAAAGCATAGTTCCATTTGTGAGTCGCTAGTTTTAACGTTGGGTTAGTTTGTGTTGTAAAAATGGTGGTTGCCACTATGCTAAGCTCTTAGAAAAGGTTTGCTTAAAAAGACAGCCTGTGCCTTCTGTGTTTGTTAGCTAATTACATCGACCCCGTGACAGTCTTGCGTTTATTCTGGTGCTTGTTGACCTGGCTTGTTGCAAGAAAGCTTCTGTATGTCTATCTACTGTATGCTAAATGTCATCCCTTCGTTGCTAAAAATGCGATAGCAATATCTGCAAGTTAGCTATTAAACTACATGGCTATACTGAAACATAGTGATGGTAATTAGTGATGAGTTTAATGTTTTTTGTTCTTTGCTTTAAGTTAAGTTATCAGACTTCCAAGGCTTAGAGTTAGCCAGCTAGCAGTGCTAGTATAACACTAGCCATTTCAGCTAACCGTGCCTTAACTCTAGCTTGGTGAGTTAGCTAGTCATGCAATGTAGGCCTGCAATGTTCACTCCACTGTAGCATTGTAGTTTTGCAAAGACAGCAATAACATTCTATTTTCTATTAACGTGCGTACTGCAAATACTCAAATATGATGTTTGAATGCACGTCCTTACCTGCTGAGAGGTGAGTTCTACGTGCAAAGCTCGTGAAGATGAAGATCCAGAGTTTGTGACAGAGCCAGCGGGGACAGCGAGATCCCGACCGGTGATGGAGTTCATCCTATTGGCACCCGGGGCGTTCGCTTCATTCAACAAAATATCCCATCACCAACATCCAGAAACCTACGGTTGTATATATGTATATGCACTCATTAATAGGGAAAGGTGTTCCGACGAAATATACCACTAAACAGTCCAGTTAACTAGTTGCTGTCAGACAGCTTGCGACATAAACAAAGTATGGAAAGGAAATCCGCCTTTTTCACGGACGGACCCCGGAAGATTTCTGATTGGGCAACAGTGGTTGCCAGTCTAATATAGGCGTTACCTTTTAGTCAATGACAACGTTTCCATTTGTCCAATTTAATGCCAATCATTTGAAAAGGGTCGGTTGTTCTTGAAAAGTGCTCCAATTGAACATGGATAAGTTACCTGAATTGTGTGATAGCGTTACCTGCTGGTAACGTTGCAAACAGCATTGAGAACCAAATCGCATTTTGTGAAATATACATTTAATTAGCATATTGTATTTAATGTACATTAAAAGTTGTGTGGTTGTGTTAAGTGACTCATTCGTACGGTGGCCCTGAAGTGCAAAACACCCCCCCTAATATGAGTGCATCCCTCAAATGAAAACACTCCCCTCAAATACGAGTCAACTCCCCCCAAATAGGATGACTTGCTCACCTCCCCCCAATACAAAGACACGCTCCTCCAAATGAAGAACGACATAACATTAACTCAAAACTACATTACCATATTACCATATACTTAATAAAGTATATATCTATCTATTTATCTATCTATTACATTAACTCAAATCGGAAATGGTTGGTACAACACATTCGTCGCTGAATGGGTGCAGTAACTAACAGGGAATAAGAAATTGATCGACAGAAGTACGAAATGCAATAGCCTGACAGAGTTGTACGTGCACCAGGACAGTTGTTTAGCTATCGAAGCAGGTAGCAAGTAGGCCTACTTATGCAAAAGTATAAATTGCTTGTTGGGGCACTGTTTCGACAGCGCCATAGGGCTGCGCTTTACCATCGCCATCTAGTGGTTTACTGTGAGAACTATGAATTTGTTTTCTGTTCTATTCTATTGAACTACAAATATTATTTTAATATATCCAATCATTTTCTGTTCTGTTTATTTGTCAGGGATGCAATACGGAAGCTTTTTACCATGTGTGTGAAGTGAAGATCACAGATGAAGGAGCTGACACTTGCTATTTTTCAACACTGTTGCATTTGGGTTTTTCTATACTGCCATTGGTTCTTTCTATAGGCTACTGCCATTGGTTCTTTTCTATACTGCCATTGGTTCTTTCTATACTGCCATTGGTTCTTTCTATACTGCCATTGGTTCTTTCTACAGGCTACTGCCATTGGTTCTTCTCTATACTGCCATTGGTTCTTTCTATACTGCCATTGGTTCTTTCTACATGCTACTGCCATTGGTTCTTTTCTATACTGCCATTGGTTCTTTCTATACTGCCATTGGTTCTTTCTACAGGCTACTGCCATTGGTTCTTTTCTATACAGCCACTAGTTATTTCTATACTGCCATTGGTTCTTTATACAGGCTACTGCCATTGGTTCTTTTCTATACTGCCATTGGTTCTTTCTGTACTGCCATTGGTTCTTTCTACAGGCTCATTTCGTACTTCTGTCGACCAATTTCTTATTCCCTGTTAGTTACTGCAATACAAAGACACGCTCCTCCAAATGGAAAACAACATTACATTAACTCAAAACCACATTACATTAACTCAAATCGGAAATGGTTGGTACAACACTTTCGTCGCTGAATGGATGCAGGAATAAGAAATTGATCGACAGAAGTACGAAATGCAATAGCCTGACAGAGTAACGTGCAACAGGACAGTTGTTTAGCTATCGAAGCAGGTAGCAAGTAGGCCTACTTATGTAAAAGTATAAATTGCGTGTTAAGGGGCACTGTTTCGACAGCGCCATAGGGCTGCGCTTCAATTCCGCCATCTACCGGTTTCAAGTGTAAATTACAAGTGCAGTTCTCATAGTAAACCACTAGATGGCGATGGTAAAGCGCAGCCCTATGGAACAAGTTTTTAAACGTTGAGTTACCGTAATGTAATGTTGTTTTCCATTTGGGGGAGTGTGTCCTTGTATTGGGGGGGAGGTGAGCAAGTCATCCTATTTGGGGGGAGTTGACTCGTATTTGGGGGGAGTTTTCATTTGGGGGATGTACTCATATTAGGGGGGGGTGTTTTGCACTTCAGGGCCACCGTAAGAACCAAATCTAATTTTGTGAAATATACATTTAATTTGCATATTGTACTTAATGTACATTAAAAGTTGTGTGGTTGTGTTAAGTGACTCCTTCGGGTTATTTGTTTTCATTTGTAATTGAAATGCACCCTAAACAGAAAAGTTTCTTCAGTCAACTCTGACACTGGACCATCTTCAGCCATCTCCTTTGAGCAGTCTCTGTCTCTGTATGGTAGACAATGTATTAGAGGTAACTCAAGGGGCAGCACTGTATGAACAGCAATCCTTAATCTCAAACGTAAAGTAGCTTGTTGTTGTAAGCTCAGTCAGGGGCTCTAAACCAATGACACTGTAATAGGTGAGGTGTGCATATTCTGCAGACTGTGTTGGTCACATACAGGAATCCAACGGGATTTGACTGTTCACGTTTTCTATATCAGTACTTAATAATATGGAAATAGCTTTTTATCCAGCTCATCTCTTGGATGACTGAGTATTGAGGATTAGTTTTACATTGAGGTTGTGAAGAATATGTTGAAGAGGAATTACCCAAACGTAGTCAGATGTATTATACGATTGTGTAAAAAAGGAAACATAATTAACTATGTACATGTTTTATTCTCAAAATATACAAAACATTGAATTTAAATAGGCAGATTGTGATGAACTATACACAATATAAAGGCTGTGCTGTGTTTATTTCTTTATGTATTGTACATTAATCAGACTAAGCTGTACAATGATTTTTGCAAGTCACAAAGGTGAAGCCAGATGAAACTGCATTTCAGAGTATACTGCCATTAGTTTGTGCCATCATTTTATTTTCATGACAGTGGTAGATCGACTATGTTTGGCATGACATACCAACGCTAGTTCCTTCTTTGATGATTTTCATATTATAACATTCTTGTAAAGCAAGACAAAGACCTGACATCTTTATGTCTTCACATACAGCACATTATTTCTGATCCCTTGCTTTTCATCGTTCTCATTCATCAACAGTTCATCCTCAGACAAGACAAACAGTACCCCCGGGGTACAGGCCTCAGGTCTTGCCTGATCGTCCTAATCTTAACCTCCACAACATTTGGTCATCTCCTCTGGGCCTCACGTACTGCTGAACCTCAAGGCACATGTCCATTCAGCAGGCCAGCCAATTCCTTTAGTGTCGGGCAAGTCATTTGGGTTAAATGACAACGTCACGACTCACAGCACAAATAGTGTATCTTGCATTGTCCTGCATTTCTTTTACCAAGAGCATTCAAAAGAACATTCTGGTTTATAAGGCATCTTAAGGGTGAGTCATCACATGTACAAAAAGTGCATTGATCATTTTCAAAGGGAAGAAAAAGGTACACATTTCCATAAGGTGAGGCACACTTTCCTTCTTGCACAAAACACAATTAATACTTAATGGCACCAATCAAATATATACACATGCGTTCCCCAACATATGCAAAGCCTTATTTGATTGAACAAAATTCCTTCATTTTCATGTTCCAGCAGAATCCACGTTGGGTGAGGGGTGGCGCTTGAGGTCAACGACCAGCAGATCTTTGGCTTAAATCAACCAGTATTGACCCATCAGTGAACCAATACCTTACAATTGCATTGTTTGTGCATAGAGCAAAGAGAATAGTCTAGGTTTGGACAATTCCATAAGAGGAAAATCCTTGCTACCTGTTCACTGCATAGTTTCACCTTGTAGCGCCACCTGCACCTGAATGTGGGAGATTCTTTGCATCCCGTTCTCTACCGTCATGACAAATAACTAGGGCCTTTAGGTTGATAGCACCTTGCCATAACCAACTTCAAGGACTTTAACACCACCTAATCCCGCCTTTAACAGAGGACAAAGAATCTCAAGCACGGGAGGCAGCTGAAAAATTGTTTTTACAAAAACATTAGTGGTGTACAGATTCAAGTTCAATAACGTATCAGAGCCAGGCACGAGAGCAGAGAGGCGGTTCTGAAGCAGCCGTCACAGGTCACAGGTCAGAGGGTCCCAGAGAATCCCTCTCATTGGATGTGCAGCATGTCAGTCTCCTTCAGGCCGAAGCGGGTCTTATGCTTGTCAAAGAGGGTGCAGAGGGACCGGATGTACATGCCATGATACAGGTCCACCATATCCTGGGTCGGCTCCTCAACCTTCGGCACTGTGACTGGCTCACCAACTGAAAAATACATACATGCACGTGCGTGTTGGTGGTACATCCGAAGTTGAGAACAGGAACGTTAAACATTAATAAGTACTGGATATTGGCTGGTGTAAATATTGACTGTGGCTGGTCCTGGCTGACAAAGATGAACAGGAACAAGTCCTTGAACAACTAGCTGATACTGATTGTGAAATCACTGCCCTCACTGCACTCAAAGATTAACACAATAAATTCCAAATATATATAATTAACTAACACATCTAATAAGTCAAATACATACATGTAAAGTTGACTTAAATTCCGACAAGGCATTATAATTCAAATCATTCTTATTTATGATCCCCCTCCACTAACTGAACCCCAAAGAAAGAAGGATCTTTTCTAACCGATGGTGATGATGGGCTTGCTGTAAGGTACGAGGCCCCAGCTGTCTGAGGAGAAGAGCCCGCAGCCATGGAACAGACAGGGGGCGAAGCCCAGCAGCTTCTGCAGCCTCCTCTGAGCCGACCTGCACCAGGTCCCCTCATCAAATATCACCTGCTTGTACACATCATTCTCCCCAAAGGAGTACACGGGCACCAGGTCGGATCTGGAAGAATCAACAGGGCGTCATTAGCCTCGTCATGTCACTCACAGGGTTAGATGAGTTAACTACTGTGTGTGCCAGTCACTGTAGTTCACACTCGGACGTAGTTTTTGATGAGAAACGACGACACCTCCGTTAGAATACTGTGTAACGTTATGTATATGCTGTTATCCAACGTGTTATGAATGAGGGTCTACATAACAGCATTATTATATTTACTTAACAAAAATCCAAGCCTCTTTAGACAAGGTACGACTGGGGTATCTGTAATCCTTGACTATACGATTATTTCTGAAGTAGGTTTGTTTGGTTTAGCGGAGCCAATCCAACCATGAGTGTTTGTTTGTGTGCTGAACAGGGAATTCCAATAGCTAGCTCCCAGATTTAGCTGTTGTTAAATCCTATCCAGTCTTTTGGCCATTGTCGTGTTATTTGTGTGTTTATTTTAGCGTCAAGCCACCTGTACCGATCCCCATGTGTAATCAGGATTTGCCAAAACGTTATGTTCACTATTTTGTGCCCATTTGTGAGTCATGGATCTTTGTGATGCAAATCAGCAGTTCAGTTTGTTATCATACCCCCATGTTCTTGTATTAGCTCTGCTTTAGGTGGTGTGTGTTAATCTCACCCTTTCTGAAGGGCTAGTTTCACAAAGCCCTTTCGGTTCTTCAGTGTGACCGTATTCATGCCGGGCCTGCACTCCAGGGACTCCGCCGCTCCTCCGACTACGATCACCACCGCATTTCCAGTGCCATTCCGCGAGAGGAGGTAGTCGATGGAGTTTCTGTTCACTGGGCAGATGCCTGGGGTGGGACGTGACGATGATTTAACGCAGTGCTCAAACAAACATACATTAAAGTACTCTACCAGTGGCAACATGGCAGTTCAAAAAGCAACGATTGGCCACTGAATTTTGTACCTTCATAAGAATACTGGAATTGCAAATTTAGCAAAAGCTCTCTGTAATAGCGGCATCAGCGAATCTAGTCCGAGAGAGAGACGGGGAGTATGTTTGAGCTGAGCAACAGGACAAAGCTCAGTTCTCCAAGATAACCCAACGCCGATACAGCACAACTGTTATCAACAGTGCAGAGGACAGACGCCTCCGCACAGGGCAGAAACCCTCAACCTGCTCACCTCCAGACATCAGATAGTCTCTCAGCACCGGCAGACGGAAGTTTCCGGCCAGAGTGGCCAGGGAGGGCTTTATGCCTGGGAACTTCTTGGTGAAACCGGTGGCCTCGGTCCCAAAGTTACAGAATGCACCAAAACAGAAGATGCCGTGGGGGTGGTAGCCAAATATGTAGTTACGGCTGGGCAGAAGGTCATGGGTCTTTATGAGCTGAAAAGTAGAAAGACAAAAGAGGGTGTGTGAATACTTTAATTCAGTAAACAAACACAAAAGGTAGAAGGCCCATGAGTCGAAGAAACTCAGTTTATAAAAGCCATTCAACGTTTTCCTGCTCATTCTCCAATGTGTGAAGTCAATTCACAATCCACACAAGAACTGACAGACATTTGAAGGTGATGCGTGTCTGGCAGCAAAGAGAAGAAGAAAGGATGTCAACCTGACAAGCTACTGGAAGTATCCTGGGACAGTAGCCATGTATTCTGGTGCAGTGTATTTAGCTGAAGCCCCATTTAAGGAAAGAACTTCATATCAATTTAGCCCTGATTTGACCTACTCCTAATCTTCATGCCCAGGTACAGCAATAAAAGTAATTGCCAATAAAACATTATGTTCAATTGTTTATCTTGTTGCTATAAAAAAAAACTTTAAGTTGTTATATAAACGTTAATTTTTTATAGTTATATTCCATGGTGCCAGATGGTCAGTAAAGCGAGACCCCAATGCCGCTATTACAGAAGAAATTAAAAGGGCACACAAAACCATGCTTGGATCCAAACAGAGGTGTGTGCACAGGGTTCCCAGAGAGGTTAGTTAAACAGGGCTGTTGCATAAGCACAGCTGACAACCTCCAGGAGATGTGCTGGAGGTCTGCTGCAGAGATGGCTTGACAGATGTAAAGGGATCTACTATCTGGTGATGGCAAGTAACGTTTTTGTAATTGTAACATTCAGGAATACGCAAGGAGAGCTTGTCCATTGGTCAACAGAATCTCTAGCCACACATATACCTCTAATCAAATAAACCCATCTTATTCAGCGTTCACTGACAGATATTGAACCATAAAATGATCTCATCACGACACCCAGACGACAGCTGTAAAACGATGCAAAAAAGCACAGAACAGAACAAAGTTCAAGTTCCAAGACAGCAAGGACTTGCCCAGTGTTAATAATCATGACTCATTATTGATTATAATGTTGGCTTTTCACCTTTATTCTAAACTCCTTGTATTTGCTTGTCAAGTGTTTTATATGGGCTAAAAACGAATTTTGCTGTAATTGTGATATTACAGTAAATGAGTATGAAATCACAAACTTGGTAAGACCACAGAGGGTTAATATAGGCTACTTACTATTCTTTGGTATAAGGGGCCAACAAACAGGAGAGAGAGAGAGAACAGAGAAAAAAGCAGCATCCTGGTATTCGAAAAATGAAGAATCCCAAAACTGATTTAGGAGTGTGTTCATCGTTTTAAACAAATCAACTCTTGTAAACTGGTCCATTTCATTTGCATTTTTTTTAAATAATTGCGTATTTCAAATGTTTTATCAAAAGGTAATTGCAACAAATTCAGATAATGTCAATGTCATTACATGACTGACAACCCAATTAAAAAGGTTTCTTATTCAAGTGGAAGTAAACTGAAATCAATCATTATGGTGATTTCCTAAAAAGTGTTTAGGCGGGGGGGAGCAACTGAAGAGAGACTTGGAAGTCAAATAAACAACTCATCAACTGCATTCTCTCCTATCAGGTAGACTGAAGTCTAACACTCAACCGACGAAATAATCAACAGGGGAAAGGAACAGTCGAAAGCCAATCGATGATACCGACTCCAATAACACATCTTATCGCCCATAAAGCCTGTGCTACAGGGAATCCGCAGCATAATCAATGAGTATTACTGATCGTTAACTTCATATCGGAGTAGCAAAAGGAGTACATTACATCATAGCTTTTTCCATAGGCTAAACAACAAGTACACACTGTTTCTGAGAGATAACGATGTAAAATACAACAACAACCCTTCATCCTTTTACATGATAGACAACACTAAATCCCATACATTCAAGGGCAGAAAAACACCTACCCTGATTGGAAAGTAGTCTCTGAAGTATGTCCACATGGTCCAGTTCCTCACCCAAGAGGACCTCCTGCCACCTGGGGGGAAAAGAAAGAAAGATACCTCAGACTTGGATCATCAAAACCACCACCTGCTCCACCTGCTCCACCTGCTCCACCTGCTCCACCTCCTCCACCTCCTCCACCTCCTCCACCTCCTCCTCCACCTCCTCCTCCACCTCCTCCACCTCCTCCACCTCCTCCACCACCTCCTCCACCTCCTCCACCACCTCCACCACCCCCACCACCCCTCCACCACCTCCTAACTCAGAACATAAGGGGTGACCTACCTTGTTTCGGAGTGTTCCAGTCAAATATGAGCCAGGCGGTGTACATGGCAGCGATGACCCAGCAGTCTGTACAGAACATGTACATGAGCAGTATTGTGCAGGCAACACCTGGAAAGAGGGAAGGGTGTCAGGGACGAACATCTCAGTGACACTACGGCAGCAGGTGACTTATGTCACATGGAAGAGACAACATTTGAGGCTGTCAACAACCTCCCCTTTGCTGGAAATGCTATTCTGAGAAAATAATGCCATACACAGTGAGGAAGAGAAAGAAGCTTACAGGCTTGGCCTGCTTATTAGAATTACAGTATGGAAATAGACTTATGTTTTTGAACAGTTTGCAGCAGCCACACAGACATTAAGAAGCATGCATACATTCTTTATCTCACACACACAAACACACACACACAACACACATGCTCACCCAGGGCCAGGAAGGACAGGACCCACTGCACCACAGACATGACTTGTAGATGTTTCTCCATCTTGGATCTGGAAGGCCAAGGAGCGGAGGGCAGGTCCTGCAGGGCTGAGAGAAGGCTGGTGCCGGTGCCTAGAGGAGGGAGATCAGGGGAGGAGGGGGACAAACAACCTCTTAAAACATAACACGCATTTTTCACATGGATTAAAAGCAGTCATGCCTTCGTGTTTAAACAGTCCACGAGCACAGGCTGAAGATAATGAGTGTAGCGATTGGATTCGTGGCTTATCCTCCTTTTTCAATTACACAGAAAACTGAGGCAGCTCCAAAGAAAACTAAACAGATGAGACCCTAGGAGGCTATTCTGTAACCAATGAGGACCTGGGTCACTCACCAGCATGGCCCGCTCACCAACTGATAAAAAAAGAAAGCTACTTTTCCACTGCACAGCTACATGTGTGCCGTTAGTGTAATAGCAGAGATCAGGAGTGACTGAGGAGAACTAATGCAGCTCAGCCACACAATACAGCCATCCTCGAGGAAAAGAGCCTCCCCAGTGGATGTCAGAGTCTAGTAATCCCATCTTTGAGGTCTGAAAATAACCCTGCTGTACCATATCGGCAAATACCATCACTCTACCAGTGCAGGCAAGCAGTGATATCGTACAGGACCAACACCTGCCAAAGGGTCCAGCCAGGTAACAGCCACTACAGCAGTGTTGCTGTCAAGACTCTCACACTTTGGTCCCTGGTATTCCCCGAGTTCCTGCGGCCATCCAAACCAAACATGGTCTGCATTTTCCAGTACATTTGTATTTTAGCAATTTAGCAGACATTTCTATCAAAATGATGCTACAAGTGTCTAGCAAACCTATGTTTTGCTAAACAAACCCCAGACAAAAAGTGGAAAAGTGCTTCACTCTCCTGTGCACACGGCAATACCAAAATCATGCCTTAGTCCAATTGTCCATAAACAAAGTACTCTTCTTAATTGGTGTCGGTAGTCTTGGTTTCTCAAACAATTAGAATTCGATTATTTTCTGGTGCGTCCAATTAACACAATATCTACGGGGCAGAATGACACATTCGTATACAGAGTGCGATTTAACGATGGTTTAGCGCTTACCTTTAAGGACACCGGAGTAGGCAGCAAGTAAGGTCTTCATAACTGAGGCTATCTTAAACACAGATGACAAAACTCAGAAATACTTGCTGCAATTAAGTTGTTTCACTCTACAACCCCTCTGTCACGACTGCATTCGACTGCAATGAAGTGACGAGCGGAGGAGACATTTAACCGGTACGGGGAGGAGCCACTAACGAGTGCGCAACCAACGAGGTTTACAGATGTCCAAACTGATGGGCTAACTGATATGGTCCCCGGCGGGGAAGAACACTGAAGTATTCTCTGGACTGCGGTAGCCTAGTGTATTTATCAAGTAGTGGACGGTCACGTGTGGCCTGTAACGGTCAATGTTCATGTTTTGACCATTCTAACCAACAAATTACATGAACACTGACCAAAGTAGGCTATGCCCTTTGTTATCCCAAAAGTGTGTCCCCTCAACAGAGACAGTCACTAATACAGAGTTTTGTATAATAAACAGAGGCAGATTGAGGCATGAAAATGTCGCGTAATTTGTGGTCAATCTGAATGTTGGCACTGGTTTAGCGGCATGCCCTCCCCTCCTCCATGCCTCCTGCTGCCCATGCCCAGCCTGGCACACATAGGAACCGGCCTCAGTAAGCTTTCATCAAGGTCAATCATTGATACAATACTGAGTGGAGATAATGAATAAACATGTCAAAACAGTCTTTAGACTTTATCCATGTGGCAATCCTCTGTTTTTAACTATTTAAAAGGAGATTCCAGGTAATGGATGTATTCAGGAAAGACTTGACTATTTTGATTTATATTTGAGAGTTTGTCAGTCTGCCCCCACCACTTTACACATGTATGTTTAATATGTTCAGAGCGGATCCAGGACCCGGAGTAAAAGAGTGAAATTAAAGTAAAACATTTAGCTGTCTTCCTCATCCCTGGGCATGTTGTTTCAAAATGTCTCCCTGCATGTCTGACTATCTCATGCTTTTGTTGCACTCTACCCTTTCCAATGAATGGAACTCTGAAAGTCTTGCAGGAACCTGCACAATATTACAGAATATAACTGAAAATAATTTTTGATACATTTCAATGAATTCTAAAAAACGTAAAAAATATATTTAAAAATCCCATGCTCCCAGGCGCTACTTGGGGGTTGATTTACAGTAATTGCCATGGCTGTATTGTTTTGTTACCCCAAAATGTTGTGGGTCCCTCAGATCTGCAAGCATTGATGAGTAAAACAAAAATGAATGCAACAGAAGGGTTCATTACTTAGCTCTTTATCCAACACAAACACAGATGGGAGAATGGCCCATGTCTAGACGTATTGCAAATATCAAATGGGTTCAGATCAGAATCAAAATTTCCTTTGGCTGATAACTAGCCATATCTATGACTGGCTGGTATCCTTGACTACAGAGCGTCACTTGTGAAACAGATTTGTTTTGGCTTGCCATCCCCTCTGTACTGTCCAATATGGGACTGTTGATTAGAGGGTGTTTCATCAGAAAATGGAGGACAAATCCACATCAAGTAGAAGCTAAACTAAGCTTACTGAAACAGTTACGTTTTATATTGATATACTTGTAGGAAGGCGGACAGGAGTATGTGCACTCTGTTTTCTTTCAACAAGGTAAATAAGGGACTCCTGTAAGATTAGATATCCCACAGAAGATACCAGCGTGTGTAACATGAGTCTTTATTATCCTTAGTGAGTACTTTGCCCGTTCCTAAAAGAAGTGGATATTGTTTTCACAATAACCGTACAGTAACAGAGGAATGAGAGACAACAGTACCATCCATGTGTGCCTGTATCAGAGCCACAGATAAAAGACACTGTTCAAAGCTCAAACCTGGTCATTAAACAGGGGCGTTCACATCGCCTCCCCTGTTTTCCGGATGTGTTATGTGTGATAAGGTCAGGCCGTCTCATCAACAACACACCGACCCTCGCACGCTTGTCTTGATTTGGAACACCTTTGGTTTTATTCTTTTATTGATAGTTCACTTGATTGAAACATTTATTGTGATATTATAGATTATAATGTCGGCTCTCCTTTCTCACAACATGATAATCTACAGCAATCACATCAGGGTTCAGCTGGTACAGAAATACATCCCACAAGGCACAATCTATAGCTCACTGGATACATGTGCATACCACGTAGGCTGAGGCCTTACCATGGTGGCTTGGTTTAGAATCTGGCCTTGGTTCTTTGCTGCATTCGTAGTCACAGTTCACTTACAGTGAATACTATCCAATACAGCACGACAAATTCCCCAAATATGTCTTTCAAATGTGTATCTGCCATTCCACCTGCTCTTTCCATATGACCTGCATGTTTTATCTGTAATTAACAAAGTGGTCAGCCTTTGTCATCCCTGTCACAACAGAGACGGCTAATCTCATTGGCCGGTTCCAGTGATACCCTCGCTATCTCCCATATCAACATCCCATCACATATTGTTGACTGAAGATGTTGGCGCGCATGGCGAGGGTTCATTTCCCCTCCCCCTTTTGTTCACGCTTGTTTCTCTATCTCTCTTGGCCCCTTTTATGTTCAATCATTTCTTCATCATTTCATTTGAACTTTCTATACCTCTCCCGTCTTTTCCCAACAAGGTCAGACTGTGTTGAAACGGTCTGGATACAGTCCATGTGAATGTGACACTGTGCCATCCTGCTGGTGTGGAAATGCCACACAGTGTACCAGCTCTGAAAGAGCTAAAGTTCACAGACAGTCGTATCTGGCAAAGTATTACGTTTATAAATCAATTCTTAATTGGCAGGTGTGGGAATACAGTGAATGAGACGTGGAATCTTCTACTGAAAGCTATTCAAGTTAAAAAAGAAAACAATATCAAGAGAATAGGGTGTTGCAAATTATTTTTTATTATTATTTAAAAGAGTGCAACATATTGCAAGATGTTGTTGTTAAATGCAGAAAACCAATACACTTGGTACAGTTGGAAACTGTAAATGCGGGCATCACCCTATTAAATGTGTTGCTGCAGCACCATTTAGCCTTTGACTTTATTTGAAAAGATCTGAAGCATTACACAAGTCACAAATCCTCCAGACAGATGTCACTTCCTCTGGGGATTAAGTGAAGAAATATAGGGACAAGATGATTAAAGTCCTCAGTGTCACTGTTGATTCCTTCTACAAATACACCAGATAAATCATATCCACCATTGGAAAGAAATTAAGACTATAAGTTCAATTTCCTGTGTTATACAGGATTTCTGTGATAAAAAATATGGTCAAATTCATTTTTAGACATGTTGGGATTTCAACTCGCCAACATGCTCTGTTTATACAAAATACTGATATGTATTGATGTATGATGTTGGATGTGCTGGTGCTCGTATCAGCAAGAGTTTTCTTTTGAGAGAAAACATGAAAGCAAATCTATTTTCCCTCTCAAAGTCGGGGTGCTCAGGTATAAAGGTCTTTAGATGAAACACTAGGAGGGTGCCCTCTCCGCTCCTCCCCACAGCCGCGCTCCACACCACACTCGCGCTCGCGCGAGCTCTCCCCACAGCCCTCGCGCCACACCACAAAACGCTCGCTCGAGGACGAGCAACACCACAGACCAAACACAAAAACCGAGAAGACGACGAGCGAGATGCGAGATCGACTCTGATCTATCAGGAAGTCTCGTCGTCTAGTCGCATACGAGATCTCTCGGATAGCGAGATATCGAGTCTAGGATGCTGCAGAGGAGTCTCGATGAGGGTAGGGCTCTCTCTCTATCTCTATCTCTGATATCGATCTCTCTAGTGGGATCGCTCTATCTCTATCTCGTCTCATCTCTTCTCTCTCTCTACTCTCTCTATCTCTCTCTCTCTGTCTCTCTCTCTCTATCTCTCTCTCTCTCTCTATCTCTCGTCTCTCTCTCTCGTCCTTCTCTCTCTCTCTCTCTCTCATCTCTCTCTCTCTCTCTCTCTCTCCTCCGACCCTTCCTCTCTCCGAGTCCTGTGTCCTGCTCAGACGAAGCTGAGGTGAGTGTCCTCGTCCACTCCGTACTGGGCCTTGTGCTCCTCAAACAGCTTGGAGAGCTCGTCCATGTAGCGCTGGTGAAGATCGTCCAGCTCCGCCGTGGAAGGATTCTCGTTCTTCTCCACCCTGATCGGCCGACCCACTGTGAAAAGGTCAAACGATACAGTGTCAAAGGCCATTGTGTGCAACATGCACGCTTCGATTTGATGACGGCCCCTGTTTGACTTAGATATCGTAATGCCATTTAAAGTTTGCCAAACAGATGACCACAGGCGGACAATGACCCACGCTGACCACTCTTGCTGAGGGGTTGCAGAAGACTGATGCAACAAGTTCAAAAGTGAAACACACAGCCCTATCTTTCCAGAAAAAAACAAAACTGCTACAATAGCTGCGTGACCAAGCCCCTGTGTAGCCTGTAGGTAGTTTAGTTGGGTTAGAGCATGTGCTGTGTTGTGGTATGCAGTCAGATACTCACCCACAGTGTTGATGGGCTTCCTGTAAGGCATGAGACCAAAGGAGTACTGAAAGAGACCGCGTGCGTGGAACATGGGCAGAGAGAAACCCATGATCCCTTGCAGTTTCTCCTGGATCCAGCGGAGCCAGGTGCCTCGATGGTTCTCTACCTGGTCGAACAATTCGTTTTCTCCAAAGGAGAAGACG
The DNA here is from genome assembly GCA_903064625.1 of Mallotus villosus. NCBI lineage: Eukaryota > Metazoa > Chordata > Actinopteri > Osmeriformes > Salangidae > Mallotus > Mallotus villosus. Next base: position 164,199 of record CAEFZP010004571.1, on the reverse strand, counting down.
GGGACCAGATGGGCCCTGGGGAGGCCATGGTGGAAAAGATGTTTGGCGTGAGTTCAGCTGCTGTCTTATTTGAACTTTGACAAGAAAAATCGTCCATCAAATATTCATAACTCGGTGACAGACCCAACTGTTATTGTCCTAACCGTTGAGAACACACTCACACACCTCCATGTTGAGGTAGAAACAGCAATGTTTTCTACTCTGACGTACAGTACTGTACTCATGTCAGTTGGGTCCTGTTTGCTCACATGTGAGTTTCCACGTGAGGAAGGCTTAACAATACTCGTATTTTAGACAGCCTGCAGTTGACACAGTGTTAACATCAGACTGTGATGAATAGAATCACACAGTTGCCTAAACCATGAAAAATTGATTTCCTAAGTGTGAGAGCGTCTACTTTGTAATACTGTGTTTCTCCTCAGAGATAAAAAAGTAGTATTATCAGAGGCCGGCTCTTGTCTTACCCATTTTCCATTGCCAGTTTAACAAAGCCCTTCTTCTTGGCCAGCAGTAGGATGTAGGCACCAGGCCTGGCATCTAAAGCCTCCGGAGCTCCGCCCACTGCTATCACCACGGCATTACCGCCTTCTTTTCGCCTTAATAAATAACTGGCGCTCCCTTTGTCTGAAGGAATCAGGCCTGGGATAGACAAACAGACAAACTCCATAAGGCATTTGTTGGAGACGAGTATGAGAGCTTAATACATGACATACATATACATACACAACATCTTGTATGTTGTTAACACCATAACTTGAGCAACAGCAACAAAGGGCTATTCTCTACGCGAGGACAGTTCAACCATCAATTGACTGTGAATATTCTCCCAATGAAACCAGTAAACGTGCCGAATTATATGTGGCCCGGACCTGCGCACATGATGTAGTCTCTGAAGAAGGGGGCCCTGAACCACAGAGGCAGCATGAGCAGGTAGCTGGTGAGGCCGTGGAACTTGTCCCTGAAGCCCGTGGCGTAGACGCAGAAGTTGGTGAAGGCTCCCGCCACCAGGACTCCGTGAGGGTGGAAGCCGAGGACGTAGTTGTACCTGGGGTCCAGATCTGCAGTCTTATGCAGCTGCAAACAGAAAACAGGATAACTTGTAATGGCGAAACCAAACAGGGAGCACCAAGACACCTCATCTTAAAAAAAAAGGATTCAATCAAGTTTGGACTTTTACGTCTGGTTTTCTGTCTTCTTGTTTTGTTGTCACGTTGGGCATTGTACGGCATAGCACAGTCACTCTGGATGTAGTAGAGCAGAGGATATCTTACCTGACCTGGGAGCTCTATCTGTTGCCAACCCAGACCAGTGTTATTAAGGTGGCCCCAGAGGTTGTCAGGTCAAGGTCACCCATCAAGTAGAGCACAGATGCTACTGGGCATCTCTGCGTCATGTCAAAACATTTTTGAATGTACCTTTTTGTTTACCATTAACTGTTCAAGGTCACCCAAGCACAACTATTTTAATCTGAAAGTATACTTACATATTGTAAGTTAAAATGTACTTGTTGTCAAGTCTTGTGAGTTTACAAAATCAGTGCATAACAGTAAATCATCATAATACATTTCAGTTTGATTCAAGTATTCTATTTTCTGTTGGGCAATGGGTTTGTAGAACCACTGTCATACAGGTCAACTCCTACTGTATCGACACTGAACTGGACTGAGCAAAACAAAGAGAAGCACTTGGAATCACAGTGGGTAGGTACATTTAAAAGTTTTTTATCATAGCCGTGATTTGAATGTTTGTGTTCGATTGGGGATTTCGCAAGTCATGCTCCTGGTATCCAAACTAGGTCACAGTAAGAGCTGGCCAAGAACAAAACTGAGTTGTATTTAATCAGCTACTGGGTATCGTTCTCATCACAACGCTACCTTATCAGTTTTATTAGCCTTTTGATTCATTTTTGGGAAGAGACTATTTAGATTTGTTTAGAGTTTCAATAGAGAGACATGGCAGAGAGAAAAAGAGAGAGGAAGAGGGGAAAAAGAGACAGAGAGAGAGAGAGAACACTAGTACATTGTTTAGTGGCTACTCATTATTTTGGATCCCAACGGAAGCCCCCACATATTCACAGGGTTAATCATTGGTCCGGTGTCTCCATTGAACAAAGCTGGTGTTTACAAACAAAAGAGCTGCCCTCTGAAAAACGGACCCCATCGGAATAACATCTCCCCCCTAAACCCTGCCCACAGCATAACTCTCCTAATGATCTATATGTAGCTTTCATCATCTCTCCTAATGATCTATATGTAACTTTCATCATCTCTCCTAATGATCTATATGTAGCTTTCATCATCTCTCCTAATGATCTATATGTAGCTTTCATCATCTCTCCTAATGATCTATATGTAGCTTTCATCATCTCTCCTAATGATCTATATGTAACTTTCATCATCTCTCCTAATGATCTATATGTAACTTTCATCATCTCTCCTAATGATCTATATGTAGCTTTCATCATCTCTCCTAATGATCTATATGTAGCTTTCATCATCTCTCCTAATGATCTATATGTAGCTTTCATCATCTCTCCTAATGATCTATATGTAACTTTCATCATCTCTCCTAATGATCTATATGTAACTTTCATCATCTCTCCTAATGATCTATATGTAACTTTCATCATCTCTCCTAATGATCTATATGTAACTTTCATCATCTCTCCTAATGATCTATATGTAGCTTTCATCATCTCTCCTAATGATCTATATGTAGCTTTCATCATCTCTCCTAATGATCTATATGTAGCTTTCATCATCTCTCCTAATGATCTATATGTAACTTTCATCATCTCTCCTAATGATCTATATGTAACTTTCATCATCTCTCCTAATGATCTATATGTAACTTTCATCATCTCTCCTAATGATCTATATGTAACTTTCATCATCTCTCCTAATGATCTATATGTAACTTTCATCATCTCTCCTAATGATCTATATGTAACTTTCATCATCTCTCCTAATGATCTATATGTAGCTTTCATCATCTCTCCTAATGATCTATATGTAACTTTCATCATCTCTCCTAATGATCTATATGTAACTTTCATCATCTCTCCTAATGATCTATATGTAGCTTTCATCATCTCTCCTAATGATCTATATGTAGCTTTCATAATCTCTCCTAATGATCTATATGTAACTTTCATCATCTCTCCTAATGATCTATATGTAGCTTTCATAATCTCTCCTAATGATCTATATGTAGCTTTCATCATCTCTCCTAATGATCTATATGTAGCTTTCATCATCTCTCCTAATGATCTATATGTAACTTTCATCATGTGCAGTTTTGCCTTTTTTTAAAGGGAAATGGACTTTAGATAACGTAAAACTTGTGTACATGTTTAATCCTGAGCCCCATTCACACAGATGGCGTCACTCTATTCGTTATGACTCGATGACGAGTGCTTGTGTCCCTAGAAGGAATGCTGGAGATCAGCTGGTGAAGGATCTGACTGAGGCAGAAAGGGATTGATTATAGACTGTGTCAGAAACCAGACTTTAATGAACTGGATTAGCCTCTTTGAAGGAGGGCTGTTTTCATAGGAACAAACAGTTAATGGTCTTTTTTTCATCACTAATAATGCATAAAGTCATATGTCCTGTCTGCGTAGCATGGGGAAAGTACTCAAAGTCATTTGTGGTTCTTTTTTCATTTTCTGGGAATCTGTTATCTGGAAATTCATGGTTGTGTTGTTTCCATGGGAATTGTAGGAAAGTACATGGTTTGAAAGCTGTGCAGCTATGTGATTAAGTCATCCAGTGTGTGTTCTGCTGGAGGAAGAACCTAACTGACATATCAACTCTATTTGACTTAACGGACAAAAACTTTCAATAAGCAGTTTTCTATCCACTGGTCGGAGATATGCTCATATGTTTACTTCCTAAAAACGGTACAAAGTTTAATAGAAAATAGTGGGGACATGCACGGTGCTAGGTACACAAGATAAGAAGGATTATTTGAGATATACTTTATCTACTGTGTAGTAACATGCTGATATGCACACACTCAGTAAGATATGGATTATCTACTGTGTATTTCTTCAATAATAATCAAATCATCTGAAGGACTTCCTCACAGCGTTATGTTTAATCTTAAAACCTACAGTAAAAGCCCAAATCTAAACAATGGGATTGACATAAAATTCAATCACAAAGTATAAAATAAACATGTTTTGTTTTTGTCTTTTTAAAAAGGGTTCTCCCCAGATATGAATAAAAATACATTTGGGGAATAATTTAATTGGATTTCAGGTTCATAGAAATACTTTCAATACTTAATTGTAATATTATGTTCTTATAATATAATTTTATTATAGCCCCCAAAACAACAACTAGAATAATGGAATAGCTAGACTCCATATGCCAAGTATAAGGTTAATTTAAGTGTAGAGATATACTGTTGTTGATTTTTTCGTTCTTATCAGTTATGACCAAAGTTTAAATGCCGTCCAAGGCCAAGACCATGGAGCTATCACCCAGGCAACTGACGGCACAGTGGCATAAACATCATCATATTCAAGTTTTATTTTAAATATCTGTATTATTTTAGTCAAACTAACCAGTTTCCTGTTGATTAAGATGAAAGCATCTGCTGAATTAACATGTGAAAGGATTATTATTAACCGCCTCTCTAAAATCCATTATGGGGACTGTTTATATGCACGGTGTGCATATTACCACTAGATGGAGACACCACCCATCAATTACAGAGGACAGCAAATCCAGCAAAATACTCCCTTGTCATAAGCCTTGCCTCCACATCATTTGAGACCTCCTTCCATAATTGACGTTATCAGTGGCCTTGTCTGCCTCCTCCTGCCAGGCCGGGTAAATAGATAAGCAACAAGAAGCCTCTGCCAGTTCACAAACCCAGAGGGTTTTATTTGGATTGAACGCAGTCCAAATAATAGGGTTAGAGTTTAGATGAGAAAGCAGTTTACCGACAGAGAGATAGAGATAGGGTCTTGCCTATAAACAAAGGTCAATTATCTTTCCCTGCTCCAACACACCTGATTCAAATAAATGGGTCGTTATCTAGGTCTGTAGAAGCCTGGTAACGAACATGCATTTGAATCAGGTGTGTTGGAGCAGGGAAACATCTCTAACATGCAGGACCGGTGATACTTGAAGACAGGTTTGAGAACCACTGGTCTAGATCACGGTCCCTTTCGGAGAACTTCAAAGCATTTCAAGTGTAAACAGACTCTCACCTGGATGGGGAAGTAGTCCCTCATGTAGTTCCAGAGGCGGAGGCCACACACGAAGGGAAACCTGCGACCCCCCCCGGGACGGTGTCTCCCAGTCCACAAACCACCAGACGGAGTAGAGCACAGTGATCAGCCAAAACCGTGTGAACAGGAGGTAGAAGAACATCACGATGCAGACAGGGGCTGTAGGAAACCACACATGCAAGCATGAGCACACACACACACTGGTTAGATATGCATGTCTCAACCAAAAAAACATCAGAAATGTCTGTTGACCATTGGCCATCTGTTCATTAATCACATTTTCCATAGGGATTAAATGAGCCAATATCTCTGAAATACTGTGTTTTTCGAATATTCTTTCAGATATGTCTTTGCAGGTGAAGGGTCGTTACAGTCCAGTTCGTATCTCTTGACCCATGTTGACATACTCTGGTGTGATATCTTGATCACGTGACCTACAACCAGGAAGTCTTAAGACGTGAACCCTTCGTTGCAGCTACTGGCTGAAAAGTCTTTCCTTGTTAAGTCAAATGTTCAGTAAAAAACTCTAACCTTCACTTACACATGTTTCCTCTTCATTGTCTTTGAATCAGGATATATTGTTTCATACCTCATTGCAGGAAATCACAATATAATACAATTAAATAAATTGGCTAAATTGGATCACCAGCACTGGCAGTCCATGCATGGATGTTCTACTATGTAAACCATACTTGACATTACCTCTCATCTAAACAGTATTAATGATGTATGCACCACACTTGCTCCCTATGACTTCCTCCCAAGACATTTGTTCCACATGTTCAGAGGTCAGTTGGTCAAACACACATATCGCCTCTCAAAATGAGCAACTCCTTCAGCAAACAGGACTGACATGCAATCTGGCTTCTCTATTTGGTACAGTTAGGCTGGGGGGCTAAAGAGACTACAACTGCTGCACTCAGACGCAAAGGACGTCTGGTACACACACACACACACACACACACACAGCTCCAACATACACACCAAGATACTTACATAGAACGAGGAAGGAGAAGACCCATTGCGCCACAGCAGCTGTCTGCAGTCTCCGGTTAAGGGGCACATCTTTTGGGGCAAATTCGATCTTCATGGTGGGTAGAGAAAAGAGAGAGCGGTAGAACCGACCACTGTGACAGGCAGCCAACAACGGGAACTTACACCCAGGAAGGATTGAGCAAAGTGGGTCCAAAGTCAACAATGCGTCTTATCACAATCATCCTTGCGAAAAAAAGAGTTTTAATAACTTAAGCTCTATTGCATCTGACTTGTAACCTCTCTGCAGCTGTCACAACCTTTACTTTAACATGAAATCTGAACAGCTAATATTCATTTGGGAATAGTCAAACTAAATGGGTAATGTCCAAGTACTGTTTGTGTTGACTTAACTGTGGACAGTTCTGTACAGTCAGTCTGCTATTGATTTTGACTGGCTGTCACACATCTGTTTAAAAATACAGCCACCGGTACCTGCGCTACCCCCAAACGTACTTGTTAACTGCGAACAAAGGAATCATAAATAATCTGTGTTGATAGGGTTTTGATCAACTAACCTTTGAATTGCAGATAGTACATCATAACAAACTGAGCCACAGGGCACCTTGCAGATTGAAAGTCTGTTTGCGTGAGTGCACTGAGTGACTCACGTGAATGGTAAAACTGTCCAATGCAGGCTTACAATATTGATCACAATACAAATCACAAGAAATGCAAGAAATCTTGACTTTTCTTGACCAGGTATAACTTCAAATGAATGTCCAGTGTACAGAAGGCTAACATTTTGTCCAGATATAGTATCAAATGAATGGCCGTGTCCAGAAGGCTGCAATTTTGACCAGGTATAATATCAAATGAATATCAAATGAAAGAGAGAAGATGTGTTTTGTCCAGGTATAACATCAAATGAATGGCCAGTGTCCAAACTGGCTGAATATATTTACAATTGACACAGTAGAGAGTTACACTTAATTAGGGTTTATGTTGTTAACACCATGTTTTTTGTTACAGCTCTTCTTTGTAAGCATATTACTGTTTCTTATTTTTCTTTGTGTAAGGACTAAATGCAAAAAGGACACACACTGGACTGAAATACCTTGAAATGACTTGGCATTATTTATCTCGACCAGCTATAGAACTGAGGCCATCTGTCAATTTTTAACAAGACCTTTGGGCCTAATCACAAAGGCCATCTCCTGCGGTTGGCAACATCCTGCACAATTATGAATGACTTATTATTCATCAAACGAATGTGAAATTGCCATGTACATTAAAATAATACACATCTAATATGTAGCCTACAATTTCGCTCACATGGCACACAAACCCTTATATTGTTTGCAACGTTTCCGTTTCAAAGCTAAACGAATGGAAACGTTGCAGTCATAGGTTGCAGTACATGATGCAGTGGGCCTACATATAGGAACCTCATCCTTCCTTTGAAATAATGAGGAAAAACTGCAACTGAATAGAGACGTGGAGCGTCGACACGCCCCTCCCACTGCAGACGCTGCGTGATGATGCGGGAGGCCAGGTGATGTTTCTCTGGACCAATTCTCAGCATCCTCTTGTGGATGCTGAACGAGAGGGCGGGGCCGTTTTTCCTTGCAGTGCCCTATCGTAGTGTAAATATGCATGACGGGACAGAACGGACGTAGCAGAGGGAAAGGCAAAAGGCAAGACATCCGAAGGAAGGTCGTTTTTAAAGGCCGTAATCCCAATTAACTGTAGACCGAACGCAGTTATTTTTAAGTGTATAACATGGATTGATTTACAGTTTTCGATTCACATTCGAGAATTCTCAGCTGCACGGACATTTCCCTCATATGAGGATCCTGGTTCGCGGTGAGACCAGAGTAGTATCATAGACGTTCTTCCATCGGGATCTCTGGGGTACGGAACAGCTGCATCGCGCGTTAGACCTGAGATCGAGCCGCTGTCATGGCGTGGCCCTGCATCACCAGGGCGTGCTGTATGGCCCGCTTCTGGAATCAGCTGGACAAAGCTGACATAGCGGTGCCATTGGTTTTTACCAAATACACGGATGTCTCGGAGATGCAGCATCTACAGCTGCAGCCATACCATAAGAAACAGATGCATACCCAGGCACGGGCGAGCGCAGTCGCCATAGAAACGCAACCTACCCGTGCCCAGCCGGCCACGGGTTCTGCTGCGCCCGAAGAGCGCGCATGTAGCTCTGTCATGCGCCAAGACTATAAGCACTGGAGAGTTCGCCCTGAGCCGAGCTGTAAACCTAAAAATGAATACCACGGCCCCGAGACCCCTTTTAACACCGAGACACAATATCAGAAAGATTACAAGCCATGGCCCATCCAGAAACGCGGTGACCATCCATGGATTCCCAAACCCAGTCCTTCTGTTGGAGCACCAGATAGATCGAAACACTCTCACGTGCAAACGGAAGTTGACAGTGGTGTAGAGAAAAGTGAAATTGCTGACAAGGTGCAAGAGAAAGACATTGTGCATGGGGAGAGGAAAAAGAAGGCAACCATGAAAGTGGAGAATGCTGTCGAAAAGAAAGTGGTTATCAAAGTGGAGGGACAACACGGAGATTTCCCGGCAGAGGGCAGAGGGAGGGCAGCAGTCGATGCCCTCAACCAGCAGATAAAAGAGGAGGTGACATCCGGGAGCTCATATAGGTAGGCGGCATAAATGTTACCTGGCAACAACCCACAAGTCCTCAAAGTAGACTTGTTGGTCAATTTCGGCGGCATGTTTTAGTTTACCTTGATAAAGAGAGTTTTTGTGTTGGGCACTGGTGGGTTAGGTGGTGTACTGTACATGGAGATAAAATGATTTTCTGATCTGTCATGCTTACACATACTGTAGGTATACCATCTCTGAAGCAGGTATATCCACCAGGTGTAACCCATAGAACTGAGATAGAATTATAGTTCAATGTTTGATGCAAGTATAATATTCTGTTCTGCTATGTGAGCATAACAGAAGATGGAGACTAGCCATCCATCAGCCTAGCACAGAGAGTATCTATCAGCCTAGCACAGAGAGCCTGGACTTTGGCAGTCCACCAGCACTCAGGCAGAACGAGGCTCAGAAATAAAGAGGAGAAGACTTGGACAGAGGAGTGGGTATTGTTATGCTCTGTGTTCGAAATCTCACGCATGTAAGGAGTTGCCACATCCATTAGAATTCCCTACAGTGTAGATGCCTGCGTGTGCCACGCTCTGTCACGATTCCAAAGCACACAACTTCAGGGCGTTTGCTATTGTTTAACACCACCACCAAGACATCGCTGAGTTCAATTCAGCCATCGTCACCGTGTACAACGAGTCAATGAGGAGGGATATCTCACGAGCATTGCTCTATAGCTCCTGTATTCGTACTGTCCAATAATATGATTGCCTTAATTGACACCTCCTAGACCTAAAGTCTGAAAATAGGCTGTCTCGAATGAGTTCACTCGACCAGAAGTGCGTTTGTGTCTGTGAGGTGTGACAGATGTTCACCATAGGGGTCAGCCCAGGGCTCAGGCATCCTCACATGGCAGGAAATGACTGCGTTGACCTCCTCACGTGGCAGGAAATGACTGCGTTGGGACAAGCGGCAGTTCACTTTACACCTTCTGAGAGAGAAAGCAGGTCAGCTGTAGGTTCATGTTTGAACAGCAGGCACACACACTCATGCACAAACCTTTGTGTAATCACATGGCGTGGATACAGACACACACACACACATGCCCGGGGTATGTGGGCGCTATTAAAGGAGGTATCACACGGTGCTCTGCAGATATTGGTCGCCCTTACATGGCTTTGTATTTTACTGCGGTGAGTTACTGTCGATATTAAGTTTCAGAGGAAGGGTTATTGTTTATGTTGCATTTTACAGGGTCATAACCTTCTAATCGATTTCAGCAGGTTTCCACGTACTGCACCTTTCCGCTGTCCGTTGTGTAGAATTGTTTGAGTTGTTTTTTGGTTTTGAAGAGATGAACCACATCCTGATTGCTTGCTGTTTCTCAACTCCCTGAAATGGATGATATCTCGGTTAGGAGAGATTGTTCACGACAGAAAGAATACCCTGCTAACAACAATATCTAACAGAAGAATCCTCTGCAAAATCTTGGCAATTTTAAAAATAAAATACACCGCAACCAATGCTGTGACCAGACAGCTCAGCCCATAAACCAGCCATGAACACCCTTTCTTTAGGATTCAGACAAAATGTCCACCCTGCACTTCCTTTGTGCATGATAAAAGGTGGAAGCAGGGGTCATTAGGTATCTCCATTCTCAGCTAAAGTCAAAGCTTACCACAGTGTTAGTAATATGAGCCTTATAAGGCCTTGGGAAGTGTCCTGCTGTTATCTAACAGAGGGATCTGGCCTTGCAGCCTTGCAGATTAGCTCTTCTGTATGTTTACACTTCAAACGGCTCTTGTGCTTGAGAAGCGTCCCAAGGCAAGGGCTGACCGGCTGCTACCTAGCTTTTGTTAAATGCTTTCACACATCCTTTTTCCTAACAAGAGGATCCATGCCTAGTGAGCCGCCGATTGCTTCATCTAATTGTTTCTTTTTCCCTTCTATTGTGAAGATCCAATTTGAGATATTCAACTGCTGAATATCCGAGGGACTTGCTTTATCTTTCGTATTGCGTAATGTGTAATAAACCCATGAGAATGATGAGGGTTGTTTCACTGCTTCGAGAGACATAGGTAGTGTTGTTTTTGCCTTAGGGATGAATTTGCACCACGGCTTGACTTTTTAATGCCACAAAAGTCACACGTTCTATCTGGACTCAAGACTGTAGAGATGCTGTGTTCTCCCATTCATTATATACTCACCTTGGATCTATTCTCAGTTACTCTCTCTCTGTCTCTGTCTCTCTCTCTCTTGTTTTGACAGACAGCTGTCCTTGCTTGAACCATAGGGACCTCTGCACTCTGCCTGTTCAGACAATCGTTAGATGAGTTTTTTTGTATTCAGAGTTGATCCCTGCCTGCTGAATACTGTACCAGTGGTGTAAGCCTAGTGAGCAGGCAGCAGCCGCAGTGGCTGACAAGTTGTAAAGAAGCCAGCAGATTTGAGTGGATTTTTTTAATGATCCTCTTAGGAGGCCTGTAAAAAACGGCTTTTCAAGCCACAAGCCACGCAGGCAGGAGTCCTGTGGAAGTCCCACTTCCAGCGATGGAGAGAGGGATCACAAGAGGGATGGAAGGAGGGAGGGATCACAGGAGGGATGGAGGGAGGCAGAGCATGCATGCGGCTCCATCCCTCCTCTCCTCCTATTACACTAAGACAGGCTGCTTTGGCCCTGCAGGTGTAGGAGGTGAGGATCAGCCCAGAGACGCTCAACAAACACAAGAGGGGTTTTCAGGGATACAGCTTTAATCTCCGGATTAAAAAGTTTAATAGTCCCTCAGTAGTAGTCCGTGTGTCTCTTCTCTAGCTTGCTCTCTTCTGAGGTCTGAAAAAGGCCAGTATATTACAGGACATTATCCAGCCTTCAATCATAATAGGCGTAGGACTGAAACTCCTCCAAGTGTTTGTAAATCACCACCCGCCCTCGGTGGAGGTGACACGGGGAAGAAGTCGTGCCTTAGTGTAGCCTTTTAAACTGTCTCTACAAGTCAGAGAGACTGTCAGACAGGGAGAGAGAGACCCGGTCGAGCAGAGCCCTGAGGGAGGAGTGAGTATCGATCAGAAATCCACAGTGGCCCAGCTACACGGCTGACACAGTCAGAAGCCGAGTCAGAAGAACCCAGGCCTCGTACTCTGGGATTGATTCGCTTTCCATCACCATGTATCAAATCAGTATGTGTGCCGGGCCCGTCGTGATCGGTAGATGAGAGCTGTGTGTGGTATAGAATTATTGATTTTACTAGCACGGTACATGTATCAAATGATCATTTTGGAACGTATCTTATTTCCTATTATATATTCTGGGCATGGTGTCCTTAGACTCTTTTTAGTTATTCTGGGCATATTCTGCTGAGTCACTGTTCAAGCTTGATTTCATGATTTTTTGTTGGACTGTCACCGACTATTCACTATTGTAGATCAATGGGTTCGGTGTTACAATAGCTAAGATTAGTTCTTGTGATTAATATAGTAGTGCTGTCGAAATATGAGTAAAAAGGCAATGATCAACGGAAATATACTATTCGTTTTCTTACAGTACGTTCTTACATTCAGTCCTAATTGCAGTTAATCCTACACATATGTTGAAAAAAGTAACTTGTAAGATGTAATAGAATAAGACCAAGATCCTGTAAAAGTTGCCGTTCCATGTCTGCCCTAATCTCTATTGACACAATGTTGTAGATGTGCTATGTTCATGCCCTCATGTCAATCTCTGCCCTCTGGAAGTGATAAACCTGCCAGATTGGGTCTTGGCCGGGTCTTGGCTGTGCCATGCTAGAGAGGGGTGGCGTGTAGCTCATCCGTGTTGCACCCTGGCACGACTCCACCCCGTGTCAGTGCCAGCGTGTCGTCACGGTGACAGAGCTGCACACCCCACATCCCGTCAGTACCCACAGGCTCAGCGGGGGGGACGGCCTCTTCCTGACAGACTGGAACACACAGCGAGACCCTCAACCTCTTGGCCAGGCCTCGTCAAAAGACGCTGCGGCACAAATGTCCGGAAAGTGTTTTTTCTTCGTTACTCCCCGACCTCAAACGTGCTACAAGAGGAGCAGAAGGTTTACGTTTTAGGTTTCAAAGTTTTTTTTATGTTGCAAAACTCGTGTGTGCTTTTTAAAGTGACACATCGGTCCGTTCGTACCAAGCACAACACTGACCTGGGAGACACTGGCCTTATTGTTAGCAGTCATATGCGCATGACCACCGGCAATGTACTGTGTACACCCGCACACACACACATAAACACACACAGGCACCTCCGGAAAGCACTCAGTGCCCATGGCCTTGGACATTGTACGAGGCTGTCCTTGTACTGCCCCTTGCCCCCCAGCTGAAGCATTAAGTGTGGACTTTAGCTCTGTCTTACGTAACAGCTCTGTGGTGTTCTAACCTCCATCCGATTTACGCTCCACCTCCTGTCTGCCTCCACACATCCTGACAGCAATCACCGGCCTCTCACACCTCCTTTCCTGGGAGAAAACATGGTCGGTTGTACTGGGAACAGAATTGGTTTTAATCGGTTATCAGACAAATTGAGCAAACTTTAAAAGTTGATGGGTTATTCAGTTTGTATTGATGAAGCTGAAGTGAGCTATGCAGTATATAGGGTATGAGTCTATTTTTGAAGGCAATTAAAAGTCTTAAATGCCATGATGTAAATGTCAACCATACCATTAATACTAAATGTCATGAAATGGCAGATGAAGACCCTGACATTGTGATCAAAGTTTTCTTTACTATTATTTTCTTCCATCCATCTGAGGCCCATGGGGCTGTGACACAGCTACTGTATCGTCACGGATTTACTATGTTCATCATATTAATCCATTTGATATATTCCTCACGTAAACACACCCAACGACAATATATTTTTTTGAGAATGTGCTAAGTTGCTAAGTCCATGAAAGAACGGCAGATGGCGGCTCCATGGTGTGAACATCAGAGAATCTACATTTGTCAGTCTTTTCCTCACAGCCACACATTCTGTTACTCGTGCTTTCTCTCCTTCCCACATGCAGTCCCATGACAACCTACTACAAGAGAATCTGTGAGGTTGGAATCCAAACTGTCACACGCTGTGAAGTAAACTAGAACAGAACCAACAAAAGCTAGCGTCTAATTTAAACTCTGGTCATGTTCAAATGACACAACTCAGACCAAGGCCTCATTTTTTCTACAAATAGCACAGTGTGTTACCTAACAATCTTTACTTTCCACCCTTCCTGCCAACTGACTATAGATTTTCATGGGTTGATTGTAATGGATTTGATGTTGAATAACATGATCTTGACCAGTAGACTAATTGTTCTAATGGGCCTGTAGTGCTTCAGCCTTCCTGGGAACGCTCCTCTATCCCCGGGCAGTAATAGTGTTATCTAATCAATACTCCCCTTCCTGCACAGGCCCAGTGCACACAGGGACCACTGCTCTCACACTTTGTGTCGTCTGGAGGCTGGCTGATGCAAGGGTTTAGCTGTGGCTGCTAGGAAATGTATGCTGTTGTTTGGGGTGGGGGTGAGGGGGGTGCCTACTTGTGTTTGTGTGTGGGGGGGGGGCTAGGGGGGGGATGGGGGGGGGTGTCATGTGGAGGCTTGACAGGTAGTTTGTCCTTGTCGAGGGACTGGGTGTGGGCCAGGGAGGGAGTCATTCATTCTTATTTTAAGTCAGTCTTCTTGGCAGCAGTAACCACGGATATGAAAAAGATAGAAAGGCATGTTTCTGTAAGGCACAGAGTTTTGTACAGAACATCAAGAATACAGAATAATAAGTGTAATTATTAAATGAACGATGGAATTCTGGGAAAGTAACTGATACAAATAGTTGAACGGTGTTGAGTAATTTGACAGATTCTTACCCTGCACTGAACATAGCACACTTTCTCCTGTAGTTATGAATTGCTCTTAGCTAACACAGTGAAAGGCCAGAACCTGCCATGCTGCAGGTTAGCTTGCCCTGTATCAAAACCACAGAGGTGACCTTCTCCAGAACTGCTGTGTCCGTATTACTGTAAACAGCTGAGCTACAAGTGCAGCGACAGACCTTGCCTCTGCTGGGAGTAAACCCCCAGCCACAGAAATGAGAGTATTGTCCACGAACAAACACAATTCACTGCATAGGACTCCGACATGCACAGAGTGATAGAAAACTCTGTCCCGTGAAACCCCCCCTCCGAGCCACTGTCCGGTCTCTAACCATGTGCCACCGTGTTCTTCCCCATGCAGGAAGGAGCTCAAGGCCTACAAGGATGGGAAGCCTGCGAAGTTGTTCAGGGGCCAGTCCCAGTACCTGCCCCCTCACGAGAGGACGGACCCGAAGACCAGTTACAGCTCCTCCTTCAGGGGAGAGCAGGCGGCCAAGCCGCCGCCCGCTGACAACAAGGCGGTGGACCGCAGGAGGATCCGCAGCCTGTACAGTGAACCCTACCTGGACCACACTAAGGTGAGAGCACGTGTACCACCTCAGTACGAGCCTTGTCATTTCGAAAGCTAGGATTTGGGCTATGGATGTCAAATGCTGAAGCTCACCCCACAGCACTGCCACACTGTGTCCCCCCTCCCACTTAAGTCATGTGGAGGTCCTGTAGAGGTCAACCTTTATCCTCATGAGAACTTGGTTTTTAAAATATGGTGGTTTTTAAAATATATCACCTGAAGCTGATAGCTAGTATATATATATATAAGGACGAGTATCCAACTAGTGGAGGTTTAATTGAAGTTATCCGTCCCTAACGAGTGTATCAATGAAGAATGACCAGTGAAGGTTTCGTCCATCTCCTACTTCCCAGGCTGACAGGTCTACTGTCCCCCGCTCCAAACCCAGAAAGGCGGCCACCCCCTCGGCCAACCAGTGCAAACCTCTGAAGAAGGCCAGAGACAAGCAGAGTGTGGCCCTCAGGGGCACCAAGACGAAGACCTCAGAGAACCAGGCAGATTCCAGGGCCGCGGTGGGGGACAAGGAGAAAAGTAAAGAGATGAACAACAAACTGGCTGAGGCAAAAGAGTAAAAATCATTTAGCACTACTTTCTTTTTTTGGGGGGGGGAACGAAAACGAAGGCTGCAAAATTCATTTGAGGTTCTCATCCCCTTGTATGTTCTCTTTCTCGCTCTCTTTCACTCTCCTTCACTCTCTTTCACTCTCTCTCTCTCTCTTTGTCTCTCTCTCTCTGTTTCTCTTTTGTCTCTCTCTTTTCTCATTATTTCCCTTGTTTCTCTCTCTCTCCTCCTCTCTTTTCTCTTTCTCCTGTCTGTTGGACAAGTTTGTAGCAGTGCAGTACTATGTCAGGGTTGGACATGACATGTCGCTGCTTTCCGCCTCACATTACATGTAATCACCGTAGTAACGAGGGGGCGTGTGCATCCTCTCCCTCCGCTCCTCGACGCCACCCCACCCCCCACTCAGTCTTCATCGCAAGGTTTCCATGGCTACCGGCTGCCTGGTTAGCTAATGGATGGCGAGCTGTTGTCTTGCATGGGCCCTCCGACGAGCATGTCTGTATGGTTGACTTCCGTCAACTGAACAGATTGCTTGGTTGAGTTTATCAAGGATTTTTGGGGAAAACGAAGACCATGAAAGAATTGGTTCACCGGACTAAATTTATGCAAAGATACTGAACTTGGATGGTCTGAAAATCTTTGATAAATGCGAAGCTTGATTTCCGGAGAGTGTATGATGGTCCATGGCTTGGTTTGCGCCTGCTCCGTCTCTCTGGAATGCTGTTCTCTTCTCAACAGGGCACATAGGACTTCATGTATGTTATCCAATTGCCATTAACAATGTTTTGCTAAACTCTGTTCTCATTTTGGAATGCAATGTCTCATTTCTGTAAACCCTCACTCTTCCGAGGACCATAATGGAGTATTTTGAGGTGGTTTAGAACTTGAATCACCCATCAGAACAACCTGGGAGAACACATTCAGTAAAAACTATTTTTATATCTCCATTCATTGAGTTGAGTTTAAGATCACACAAGCTGTTTGGAGTCAACCAGGTTGTTGCCAGGGAAACGTGTGTTATTCTAATGCGATTATGTTTACCCAACCAGCCATTTACACCGCAAATGTCAACTTCCACTGAAGTAAATGTACTAGCGTGCAGTTAAAATGATACTTTGGACATTTAATAGACTCACAGTAGGTACATTTGATTGTGGGTTCTTAGCCTTGTTTCATCTCATCCAGAAGTTGAATTGATAACAATCTTACACACACACACACACACACACACACACCCACACGCACACACACACACTTTTTTGCTTTCTGTCATACACACTGCTCCCATGGACGTAACAGTTGGGAAAACAACATTATTCCAGACACACATCCAGAGAACGCCAGAGCTGCTACCATTACACAGCTACACTGTTTGTACAGGTTCTAACAATGTGCTATTTATAATGATTTACTGTTTTCACTAAACTGCCATTTTATTTGCTCTGAATTTATGAACAAAGCATGATTTACCTCTGCTAATACCTCTCTTTATGGAAATATACCCCAAAAATGACCCCAGTGATTTGATGGTAAGTTGAAAGCTGCTCATTTTGGTATGTTCCTCTCTGTTTCTGTTATCTTTGTTTCTGGCTGCATGTGGTTTTGTCTTTCTGTCTTACTGGGGCCTAACGGATCTGGTCTCTCCTTCCAACCAGGTGTGTAAGTCCGTTTTTGACTGACTCAGCTGTTCAACATTAAGTACTGGAGTTTGGAGGCAAAATCTATACCTTTTTGCTGAGCCATCCAATAGGTGTTGGCATACCCGTTTAGAGCAGTAGATGTTCCGTTTTTGTTCACAACGATCTTAGCTTTGGTTCAATCAATCATTAAACTCTCCTCTATAGGTTGCCTCTGCCACTAGATATCTTTAATAGGGAATTCAAACAATGTGTATCATATTTTCTAGATTATCTTCAAATTGATCAAGTTAAACCCCATTGTATATACACAGTTTATCTGATGTTATTTTAGCCAGTATTAGGGCCCGGTGTTTGGGTGTAGTGCAGGGAGCTACACCAGTCTGTTTACTGTACAGTAGGAATAGAGCAGCCCCAGTGTCCAGGGATGGGACAGGCCACAATAGGAGTGCTGTGTACAGGGCCTGTCTTGTCCTGGCCACCCCCCTACCACCAACCCGTGTCTGTTGTCATCTGTCGTGCCAGCCTGCGCCCCTCCCCCCACCTCCATTTAGAGTGGCAGACTGTATTGTCTCCATGTTCTGCGGTGTCTTGAGTGTGTTAAGAGCACGACGACAGACTGAGCATGTGCCCGTGGAGGGCTAACTCATTCACGTTTTGCAGCCTTTGGTCGGCGGGGGTTTGCTCTCTGTCACGTACCTCAGGGGAGAGGGGCTCAGGAGACGTGAGAGTTGAGGTGGGAGAGGGGATCGTACGTGTAAAGAGTTAGGTAGAACACACACCTGGTGCTATGATTTCTCCAAGCTTTAGGGAAAAAAATGACTAGAGAGTATGGTACAAAGTTATGTATTGGGCCAAATATTTTACTGTGACGTGCGTGTGTTTCTCTCTGCTTGCTCGTATTTACTGAAATATTACAAATAAATGCAAAAGCAGAAAAAGCAGTGTCCTCTTGGTTCTTTGAGTGAAAAGTTATGGAGGATGTGAGAGAACTGGAGGTATATGTTGTTCAAGTGTTCTAGTGTTACAGGCTGGTTCTGTGATAAGTCCTGTTTTAGTGAAAGACTCCACATGGAAGAGAATTTTGCTGTCCGGTTTTCTTTCGCGCTTTTTAAAGATTGCGGCAAATTCTGGCATGAGCTCTGGCATCCTTTTTAAGGGCTAACATATTGTCGTAAGAGCTGAGAAATATATTATCTTTTGCATCATGTGTCTAATATATTCCAGGATCTTACCCAAATTAATTTGCAATATTCAAGTCAAAGGATGGACAGATTCCTGATTCCAGAATAAGATGTCATTCATTTATTTGGCCGAAATATCATTATGTATCAAATTGTTTTTCTGTGCGAATCACAGTTTTGTGATTTTTCAACATCTTCTCTGATATCACTACAATGTCTTAGGTTTACCATTCCAAGTTGTATCCAGTAGAATCATCAGCCTTTTAAAGGAACTGTCAAATTTGGATGTACTGTGCGTCGTTCTTATCTAGCTAATGAGTGACATTCTGATTCATTTGAAGGGTTGTGGTAAAACAGTACCACTACATACAGCTCTGTCAGCCAATCCGTGACACAGGCTGGGTGCAGACTCTAAAGCAACACCTATGGGGCTGTGCTCTACCCAATTCCAGGTAATCTGAAACACACCCAGACCACAACAAGTCGCTACTCTTCGCTCATTCCCATCCATATGTGCTCATGAAATTGAACGTTTCTTTTTACTGTTATTTTTCCGATAGTCACACTTTTGGGGGGTTTTGGAGGTCGTCCGCTGATGTTTCTCGGTAGTATCATAGTACGAGTTCTCTAGGCTCCTTGTTGGTTCTCTTCCATATGGAAACTAGAACTATCTGTCAGAGGAGAGAATGGGGGGTGGCTGACTGCTGGCTGTCACGTCCTACATGGAAGCTTCCTTCAGGTTCCTCTCTTAAGGAGGCCCAGGGTTTGTCTCATGTGGAGTGTCTTCTACAGCGGCCATCTTGGAATCCCCATGAGCTGTTGTCAAATGCATCCATTGCTCCTGGTCAGAAGAAATAGGTCAAGGCTAAAGAAACTGCATGAGTGCGTGAACGTGACTGTGAAATGTACACACACAGATGAGTTGAGATCGCCCAATCAGAACAAGCTGATTACTCATGACTGTGCATTCTGTGTGCATTATTTGATATAACATTAGGTTTTTTATATCAAATGGATATGGTTACAAGCCTATCAACTATTGCTATTCAGTTTAGCTGTTATGTTTTAGACCCAAAAGCTATGTTGGATGATTCCACCTATTTACAGATTCGCCTAGTTCTTGTCTATCATTTTTTATCAGCATGATGTTTTAATGTTTGTTCTAATGTAAACGTGAGACCAGCAAACTGGGTGTTTTAGTATTAGTGTTATAATGTCCTTGGGGTAGTTTAGATGATACGTTTAACATACTGTATCTATGTCAGTGTGCTATGTCTATTTGAGTTTGTGGAAGTGCATGTTTTTATGATCTTTAAGTTACAGAGCCATAGTGTATATGTTTTTTGTGTGTTATTCCTTGAACACCCTGAGACTCTCGTTGTGCTGTCAGCACCACAGCCGATTGGGATTCAGAAGCTGTTTTAGCTGACAGACATGAACCCCTCTGAATGTAGAAATCCCCCCCAAAAAATCTACAGAAATCACATCTTTGGCCGGATAACATCAAGGATAAAAAAGATAAAAACACGGCTACCCTTTGTATTATCTGGGACGTGATTAGTTGATTCAACCAAGACAGTCTTGGAGCTATTTTTAGTGTGACGTCTGCGCCAAGCGTCAAGAGTAGTGAACCCCCAGGAGCTTTCAGAGCTTTGTCTCAGACTGAGCAAGACGCCCCCACAGAACAACCCCCTCCAGTCTGACGTTGTCCCCCTCCGACATGAGCGGTCCCAGGGTGCTCAGCTCAGGCCGATGGCTTTGTCACTGGCCCTCCAGCGATGCCTCATCTTCTGTCTTCTCTTGTCTTCTCTCCTTCCTCTGTATCTTAACTGTGTGCTGCCTCCTAGAGAGCCTACAGACGAGGTTCTCCGACCCGGTGATCATCATTCCTACGGTGCTGCTGGAGGAGAACCACCAGAACCTCTGGTGGAACGACCGGAGCCTCGCCGGAGCGTTGGGGTCGTGCATTTTGCCCCAGATGTGAAGTCCTCGGACTAGTTTTCCCCAGGGGGAGGGGGGGGGGACCGTGATCCTGCATACAGGGACTGCTGTTCCTGTACTGTACATATCTAGCATTTTCAACTGAGTTGTATTAGCGAAGTGTTTTAAGCTTATTGAGAGCTCCTTTAAATGAGTAAGAAACTAATATAAGATGCACGCGTTGATCGTTGCTGTTTGATCAAATGCAAATGAAAAGGTGCTATACGTTTAGTTTAATGTTATGTTTTATTGTCATTAATGTTAGAAATGTCGCACACACACACACACCATGAAGTGCTTATTTAAAGACTAAGATAGTACTGTACACAGATGAAACAAGTGCAAATAAAAATAGATAACTTGCGGATATGCTAATTTGTGTTCCATTTGTTTTGATGAATGGCAGTTATGACAATAGAACAAAGAAATATACATGTTGTGCTTGCCAACCCAACATAACTGATCTATATATACGACAAATACAAGCGTAAGGATGGAAATTCCTATTTGATGATTGTGTTACCAGCTTGTGTATGCGTGCATGCGTATGGATGTGTACATCTGTGTGAGTGTGTTTAAGTGTGTCCATGTGTGTGTTTGTGTGTGTCTGAGTGTGTTTGTGTGAGGACTCTTGGTCTGTCTGGATTAGGTATCGTGTCATGGGGGGAGGTCTCTGGCTAGAGCAGCTGTGCCTCTGTCTCCCTCCATCTTGTTCCTCATTAGACTGTCTCTCTTCCTGGTTATACCGTGATTTCATTGGGTGTGAATTAAGTGGTTGGACGTGTGGAGGATGATGTGGCTGATCAGGGCAGGCATGTGGCTGTGCAGTATCCCGTCGCCGGCTTGTCTGTGATCTTAGCCTGGAGGACACATCCCATCTTATGCAAACAGACATTCACAGAGGAAACCATCACACACGCCACATTGGCGTACTTGCACACCATCAGACCCATCACATAGGGCTTGATGATGCCCCAAGAAGTTCAGTTCAGTTGCTCGCCATCGTTGGAGAACTCACATCTGACTCCAGTAACCACCACCGAACTCCCTTTCGGAAAAGGGTTAGAGTTAAGGTTAGATACATTCAGGTGCCTAACCCCATAAAACCCTGTGACGGAGGTTTGGTTGCACAGACTTTCAGAACTTCCCTGTGAATAGACAATATATATCTTGTATATATATATATATATATATACAAGAAATAGTCTATCGAGGTGTTGTTTTCTTGAACAAGCACCAGGAGGGGAGGTGCTACAACCTGTCACTCTCCATCACTGAGTCAGCCATCGTGACGAAGAGCTCCTGAATTATTCAAAGAAAGAGCACTTTATTTAAAGAGCACAGCAGGCATCAAATATTGAGCTATACTTTAGCTGCCGTCCATGTTGTTTGTGAACTCACCAAAAAGGTACAGTATATGAATTGAGGTTGTTCACATTGATGTATTTACTCAGCAAACAGTATGGGATCACCCTCAACCTGACCACCACAGCCCTTTCAAGTCAATACACTCACTCACCTTCTCTAGTTCTTCAGAAGCTGTATGGATGTTTGGGCCGGGGACCTCGCTGGCTCCATAAACAGACACGGGGTCTCAGAGGAGGGAGGAGGCAGATGGAGCTTTAATTAGTAATGACCTGGGTGAAATGGGGTTTGTCTGAAAGCCCGGGGAGATCACTGAACATAACTTACTCGTAGGAATGATAAACGCTGCCTAGCGGGCCACCGAGAGGCACACTGACCCAGAGAGATGGAGGGAGGAGGGGGGAGACGGAGGAGAAAAAACCCAAATTGGCTCAGCTGCCTTCCAAAAGGAGGTTTATTGAGTGCGTAGGAAGAAAGTCATTACTCTTCCTCTGCCCCACCTAGTCCCAAGGTCATAAGAAAAGGTTTGAAATCCCTCCCAGGACAATATTGGAGATATTTTGAGAATAAGAATGTGAATTAGGTTATAGTCCAACATAGCTGCCGAACCCTATGAAGCAAGGAGACCTAGCCTGTTCCAATTGTCCCTAGCACATCATTCATTGCTGTTCAATTGTTCAAAATGAAATACAACTTGAATATAACACAAAACACAGAGGTAAACGTGGGTTTAATGCTGGACGGAAATCAGATCAACACATTTGTTTAGGTGAGGTCTGGGACTGATTGGTGAGTTGTTTGGAGTTGCTAAAAACAAACAGGAGGGGGAGGGGGGGGGGCACCATTGTCTGGACGTCATCTGAACGTGATGAGTCCTGAACGAGGCCGTGTCGGAGATCCAGCGGTAACACGCTACATGTGACATGTTTGGGTTTGGTTGGGTCTGTTACCATGACGTCTCAAATCTCTGTTGCTCTGTTCTCTCTCTCCTCTCCTCTTCCCCCAGCCCTAAACAGTCTGCGAAGAGCTGTTGCCATGGTGACCGGGCGCCAGTGCAGCTTCACTCCTTTCAGTGACAGGGTTAATCACGGGGTGGGGTGTGTGTGTGTTGGGGGGGAAGTGATGGGGGGGGAGGGGGGGGGTTACTGTTGCTGGTACCAACCCAGGTCTCAAGGGAACGCCTCTCACGTAGATCCTTCTCCTGTTTACTATGTAGTTCTGCCGCAGGGCTCACCTCTGTGGGAGAGATGGTTCTCAAGAGGATGAAAAGTCCTGGGGAACAACAACATGGACATTTTTCTTACATGACATATTTTACATGATCTGTAAAGGTGGGTTGAAGAGGAAAAACGGGTTTAAACATGGACCTCTTCAACACAAAGCTTGTTGCCATTTTTAGCTCTCTCTTTCAGTCTATATGCGCACTCTGTCTCTGACACATACACATAGCTGTTCTCCTGTTATGTTCAATGGAGGGAAGCCATCTTGTCTTTGCCCTGTGGCTCATGGGGATACCATAGCACCATCTAGTGTTTCAAAGATGACAGTGCTTTCAAGAGAGACCGATATCTTCAAACAAATCTACATTGCCTTAAGGTAAAGAACCATGACAAACGATGTAGCTGTGTAATTTGAATCTTTTTATTAGGATATATTAGCATATTCAATAAGGAAAGTAAGTGGGGTTTTAGGTTTCGAGATTTCAACAAACAATGCGCATACTGTACCATTATATAAATAGCTTAAATCTCAAGAGTAGAAAAATATTTTTCAAGCACATAAAAGGATTGTAGTAGTCTGATAGATTGTATGTTACTAATATGACTGCATTAAAAGGTAACATACAGTTCTGATGAGAGTTAAAGTAATACAACACTAGGTAAGCAGAGAGAGACATATAGTGCAAAGACGCAAACCCTTGTTCACAGCCGTCATAAAATATGCAGACTTCATTTACATGTAGTCATTAGAGCGACTGACAGTAAGTACAGGGGCATTCTCCAACAATCATCAATTCCTTGAGGTTTCTAATAGCTGACAGTGAGGCTTGACTGAAAATCAGGCATTCCAGTTTGCAGGGAGGGACTCGTGAGTTATAGTTTACTAATATCGCCTCAAAGCACAGCTAGGCATCAAACGCATTGTATGTAAAGATGTCTGGCTTGGGTTTGAGATTGAAGTTGTAGTGTCCGATCTTGTTCCTGTGGTAGTAGAGCACACAGATGAAGGCACCGATGAAGAAGAGGGTCATTCCGATGCCCAGGAGAGAGAAGCCCACCAGCTGAAGAAGATCAGAGTCCTCGTCTACGGGCTCTGTTAGAAAGTGCAACGATACATTCATCCCAATCGGTCAAACTGATGAAATGACCATGTTCTGTAACTGTGTAAAACCACAGTCTACTTACTTTCTTCTGATCTTAGAAATGGACCACAGGATGCCATTGCTGTACCGATTGGGTTGGAAAAGCCCTTTGTTTTCTCAATGCAGTTCTAAGAAAGACAATTCATGTGGGGGTTTGGGGGTTTGTTAGTTTTTTTACTTCCTTTGAAATTATGACATTTAGTCATTTAACAGATGCTCTTACAGTAAGTACAGGGACATTCTCCCAAGGCAAGTAGGGTGAAGTGCCTTGCCCAAGGACACAACGTCATTAGTCATAGCCGGGAAATCGAACCGGCAACCTTCTGATTACTTCATAAAATCATTTCACCGAAGAGACACTCACAGGTTTGCAGGAGCCAGAGCCAGTCTCCATGCAGATCTGAATCTCGCAGTGCAGATAGATGACATTCAGGTCGACGAAGGAGAAGATTCTGACGCTGACCCGGGACCTGCTGGAGTTCCCGTTCTCTATGACTGCACTGTATGCATTTGGGACAGGACAGCTGAGGAGAGGGAGACAAATGAGCTCATCACTTCTCAAATCATCCAGCCCACATGTGGGCAACAGAGCAATACCTCCATCATCCAGGCTCCAGAGACTACCTTCAATGTTCCAATGTGACCTCTCTTAACCCGGAACCTTCTAAGCAGAAGTACAGCATACCTTCACCACTAGCAGTGTTCTTGGTAGGTAAGTAGCAAACCTGTTATCCAGGAAGGTATACGGGGTCCCGTCCGGGTTATTGGTCTCGGTCACCCAGCACCTGTTGATGACCACCGTGATGTTGCTCATGGTGGAGTTGAGGGTGACCTCCACCACAACTTCCTCGTCGGGGGACAGGCTGTAATTCTGAGGCTGGGGATACTGCCCGTTCAGGAGCCGCAAGTTCAGCTGGAACACCCCCGCCCCCGTGATAACATAATTCATCGTGTCATACCTGTGGTCAAACACACACAGACAAACACAGGTCTGGATTGGCGGTGGAGTATTCATTGTCCTAGGGTTTATACAGGATTATGTTATATTATATCATCTGTACTGCAGGTTTACCACATTTCCAGTGGCTATTTCTGAAACACGGGAGACATGAAACAGGTGTGCAGTGGTTTGAGGGAGTGTCTGAGATGAGGCAGTGATGACGTGGGTAACCATGGTGAGGCTTACCCCGTGGGGCCGTAGCCCGCGGAGATGAAGATGTTCTTGCTGTAAGTACAAAGGATGGGCACCTGCAGACGGACTGTGGGCACGCTCACGTTGCCATCAGGCAGACTCTGGGGACCCATGGAGCTGGACAAAGTCACCTGGCCAGAGTGGTGAGAGCTGTTCTGAAATACAAATAAAGACATAGCTCAGTCACACCTGCTCACCTCTCAAAAGAACATGTGGACAGATCAACCCATGTCTTCCCCTTTTGCGGTCATGGTGCCTGAACCAACAACAATTGAAAAAGGGTTCCGATTTTTTTCAAAATGAATCGTCGTACCGACAGTACAAGTTTGCATCTGCTAGGAACTTACAGTCTGTATTTGGGTACCACACTGGCCCCATGCCCAGGTCAGCTGGACGTGAGTGTTGTTGGCACCAGTGATGCCACATCCCGGCTGGCACAGGTAGAGGGCTTGGTCGCTGATGTGGCCCTTCTCCAGCAGCTGCCTGGCCACTATCACTGTGATGGCACTAGGCAAACACTGCACTGAGATGTGGCGAGTTTGGGACACCAGAGAAGTCGAGACTGAGGGCTGTGACGTCCTATTGGTGCTGACCAGAGAGGTCGCAGTGGTGGCGGCGGTTGTGGCAGTTGTCGTTCTCGTGGTGGCTGGGGTCGTAAGTGGAATAGTGGTTGCTGTGGTTGTGACTGGAGAAATGGTTGGGGTTTGGACTGTATGAGAGGAAGTGTTTGTGGCTGGCATAGTTGCCGCAGTGGCAACTGTCATGTCATGTGACACTGCAGTAGTTACGGATGTGCTCGCGTTGACGGTGAGTACTGTGTTTGAGGTTGTGTGTGTAACAGAAGAGAATGTGGTTATAGGTTGATTTAGCGTCGTGATGAGAGCTGTTGGTGTAGTGATGGTCGAGGATTCTATGGAAAAAGGAGATTTTATGAAGTCAAACATACATGTATGTTCCCACAGTGACTTCAGAGGCTTAAATATTGATATCTATAAAAGATTGAGACAGCGAAATGGGCAAAGGAGAAGATCGTATCAGATCTAGAAGTCTCTCGTCTCAGCTCTCGGCTGCTATACCTTGACAGCTTCGTCCAGGCATGGAGGGATTGGTGTCTGTGTGGCCCGTCAGGCAGGCACAAAGGTAGGAGCCCTCCGTGTTGGTACAGTCCGCCAAAGTGGAACAGTCCATGTCCCCTGCCGCGCACTCATCATAATCTGTCAGGGACAGAACCCATCAGGTGTTCACCATCACCATCCTTGCACCTTCATACTGTATCACTGTGCTCTCTGTCCGACAGTCTCCCTCACTAAGGGGACACAGATCTATGTAGATAACGTAGAACAGACATTTAAACGTGTGTTTTTGAGATACCGGATATGTGGGTGCTGTTTCCGTCCACGGTGTGCACAGAGCTGTTCTGCAGGGAGGAGATGAATGCTTGAGACACGTTCCTGATGACCTGGGTGTCCGTGGGGATGAAGACAAAGGTGAAATGGACCACCACGCTCCCAGGAGACAGGCCTGTGATCAGGATCTCCACCATCCCTGACTCCATCATGTCCAAGATGTCCGGAGGGAGGGATTTCAGGATCTACGACAAAGAAATCCAAATCGTGAAAAGGTTCAGAGAGGAAGAAATGTACAAACAAGCCAATATAAAAATAAACAAAACACAAAACCAAACTGAAGTGGTAACTTGAAGTTAAGCTAATTTTGTACTTGAACTTGTAATCTCCTACCTCTTCTTCAATAGATCGAGTGAGGTTTTGGTAGGTCTGGCTGCTGTGGTTCAGCATGTCATCAGTGAACTCGATGTTGGTCAGGCGAGCTCTGGCTACAAGCGTTTGTGCAGCTATGGATGAAATACATATTCAGTCAGTGGAGTTCCCTATCAGAAACCTTCTCATTTCCTGACAATGAGAGTTAACAGTCGGCGATCTCAACAGTCGGCGATCTCAACAGTCGGCGATCTCAACAGTCGGCGATCTCAACAGTCGGCGATCTCAACAGTCGGCGATCTCAACAGTCAGCGATCTCAACAGCGGCGATCTCAACAGTCGGCGATCTCAACAGTCAGCGATCTCAACAGTCAGCGATCTCACAGTCAGCGATCTCAAAATCCTGCTTACGGTGTAGCCCAAGTCATGTTCTTCCTGCTGTAGGTCACATGATAAAGGATAAGATCAAATGTTTTCTCTGCGGTTCACTTTGGTCCGTCTTGACATATCACATGATAAGTGTTGTTATCGATCATTTGGAGTCAAAGAGGTGCCACGGGATTGAAAGCAAAAGCATTTGAAAGATTCACAAATCTAAGTGTGATCAACAATCATGAAATTACAAATAAGTAATTATTCACATCTGTGAATTAGGTGCCTTGTGCACCTGATGGCTTTACCTGTTCTCACGTGGATCTGCAGGCTGTGACCCTGGCCTCCGCAGGCAGATGGCGTAACCGTGACGTTGTAGAGCACCCCGGGCTGCAGTCCTGTCACCTGCCACATCGTCTGATTGGTCGTCGAGCTGTTCTTTACCTCTGACCCTTGACTAAGGTCAACCCGGAAGGTCTGCCCGCTCTGGGATTGGCTAGTCCAGGACACGCAGAAGGAGGAGCCAGTTACATTGGATGACTGCAGGTTGGTGATAAGTGGTAAAGCTGGCGGAGGGGAGAGACAGGTGTCACAATCGGTTGGTTAGTTTGTATGGAGAAGCCTAGAACTTTCTTCTTGTGATATAAATATAATAAATATATCGGTCATTCTATTTAATGACTGAAGAACTCTGAATTAGGATCAATCTTGCTGACAGTTAGCTGTGTCAAATTTGGGAAATACTGTAAAAAGACAAATTGTATAAACCAGTGACTTGTGAAATAAAGGGTGTGTTATCTGTCCACATACAGCATGGGGGAAGGGTGTTGTCCACGCTGGTGTTGGCTACAGTGCTGTTCTGGTGGTGCTCAGAGACAGGCAGGGCCATGCTGGTCAGGAACCCAGTAGAATTCTGCCCTGATGTGGGGTGTGCCGTAACGTTGTCATGCATGCCGGAGCTCCAGCTGCTGCTCTCTTCTGGTGGGTTGTGAGCGGTGGTCCAGGGAGGGCGGGTGCTGCTGGTGAGGGACATCGCCGTCCCATTGTCCACAGGGGGCATGTGAGTGACATTGGCCACGACTGGTGTCGAGGAGAAAGCAGACGGAAAAAAACAAAAACAGATGTGAATTTTTTTCACGCACGTTTTCCAACTTGACAAAAGATTGCGTGTGAAGTTGCAAACATGTCTACTCTCTGATGTCTAGTCAGGGGGCAGGATGCCTAGTCCTCACCATGGCAGTGCACCCCTGGGTTGTGAGGCTGGGTGTCCGTGAATCCCGGAAGGCAGGCGCAGCTGTAGGATCCCACGGTGTTGTTGCAGGTAGCATCCGCTGAGCAACAGCTGAGACTAGCATGGACACACTCGTCCACATCTGTACAAAGACAAACCAATACATGAATGGATACAGCCTGTGTGTGTGTGTGTGTGTGTGTGTGTGTGTGTGTGGGTGTGTGTGTGTGTGGTGTGTAGTGGTGCGTGTCAGTACGTGCATGTGTGAGTGTGTGTATGTGTGTGCACGGCTGTATCCTTGTGTTTGCACTGACGTATTTCCTCGGCGGCATGTGTTCTAAGTGTGTGCGCGTGACCTCGTTGTTCCATTTGTACAGGAAACACAGATGTCTGTCAGTAGGAAGCGGAGGCAGCAGGACGCCATGGTTACACTTAGTCAGCTGTTCCTGAACACAGTGTTCTCGTCAACATTAGTCAAACGCAGTTACGGGAATTACTATTGACGATAATGCTCAGCCGGTGGAGCTAATTTCCTCTGTCCATGGTCCACAGTACCCCTACCTTCCACTGCCACGGAGGTGATTTCCTCAATGTTTTGGATGAGAAGGTGAAGCTTTGCCGTGGTATTGGACAGGCACAGAGTGCCAGGAGAGCCAATGAGGAAGGAGGAGGTGGTCCTGTGTGGATCCAAAGCCCAAGACTTCATGTAGAAGATGGAGATATTGGGGAAGTTCAGTGTTCCTGTCACCTGCAGGACACAGAACAGTAGTGTCATAAAGAGCCGTCTGAAACAAGGACCGTCTCTGTGAATGAGAACGTTGGAGATCTCAGGATGGCCCACCATGGAGTGAAGGAGGCGTGTGTGGTTAAGAACCCCTCTGTCCAGTGACAGCATGTAGTAATCCGACTTCACTGTCACAGTCAGATTTAAGCGCCAACCTTGGCTACCTGAAAGAATAATAAGGAAAAACAATGACTTTTACTGACCGTGTGTGTAAATATGATATTGATATATAAATAAGACAAGATGTAGTTGACCTGATGGCTGAGGGTTTGAGCATTGTCCTTGGCAGCACTTCTGCCACCCTGGGCAATCTGTATCCTGTTCACAGCCAACCGTACAGGTTGCCGGTGTTGCCTGTGTTGCCGGTGTTGCCGGTGTTGCCGGCTTAGGGCAGGACCCTGGCTTGGCTGTGAATTCTCCACTTCTGCTCAGGGCTAAGACAAGAAAATAATCTATTAATTAAGTGTAAAAGGTATAAACAAGTTAGAAGGGTTAAAATACTGATGCTTTTGTTTTCACAGCCCCATCTGGTGGATGTTGAAGAATACTGCATATGAAAATGTTACTATGACTACTGCTCGAAACATTAAACATGGGTTTCAACTCAATTTACTATAAATCCTTTATTCTACTTTCAATAACATTTATTAGTATAATTTCTGGGGAGAAAAAGCTAAATGACCTAAACAAGTAAATGAAGCACTTCAATACTCACGCAAAGCACAATAGCTGCCAACTTGTTCATAGCCGGCACAGCACATTCTAACTTCTTTGGTGACAGGCTTCTGTTCGAACCGGTAGGCAGTTTTATAAAGTGTGACATCACACGACTTCCAAGGGAGCCAGCCGCCACAAGGCCGCTTCTCTGTGTAGAGGGTCGTGTAGGACGCCACATGACTCTCCACGATGCTCTCATTCCCAGTGCATAGGTTATAGCTGGACATAGACAATCTGTATCCTGTAATGGAGGGATAGTGAGATATTACAGTATAGCAATCAACTGACTGTGTCTACAAACAAATGGTGTATGCGTAGTGTCACTTGCAAAACAAGTCTAATTGATCTAGTAGTTATGTATTCACATTGAACCATCTATTTACAGTTCAGAATGCACCTGCTTTATAATTGCATTAGCCGTTAATAAAAACCTCTCTATCAGTGAATCTACCAACAAAATACATCCAAGATAATAATTGAGTGTAGAAAATGTTGTTCTCTTACCTTCAGTCAGAGTGCCGTGTCCCCTGCAGGACCCCAGCAGGATCACGACCCAACAGGTAGACAAGATCCAGGTCATGCTGAGCATCTGAGATAGTCCGCAACGTGTTCAAGGACCATTCTTTACATGCATTTCACCTAGCTGAGTTGATCGTGATGGTTCCCAGTTTTTTTCATCTTCCACACCACACCACACCACCCCCACCCCACACACTCTCTCTTCTCCTCCCAGATCCAACAGTCCCTGGTGTACTCTTGGTAGCTACAGTGGCAGAGATACACGGACGGAGTGCAGTGTTTTCTAAGATGTAATTCTCTCGAATAGTAGTAATCTATGGTTTTCAATAAAGAAATCATAAATAGATCTGAGAATTGATATTCATATTTGGGTACTGATGTTTTATGTTCTTTATGAATTATCAGAAGCCATTTATAACCATTAACCATTAATTATACGTAGTGACTTCAATATATAAATTATTTTACATGCTTTTGTATCCCTGTAAGTTGATGGACTACAATGGGCCTAGTGTCAAACAACATGTTTATGATGCCAGAGTGGCAGAGAGGAAGGCTTAAAGAGCAGCACTGACTGTCCCAGATGGCATGTTTTCCAGTTTGGTATCCATGGCAGTGGTGTGCTGTGATATGTACTCTTAAAGCCCTTGGCAACCAGCATAAGTGGAGAGAGGTGCAGGTGAAAGAAAATTTGATTTTTTTTTGTGAACTTTATATTCTTCAAAAACACTTTTCCAAGAAAATACAAGGACAACGATAGTTGACAGATGATGTTAAATTATAATATTAGAATTAGGCCTATATCATTTCTTGTGGAACTGTAGGTCCTTTTGTCACAGCTCATTACAAGCTTGTGAAACATATAATTGCTTTGCGTCATATTGTTCTAATGTGGTGTGAAATGGAAGCTAATTAAACACACTTCTGTAATTGGAGTAATGAATGTCTCAGTACAAACCAACGTTGAGAGGGTTAAAGCAAATGTTTGTGTATGTGAGGGGGTGGGAGTTGATAAGTGACGTGAAGTTTTAAGAATATTTAGATCATATTAATGTGTACATCAAACAAACGTGCTTGCATTTGTAACACTGTGCCACACCTTGGTTGGACCATTACACTGTTCCCAGGTTCCTGTGAACTTTCCATGAGGAGTACAAATAAACACAGCAACCAATTCCCATCGGGGAGCAGTAATGAGATTGAGGTGCCTGAGCAATTGCTTTCTATCCATGTCTCTTTAATTAGTTTCATTGGGGCCAGTGGATGTGATTACATGAATCAACAACAATCAAGTATAACAGCACACGCATATTTATTTTACAGGTGAACAAAATATCTGTAAACCAAGTAGTCTATATAAATCACTTTGACAGTTGAATACTTTTTTACAGTATTGGCAGCATAATACTCACTTTTAAGATTGCTGCTGAAAGTACGGATTATTTGGATAATCTACAGCAGTAATTATTAATGATCAGGCATACTACCAATGTAAAAATTATCTGAATGAAATGGCGATTATTCACAAAAATATGGTCTGTGCCTTTAAAAGAGTGTCTAATAATTTCTGCCTGTCACTTACGCCCACGGTACAAATACAGCCTATCACAGAGCAGTGCACGTGACGAGCGTTCTTTGCGATGACCTCATCTCTAGAGTGGGATGACGTCAAATTCAAGATGGATGGAATCACGACTGGCACATACACTCAACAGAATTCTTAAAGTAGTGTACTCCGTGGCAACAGAAATATAACACCAGGGTAAGTTTAGGTTGCCAATGGACAACTTTGATTGAGATTATCTGACCGTAATGTCTTGTGCTGTTAGCGTGGCTTGGGAAAAGCCTTTTCTCCTGACGTAACTCGGAGGGGGATTCTTCTTTTCTAAACCTCTCAGTGCTTGTGGCCGGGCTGAGTCTGCGCTGTAACCAATTCGAGAATACAGGAGCGGGTGTGTGCTCACATCTATTGAACACACTCTCAAATAAACAAGTGTTTTCAATTCTGATATTTGCGTAGTTGGTTCCATTGAAACTAGGAAAGCAAAACAGTAGTGCATTCTATTACGTCTTGGAAACATTGTAATACAAATAATAATAGCCATCATGCCATGTGCTCGTCAGTAGTAGACTATAAAGATTTCAACGCACGCTTTCTAATGTTTTCCCTGCTTGTTTATGAAGAAGGTAGCTAGTTACTTTCTAGGGGTGCTAAAGCTTAAATTCAGCTGAAGTTGAGTTGTGTCATAAGAAATTCAGCCACGTCTCACAAATGAACGCTCCCCGGACTTCCCCATTGCATTTTAGTGTGGACTGCGTTCTCATGTTAGACCTCTTTCTTATAACAGCAATAGCTGACAAGACATTGTTGCTTAGTATGACATACGTCAAGATGACTGCATCTAGAGTTTCCGTTCATTTTGGAACGTTGCGTCCCAGTCCTGCAGCAGCCTGTCTTACGGTTAAAACATGATGTAATGTAATGAGCAAACGGCTGAACCCACGCATGCGTCATCTTATTTGCGCTCTTACCACAGATGAATCAAGTAACCAGTTGCTTATTCAACCAGTTCACAGGCGTTTTGCTTGAATGGGATTAACAATATTTCATGTATACATCAGTAATATCGAGTAAATAGAACTACACATATTGTTCAGTCTAAGCCTAGCTATAGCTTTACATACTTATAATTTGCAGCTATAAAAACGAACATTTGAGAAATGTCCTTCATTTTGATAATGCTTAGTCATCATATTTCCTTGATCATTTGTGTTTAGCAACCACTTAACAGTAATATTGTATTCCTTTTTCCCCGCCAGTATGGAAAGCCTAGTGCATTACAGCCACCCCTCACATGCCCTGTCGGTGCTTGGGGTCCTCAATGAGCAGCGCCTCAGGGGACACCTGTGTGACACAGTGCTGGTTGTGGGGGATCAACGATACCAGGCTCACAGGAGTGTACTTGCGGCCAGCAGTGAGTATTTCCAATCCCTGTTCACACGGAGAGACTCTGAGCCGCAGAAAGCGGTACAGCTGGACTTCTGTGAAGCGGACGCTTTTGAAATAGTACTAAATTATATATATTCATCCTCCCTTTTTGTGGACAAAGGAAGCTTGGCAGCCATCCAGGAGCTGGGTTACAGTTTAGGAATCCCCTTCCTGACGAATATCATGTCAACAGCTCCTCATGTGTCCTATTGTGTCTCCAGAAGAAGACTGCCTTTTTCCGAGGAGGATGACAACGACAGTCAGCAGAAGACTGTTATTGTGTGCCAGACCCAAGGTGACGCACCTGTTCCCAGCGGCGCCTCAACATTTCGAGGGAGACACCGACGTACTCCCCCCGTGTCGTCTGAGACGGCGTCCTCCCCCCACTCCTTCAGAGAGCGGGGTCAACTCCCCTCAGGACCCCTCAATGAGTCAGCCAGGCATTCTGCTTCTGTCCCCAGAGAACCAGCCCACGTGCTGAGCGACACCGACAGGAAGCCCATCGCTCCGTACGTCTCCATCTTGAAGGGGCACACGTCCTCGTCGGCGAGGCCGCAGCTCACTTCGTCAGTCTCCTTCAGTGAAGTTCAGATTCAGCACGTCAGGCTGCAGGTGGACGGCAGCCTAGGCCCTAAAGAGGAGGAAGCTGACTCCCATTATAGCCCCAGGCCACCCTCTCAAAGCCAGACCAGCGAGCCCAGCCAGACCATAGACCGGAGTGGTCCCCTCATCAAAAGCTTGCTGCGCAGATCGTTATCCATGGATAGTCCTGTCCCGATTTTCTCCCCAACGTTGGAGCTCAAAGAACTGCAAAACAGAGAGCAGTCTGTTGTTAAGACGGTGGCAAAAAAAGAAAAGCATTCGCCATCGGAGCCCAAACCCAACCCAACAAGCCACCTAACCCAAACCAAAAGTATTCCTCCTCTAGTTCTCAGGTCCAGGTATCACAACAGGTATGAGGAAGATGACCCTCAGGGAGACGAGGTCCGGGTGAAAACGGAACCCAGCAGTCCACTCGCTGACCCCTCTGACATCATTCGAATCACAGTTGGGGATAGTTTGCCCGTCAATATCAAAGACTTTCAACTGAATTTTGACACGGACCCCAGACCCGTCGCAGGAAAGAGAAAGGGTAGGACAGACAACCGAAGGTATCCGTTTAAAAAGTCCAGGGAGATCAATGAGCATCATCTTCCCCTCGATGACAACACGTCTGAGCCTGTCCAACACGGCTCCGACTTGGAAGACAAAGAGGAGGACAGTGAGCAGCCTAAGCAGAGTAAAATATTTAAATGCTGGAGCTGCCTGAAAGTATTCCGATCCAGCGCTGGGCTTCATCGTCACGTCAACATGTATCACAACCCCGAAAAGCCATACGCGTGCGACATCTGCCATAAGCGCTTCCATACCAACTTCAAGGTGTGGACCCACTGCCAAACTCAACATGGAGTCGTTCAAAACCCCGCCTCATCCTCTAGCTCATCTCTACTGGATGAGAAGTTTCAGAAGAAGCTGATAGACATTGTAAGGGAGAGAGAAATTAAGAAAGCCCTGCTCACGAAGCTCAGGAGAAATAAGCAGGGTCTTCCCCCTCAACTGTTTGCCAAAAAGAGGACAAGAGCACATTTGTGTCCTTACTGTGGGAAAACGTTCATGTTCCAGTCTCATTTCAAGCAGCATTTGAAGACTCACCCCGCCGCGAGCGCTGACCAGGAGACGCAGAACGAGGAGGCCGCCTTCCAGAAACAGGACCAGACTGTTCATCAGAAGGAAAACACAAGTACAGAGGTTTACTCCTGCAGACTCTGCAATGAGAAGCTGTCCTCTATCTTTGAGCAGGGGGACCATGAGAGGGGGTGTAGGCATGCGACAGTGTGTCCCTACTGTGGTCTCCGATTCTCCAGTCCCGAGGTCAAGAAGGATCACGAAACCCACTGCAAGTACAAGAAACTGACCTGCTTGGAGTGCATGCGCACCTTCAAGTCCTCCTTCAGCATATGGCGCCACCAGGTAGAAGTCCACAACCACAATATGATGACTGTTAGGGAGCAGATGAGCCTCGGCTGCGACGAGAACAACGGAGAAGTGCCAGATCATCTCAGAGAGTTGCCCAATCCTCAGGAGTCCATGGGCACGAGTGGCTCTAGAGAGGACATGGCCTACAGTGACTCCTCAGGGAGCACCCATGTTTGACTCGGAGGACTCTTCGTCGTACATGCCTGAGGACCTGAGTGTGGGCCAGCATCACGGCGAGCTGACGGTGAAGGAGGAGCCGATGGAGGAGGCCGTCAGCGAGAGGGAGAACGTGACGCCCGTCACCGTCAACCCCGAGGAGCCAGGAGTGTGGCCGTGCGAGAAATGTGGCAAGCTTTTCGGTTCTCACAAAGACCTGGAGCGACACCAGGAGCTGCTCTGCCACATCAAACCCTTCATCTGCCACATCTGCCACAAGGCCTTCCGGACCAACTTCCGTCTCTGGAGCCACTTCCAGTCCCACATGTCGGCCTCAGACGAACCTGGAGCGAGGGAAGCGGACCGACGGCCCTCGTCTCCTTCCCCCTCTCCACCTCTGACCCCACAGGTGACTGCTCCCCCTGCCCTGCTGTCCTCTCCGCCTAGAACAACCCAGGCTGGACCAGTGGCTGAGGAGGAGGAGCCTGGATGCTCATCCATGACCAAGACCAAGAGGCCTGACATGGACAGACAAGACAGTGGCCATAGTCCTCTATCCAGGACGGATAGCATCGAGAATCCAGTGGCTCCTCAAGAGTCCGACACGCTGTTTTACCACGCCCCCTCTCTCTCTGCTCTGACATTTAAGAGGCAGTTTATGTGTAAGCTCTGTCACCGTACTTTCAAGACTGCCTTTAGTCTTTGGAGCCATGAACAGAGCCATAGCCACCTGTGACCTTGTCATCCAAGCACCAGAGCCCCTCGTTGAACTTGTGACACATCCACGTATTGGAATAAGTACAATAATTACTTACATCTCAGCCTACGCAAGAATGAATGTAGCTATTGCTGTTTATAGTTTGCTGGCCTCCATGTTATCTTTCATGTACATTGGCATAGAGGGGGGAAAGTGAATGTGTTCAGTGAAAAGACTTCATCAGCTTCATGTGAACTGATGCTTTGCCTTTAAAATCATAGGTTGATTCTTTATTTATTTTAGGTATCACTAGAGTGAGCCAACATGCTCATATAACATGTTCATGCTAAAAGTGCTGTTTTAGACACTGCTGTATAATTTGAGAGAGATTGAAGTGCTTTTCATCTGATTTTTTTTGTTCTGCTAGCTAGTGCATTGAGATGCAAGTAGTTATATCAGTGGCCTCAGGCATTCTGTTCCGATAAAATTGATACATTAATATACATATTTTTTTAGAATATTAAATGATTAAATTCTTTCATATTCTAGTATTGAGTATGTTCTTTTGAGTATTGCACATGTGGTCTAGTTGCTGTTATATTCTGATATTTTTTCTAGTTTTAATTCTCCCCATTCCATTACAGTGTTTTGTACTCATGGATGAATGCCACATACTACCTAATTTTAAAACCTTTCATTTTAAAATGCCTTTTTAACATAGAAATATGACCAAAGAAAATTGAGAATATATACAATATCTGGAAACACCCAAACCCTATTTTGACCCTTACCTATGGCCTATTTGTCCAAAAACTCTTGAGTCCCATCTCACCTGAGTTGGACACTTAATTGCACACTTTAATTAATATTTTACTATGATTGTAACTGTAATACACGTTGGTAGATCATTGTTTACTGCAAATGAATGTCATGCTTCTAATAACCTCTTCCTTAAATATTGTAAAATATGTGTCTACCTTATGATACATAGGCTAGTTAAAGTCATGGCACATGGTATTACATCTGATGTAGGAGTTAACATCAGTACAGTATATTGATATGATTACTAAATAACAGCACTACTGTAGTTTGACAAAGGGTTTTTGCAGATAAATTTGATAATTACACATGTTACCTTTTCATTAAAGTGTAGATATCAGAATATGCAAGTTAATAACATTTTCAAAATGCTCTGGAACATAACACAAACTCACAAAAGCACAATATGGATGAAAACAAATTCTAATCAGGCAAATTATCTGAAATACACATGATCAGAAAATCTGAGATGAGCAAATCTGTAAACCACCCCCGTGTATAAGTGACTTAATGAGTCAACAACGGTGTTGGATGTATTGTAGTAATTTTACATTCTTACATAACTGGCATACTTCTGCTGTGGTTGTGGTGGTTTTAGATGTAATCTGAAACAAGAGTCATTATATGGTTCTAGTTTTCTTGTCAGAAGTTTATTGTATTAGAAGTGTGTAACCTTTGGGAACGTTCGTAAATCTGTGGGGGAACCTCTGTTACCACATGAATATTCTACAGTAAATAAAGGAAATTAAGATTTAGCTTGGGAAAAGTATAACTTCTGGTCAATTATGTATATATTAGTGATGTAATTTTCTGTGAAAAACTTAAAGATCAGGAGTAAGATATAATTTCTGTATTGCAGTGTTTGTATTCAATTTTGTACCTATAGTTTGTTGCTTTATAAAGATGTGTGCTTTTACTGAATTTAAGCATATTTGTATTAGTATGATTTACATATTGCAGTTTTGTGTTTGGGCTTTTTCTACAGTTTTGTGCTTCAATTCAAAGTAATAAAGTGACATTATGCCTATCCCGACCAGACCTATGCTACCATTTATTTACATTCATGTTTTTTCCATTTCTTAAATTAAGAGTCATGCTTTTCAAATGCTTCATTTTTGTATGTGTGTCAGTCAGAGCTGTGACTAGAGGGTGTAGAAGTCAGTAAATAGTCAGTTTAACACATTACTGAAACCTATAAAAGCAGTGATTCCAAAGTCCTTTCTCTAAAATAGTCAGTTGGTCATGGGATCGTTTTAAATGCTACATGGAGGGCACTGACTCATTTCTTGGCTGGACATCAGGAAGTGAACTAAGGAACTGTCTGTTGCTTTGGAGGATATGAAAACGTTGGAAAGCCTAGGTTCTCTACAAATATACAAGCCCTCCCCCCCATCCCCCATAAATGAATGAATGTGTTGAAGGAAATGCATGAATTTGCACTTAGTTAATACAAACAGAAAATAACAGGAAACATAATGGTGATCTGCATTTATTTTTAAGAAATGTACAGAATTGTAAATAATCTTGATTATTTGACTAAAATCTAGATAAATGCCATAACATGTTCATAAATAATAAAATTACCTCACCAATAATTTCAGCTTTGCTAGGTTTTTTAATGTAAATTCTGCCTTGGACAGACAGCATGCGTGTTTCAGCACTGTTTTATTTCAAAAACTTAAAAGCAAAAATGTGATCGCTGTATATTCTCACTTTCTTTCACATTTAAAAGTAAGGAAGGCAATTGGAGTAAGATTAA
Organism: Mallotus villosus; assembly: GCA_903064625.1. Taxonomy (NCBI): domain Eukaryota; kingdom Metazoa; phylum Chordata; class Actinopteri; order Osmeriformes; family Salangidae; genus Mallotus; species Mallotus villosus. The sequence goes on along the minus strand of CAEFZP010004571.1, from coordinate 124,855 downwards.
GGAAAGCATAAACATTCTAAAATGGTTGTTTACAAATGTAAAGATGTGCGAGTAGACAAAGCATGGTGGTAACTTCTAGCATGTTATCCGTGTTTTAAGCCTAGAGGTCAAGACACAGGAGGGGCTTCAAAACCACACAGGGCTCCGAGAGGCACGGAAGCTGAAGTGACTGACTAGTGCTCGATCTACCGAGCTTGTAATTTCATCCAACAGTCGATCATACCCCCTCACTCACGTTACAGATGTACATAATCTTGAGGCTCTCTCACAGTGCTAACGTGTCTTTGATCAGCCTCCTCATGGTGGTGCTTACAGAGGTGCCCAGTGTGTCAGTAATCTGGAATGTGATCTTATACAGGTAAGGCTGGACATCTTTCAGACTAGTGTCAAACACATTGTCCACTTCTGACTGCGTGGGCATCTTCGGTAGGTACTCATGGCGGTTGATGACCTCGACGATATTGATCACTTTCTCACCCAGCTTCTCGCCCACTTTCTCACGACAGATCTGTCTCTCCTGCTCATTTGCCAGATTAACAACGTTGACCTTGATACTCCAGACCTCCCATGGAATGCACTCGTCAGAGAAGGGCCAGCGAGACTTTTTCTTCTGGTAGAACTCCAGGGAGATCTGGCCCATTCCGTCGCTCCCCGAGTTGCCCAAAGCATCCTGAATAATATGAAGTAAATGCAAAGTTAGGTCCTTGTTAGCTAACTCACCAAATCAATTCCATATCTAGATTTTACATTACCTTAAATTCACACACAGCTCTCCTTATCACTCTGTCAAGCTCATCTGAGCACACTCGGACAAATGAGAAGTCTATGAAATCACAGTCAATGTCCTGGGTGCCCACGGTGCCGATGGAATAGGTGCCCTCCTTCTTGTAGTGAAATTTCCCAGTGCTGCGGTGCAGCAGGATAGTGTGCAACAATGACAACATGGCCTCATCGACCTGTCTTCCCTCGACTGACACCTCCAGCACTTCCGAACGGCAATTCATTATGATGACGATGAGGATGGTTTCAAAACAACCTGATATTGCCAGAAATTAGGTGTGCAGTAGTCTAACCATCGATGTAGTTTACACGTCTTCTGTAGCTATATGTTAATGTTCCATGTTGTTGTTAGCCATCAAAATGGCTAGCAGGCTAGCTTAGAAGATTTGTATAGTTGACAAGCTCGCGAGTCACTCAGTATAATGACTGTCTGAACTTTTTCCCATGACAATAATAACTATGTATGCAAATAGCTTTTGCTCTTTGTTAGTTACCTAAGTATTGGTATATACGGTTACGCAATGGCTAGCTAAGTTAGCTAGCAAGCTGACTCACATACGTCAAGCTCGGCCAAAACTCGTCTCTCTCTGTGCAAATTGGGAGGGGCCATTTTTGTCAACAAAGCAAGCATAAACTACGGCAAGTAGCGGGCTCAAAATTGCACGACGGTCTTTTTTGAAAATATGTCCATAATTATTAGCATAGGTTGAAACTGAAAAAAACACAGAAATAAACTTGATGTATGCTTTGTAAATGCGATAAGTCATATACTGTCTATCGTCTTATTATAATGTGTAGCTTGTTGTTCTAACACAGGAGCGTAGTGGCCCTTTAAGATGCCGCCGTGCGTTCTGGGAAAAACAGTTTGTGCCACATCTTTCGCCACATATTACATTCAAAGGCGAGTTTTCGGTTTTGGTCAACAACGTTTGTTCTTGCAGCTATTCCGAAAGTTGGTACTGTACAGCTTCAGGGTACAGCTAGCCCAGCTAAGTTATCCGTTTGTTCCATTGCTTGGAACTTAATACTTTCTTATGGATTTTCTTGAACATTTGTGTGCCTTGAGAACTCATGTGGTTGCAAACTTGGTTATCAGTACAACTAAATACATGGTATCATGGCAAGCCATCTCGCAGTCGCAGAGGGGACTTGCAATACAGTTTTAGCTAGCATTAGCAACATTGCGGCAACTAGCGAGTTCGCTAGCTAGCATATGCTACTAGCGGGTGGGTCTTGCAATGCCCGATTTCTTGTATGATAGTTAGTTAGCTATGATGTTTTGTTTGGCTCTGAGATAGTCAAGTTAGCTGCTTTCAGGGGGCAATCGCCAATTACATACTTATCTGCTAGCTGGTTTGCTAGCCTAGTCACTTGTTTAGGATGCCTCACTCGGAATCAGAAAGTTCCCCTTCTTATTTTGTTTTGGGGGACCTGCAGTGGCTTTGTATGGTTACACTCTTCATCGCATCCATCGTTACATTGATATTGTATCTAGTACAATACTTTTTCGGCGACTTACAAGTTCAGCCTCAGCCAGAGAACAGCAATGGGGTCACGGAGGAAGCGGACGCTGTGTTGGGATGGGCGCTGTCACTGAAAAGCTGGAAAAGTCAATGGAGAGGTGCCTGGTGCAAAGCCCTTAATGACGAATCGAGGAAGTCTGTGGTGAGTCCCATGACCGAGTTTACAACCCTTTGTAAATGAAATTGAGGATGTGTGATTTTTTTCACAACAGGTAGGTTGGTTGTGTACCCAGCCGAGTGGTTTTTACTGTAGCACAGTAACCTGAGCACAAGTAGTTCTATAGCTGCTCTGCTGCCACCCAATACACCTGAGCGTTAAATATTATGTTTGCACATTCTCACGCTTCTTAGGTTTACCATATCAGATGTTGACATTCTATATAAAACATGAATGTTATGGGAATGTGGCTGTGTGATTGCATAGTGCTTGGGGGATGTTGCTGATTGAATTACTTTATCTTCTTAGGATTCTGTGCAACTAACATTTGAGGAAGATGGTCTTCAGTCATCAGAGCTGGTGTTTGGCCAAACGTCCAACTTGCAGAGATCTGCTGGACAAAAGGTAAAGTTCCATTGTCACACAGATCCAATGACTCAGTTACCTCAAGTAATTCAATACCGACTTCAAGTGTCTAGGGTTGTTTTTGAATGCGTTTTTTTCCTCTGATGAAATTAAGGGTGAAGTACAATGAAGATCAATGGAATCATTGTCTTACTCCTCATCTCCTGTGACAGTTTTTGCATTTGTTATCTGTTTGACAGGGTGGTTCCCCTACATATTCATTCAAGCTAGAAAGACAGGCTTTAATAGCTCTCTCATTTCCTTGCCAGTCTTAGGAGGACAGCCTAATGTCATCATTTCTGAGATCAATCTCCTCTTCCTTGTAATTCAATAGAATGGAGGGCTCTCGACTGTCAACAAAGCCTTTTAACTTATTTCCAGGTCTATAGTGGCCAATTTCTATGTCACACATTGTCCATTAGCAGTCCTGGCACTTCCAGACATGTTCCCCTCCCATGTCTTTGTGGAGCCAGTACCCTCGAGAGATTGTTGTGCAGTAAGCAGGGTTTTTTAGCTTCACGTTTATTGAATCCTCTGGTATCCACCACAACCTTGTAAAAACTTTAATTTGAAGGTCGATATTTAGTGATAAAGTAAAGCCCTGGGGATTCGCTTTTCTTTGGTCGTAAAGACTGGTCTGCATCAGTATCCATACACTCACTTTACAGTCTTAAAGAGTTTTGTCAATAAAGGCTTATCTTTGCCTGGCCAGAGTGAGCGAGTGTGTGTGTAGTAAGAAGCTTATGAAGCTGTTCTTTTAGCCAGCACAGCTTAGCATTAAGGAGACATGGTGAACTAATGACAAAGCCCATGCTGGGAGACATGATCAGGGCGCAGCCATCATTTAGAAGATGCTTTATGTTTGGGCAAAAATGTACAAACGCACAAAGCTTTATCGAGTTGACTTTGAAACAGTGCCGTATCGCTACAGCATCGTTCTCCGAGTGCTCATCCTATTTTGTGTGAAATCAGACATGCTTAATGTACTTCAGTCCTCACATCAACCCTCATTATCCGCCCGTCTGTGTTTGTGTCGTCTTGCCATTGCAGACTTCTCGCTGCAGGGTGACTGGGGACATGCTTCAGTTTTCCATCTGTGCAGATTCCCCAGCCACGTGTGCAGCTGGGCCCTGCAGGTACAGAGTCAGGATATCACCTCTGGAGCTGCAGGTAAATGAACACTCCGCACAGTTACATGGGATTCATTTAGATGATTTATTTGATCCGTAGCAACATACAAATAGTGCAGAAGAAAATCATGGCTCTGAAGTAGATAGTTCTACCAGTATTTCGATGGTTAATTCAAGTCACCAGCATACCCGGTGTCTAACCTGGTGCTGAGGGCAGAGGAGGAAGCCAGCAGAGTAGTGGGGAGCAGGGGCTCCAGAATGTCCACTTGCATTGTCTTAATGTAGGGTGTCTTTGATTCATTGAGCATGACACGTTTTACCGTTGGCTGAGTCGCCACTGGCAGGGGAATCCGATTAAATGTTGAGGCCTGTGATGTGGGCCACTGTCCCAGGGACCTCATCTAAATCACTGTCATACCCCTTCTCAGAATACCCTCATTGTTTGACTAAGGTGTTCCACTTTCCCCTACCTTAGTCACAGCAGAGAATGCGATGGGATTACAGAAAAGATCCCCTGAAATTTAACTGTGACTGGCTTTGAGTGGTGGGGAATTCATGCAAATAATGCACTTGTTATGTTATTATAAAATAAATGATGACTTAATTGACATGCCATCAATGCTCATCCTATATTTTGCATGCTTCATTTGTCGACTACTGACTCAGGCGACATGATTAGAGGTGAGAACTGCTGTAGAGATGGATAACCAGTGAACCCTTGGTGGGATAAAGGTATTGCACAAATTCAAGCTTCACAAATCCTCCAGGCCGTCTAAGGTTTTGACCCACGTGTTAAGTCGTGGCAAAAGCAACGGGAGCAAGTGCCTCTGCAAGCGAACCCAAATCGAATTAGGGCTATTTTAAGCCAGTAAGGTGCTTGTTGGCTCACTGTGGGCCTGATCTGGGATTGCGTGTAAACACAACGCCAGAAAAAGGTTAGGAAGCTAAACCCAGGATTAGATCCCAGGGCGCCATTGTTTGGGGTTTGGAGCAGTTATTGTTACGGGTTGAGGGAGACCTCTGTTGTGTGTTCAAACTCTTTCATCCGTAGTTTGGTCTGGAAAAGTCCTGCAGAGGCCTTTTCAAATTCTTTCATCCATTTGTGTTTACCAGCCAGAATGACCGATGCTGGAATGATCCCAGTTCATTGGATGAGTGCAGAGTTAGGCCACAGAGACTGTTATGTTCATTCTCACACCAGGATTCTCCACCCAGTGCACTGTCATACTGTTTGTTTCCTGTCCGTGTTGTGGTTTCTTGAGAATTCATGTGACACTCACATGTTACACAAGCCTAGGCCTTACTCTTTCACTTATTTACCATAGGACACTCGGCCATGTTGTTGTAGTGAGATGACAAGGCACATTTTCAGACAGTAGTTGGAATCGGGGCCCTCATTTGTTGGAAATACAATGCCATTGTTTGTATAGGTAAAGATTTCTCAGTGTCTTTATTTTCTGAATGGCCCCGATTTGTCAGATCTGTCCATGCATTATAGAGTTGCACAGAGGACGCTATCAGATAAGGCCTTTGTTTGGTAACAGAGGCGGCTGTGCTCCCAGAACGGAATCTAGGCATGCTGGGGCAGGAGGACCGAGCCCGTCTCAACTCTCACGCCTTCTCTGCCTGCCCCTCCCACCCCACACCACCTTCAGGGCGGCTTTTCTGTCTTTCGCTTTCTGAATGAGTCAATCCAGTTTCATTTTAGCATTGAACATTGAACAAAGAGTGTAACGGGGCTTCACTGGTGCCGACTGATTGTCTCCTGTAACCAGAGAGGGAGGCTGAAGGAAGGCAGGGAGGGAGAGTGGGGGAAGGAAGGCAGGGAGAGAGGCAGAGTGGGGGAAGGAAGGAAGGAAGGGAGACAGAGTGGGGGAAGGAAGGAAGGGAGGCAGAGTGGGGGAAGGAAGGAAGGAAGGAAGGGAGAGAGAGAGGCAGAGTGGGAGAAGGAAGGAAGGCAGATAAGGAGTGAGGCGAGAGGTTAGGATCAGAATGATGTCCACGACTGATGCTCCAGCTGACCCCGGCATTGTCTCTCACCCCCAGCTGGACTTGCAGATGAGGGAGGCTGACGGCATGGTCGAGGTGGGCTGGGGGCTTTCTCACCTGGAGACGATGGACCTTCAGCTCAGCCCCAGCTTCTCTCAGGTGGGGCGAACACACACACCCGACCAGCGCTCAGCCCAATCAGTCTGACCCACATCCAGGAGCAGAGATCCTGGCTTTCTGCCGGTGCCATGGTAACGTTTGTTCTGTGTGGTCCGTCCCCAGGGAAACGGCTCTGGACCCAGCATGGCAGCTGTGAAGGAGCGTCTGAGACAGCTGCTGTGTGCTGTGCGTCCTTCAGTAATGCTGAGCTGCAGGCCTGCACAGACCACACAGGTCAAGGTGAGCACACACACACACACACACACACACACCCAGAGTAAGACACGGCCATGCATCCATACACACATCCACCCTGTCAGCACAGTGTACCCACCATGTCCATACCCCTTCTGAAAAACTCGATGGTTTCCAGACACAGATTAAGGCTTCCTAAAGAAGAACGCCCTCAAATCAATAAACAATTCCAGTCTTAAAGCTGTATCCCCCCTGCCTCTTTCTTCTCCAGGAGGCCCAGAACAAGGTGATGTCCCCCCCGAAGCCCCCCCCGCGCCCACGACTGGAAGCTGCTGGTGAAGAACATCAGGGTCACGTGCAGTCAGGAGGATGGCGCTGCAGGTCAGACACACTGTCTCACTGTCTCACTGTCTCACTGTCTCGTCACGAACGCCCACAGAAAACACCTCAGCTTCAGCTTGTAGACGGAGACTTTGGGGTTTTCAATAGATAACCCTGGGTATCTAAAGGGTTTTATAAAGATGCATTTTGAATGCATTCTATTCAGATACACACTGCACTCGCAAAACAGTTGGGCGCCATATTTTTTGCCACAAAACTCTGAATTAAGTCAGACCTGGAGGTCTAGGGGCTGGAGTGTCTGAGGTTCTGTCCACGGTGTTCCAAATTCTGCTGGCCTGTGAAAGCCTCTGCTCACTGACGTCCGGCACGTCCATGAATACATGAACCCTGACAGATAAGACCGTGTTCAGCACTTCTCTCCTTCAGCTCCTTTTTCATTTAACTGAGGAGCATAATTATCTTGATCGGTTTATTGATTGGCTCTAAGCCAAGCCATGCCAGACCCACTTTTTCTATAAGAGGGTGAGAGTGTTCTATCTGGGAAGCTCTTTTAAGAATGGAGATGTATCATTCATTGAGATAGTCCAGCTTTCATTTACAGAGTCCCAGTTTGGCTCGCCGTACTTCCTAATGGCTCTGTTGGCTCGTGCTTATCCTCGGACAGTCCCGAAGAGGAGCACTTAGTCAGCCAAACCGGCGCCACTTCCAGCCCCATGCATTATTTATAGGCCTTCATAGGCCGGGTAGTCCTACATCCACTCTTACACGAGCACGTTAGTGTGGGTTGCAATGAAGTGCATTATTTACAACCGCTTTTGACAGGGTATCATATTAGGCTGCCGTATTGGATTAGCGTCGTAACGACGTTGCGGCATCATTAGCTGTGCTAACGCGAGTGGCGTGTTGTGTCTGCAGGCAGTATGAACCCCCTGTGTGTGCTGCAGCTCGATGACCCTCCCCAGAGATTTTCCACCTCGGTGTTGAAGAACACATGCAGCCCTGCCTGGGACCAGCCCTTCATCTTGTAAGTACAATCACAGGTACCACTACCTGCTTCTGAGAACAGAGACCCCTTTCCCTCCAGAACCTTCTACACTCGAAAAAATTGTGTTTTAATAAACTTGGAACATCTGAATCCTTCCTGAAATCCTTTAGCGGCTCTTCGGCTCCCTGACATTTCTCATTTGTTCTTCCTGTGTCTCTCCAGTGAGCTGAACGGACGATCAAAGGAGCTCGTCATTCAGTTGTTGGATGATGGGAAACCTCAGGAGGGTGAGTGTACCAACGTTGGCAAGGGCTCCCTTTGGTCTGTTTCCATCACATGACAGTCGGCGTTAATCTGCCCAAAGCCCCCTAGAAATGACTTCTCAGAAGTCGATTTTTGGGAGGGAAAAACAATGAAGGCTTTTCATCCGGCTAAATATAGGGCCCAGTGTCTCCACGTATCGTCTCCTCGGTGTGGACGCTTGTTATGTAGGCCAAATCTCCCTCAAGTTATTCTCAGCGTGGGTGTGATCATAACAGGGCGACATCATACAGTCGTATGCAAAAGTTTAGGCACCCCTCTGAGGCTGCATGATAATTTCCTGTCTTCACCAAAAAAGATCAATATAATATTGTAATATTACTTTTCTAGTTAACACTGAGTGCTGGGGTGTTTTCCAGACAAAGATATTTGGTGTAGCAGTATTTAGTTGTGTGAAATTAAATCAAATGTGAAAAAAAGGCTGTGCAAAAGTTTGGGCACCCTTATCATTTATTTGATTTGAATACCTCTGCCTACTAAATGCTGATTAACTGCAACACATAGTTAGTCTGGTTAACTCGTTAAGCCTTCAATTACATAAAAAGGTGCTTTCAATCATTAGAAAGGGTATTTAAGTTAGCCAATTGCAAGTTTTGCTTCTCTTTGATTCTCCTCTGAACAGTGGCAAAATGGGGGCATCAAAACAGCTATCAAATGATCTAAAAACAAAGATTGTTCAGCAGTATGGTTTAGGGGAAGGCTACAAAAAGTTATCCCGGAGGTTTCAGCTATCAGTTTCCACTGTGAGGAATGTCATTAGGAAATGGAAGGCAACAGGCACAGTTCTTGTTAAGGCCAGAAGTGGCAGGCCAGGAAAAATAACAAAGAGGCAAAGGCGAAGAATGGTCAGAATGGTCAAGGACAACCCTCAGATCACCTCCAAAGAGCTGCAAGGTCATCTTGCTGCAGATGGTGTCACTGTGCATTGCTCGACCATTCAGCGCACATTGCACAGAGAACAGCTGTATGGGAGAGTGATGCGGAAGAAGCCTTTTCTGCACACGCGCCACAAAAAGGCTCGCTTGAGGTTTGCCAAACTACATTTGAACAAGCCAGGCTCATTTTGGAACAAAGTACTGTGGACTGATGAGACAAAGATGGAGTTATTCGGTCACAACAAGAGGCGTTACGCATGGAGGCAAAAGAACACAGCATTCCTAGAAAAACACTTGCTGCCCACAGTAAAATTTGGTGGGGGGTCCGTCATGCTGTGGGGCTGTGTGGCTAGTGCAGGAACTGGGAATCTAGTTAAAGTTGAAGGTCGTATGGATTCAACTCAGTACCAGCAAATTCTGGACAATAATGTTCAAGAATCTGTAACAAAGCTGAAGTTACGGCGCAGTTGGGTGTTCCAGCAGGACAACGACCCGAAACATTGCTCCAAATCCACTAAGGCATTTATGCAGAGGAACAACTACAATGTTTTGGAATGGCCATCCCAGTCCCCAGACTTGAATATAATTGAAAATCTATGGGGTGACTTGAAGCGGGCTGTCCACGCTAGGCACCCATCAAACCTTACTCAACTGGAGATGTATTGTAAGGAAGAATGGTCCAAATTACCTCAATCCAGAATCCAGACACTCATCAGAGGATATAAAAAGCGTCTAGAAGCTGTTATTTTTGCAAAAGGAGGCTCTACTAAATATTAATGTGATTTTTCTGTTGGGGTGCCCAAATTTATGCAAGTGTCTAATTCTCTTATGATGCGTATGGCATATTTTCTGTTTATCAAATAAACCTTATTTCACGGCTAAAATATCACTGTCCATGACGTATGTGTATATATATGACAAAGACGTTCCTCATCCAAACGCCCAACATTTTATAGATGAAAGTAATGGAGATTATCAGGGGTGCCCAAACTTTTGCATACGACTGTATGTTTTGAATCTTTAACTTATCTGATTCGGGTTGTGATTTGTCGCCCGACAGGCTCGTTGTTGGGTCAGGTGTCTGTGCCTTTCGATCTCGTTAAAAAGCAACCCAAAGGACAGCAAACATTTGCACTCGTGACCAAAGACCAAGTGACCGGGTCTCTTACTACTGAGGTAAGAACCCTATCTGAACCATGAGTATAGCCTTAGGAAACCCCGACAGGCATACTGGTGACATGATACTGTACAGAGCGTTACCTGTCCGTTCCCTCACCCTGGGACCACCTGCTGTGCCCCCAGTTTACCTACCTGGAGCCCAGCGAGGTGCGCTCCTGGCAGACCCCCACGCCAGCTGCTTCCAAGAGGGTGGAGATGGACCGCACGGTCATGCCCTGTGGCACCGTGGTCACCACCATCACAGCCGTGAAATGCAAACCGGGCCGGATGCTACCGCCCGGACTCACCATAGGTAAACCGCTACATGCTAACCACCATGCTAACCACCATGCTAACCACAGTACGAGAAGAGAAGGGATTCACTTCCCACTCCCTGAGGAAGTAGAGCATCAAAAGGCACAGTCAGTGAGTAGCCCCTCATCCAGATAATCCTCGTGTTCCAGAATCCCCCTCGAGGCCCGCGGTCACCAAGTCCAAGCTGGCGGGCCGCCGGGTGTCGGAGCAGCCGGCCGCGCTGGGGGCGGCGGTGAGCAAGGCGCTGTCCGCCTCCGACACGGAGCTGCTCATGCTGAACGGCACGGACCCCGTGGCAGAGGCCGCCATCCGCCAGCTGCACCAGTCGGCCAAGCTGAAGCTCAAGTCGCCCGTCAAGAAGAGCACCATCATCATCTCCGGGGTGGCCAAGGTGCGGCGAGGCGCAGGAGCACACCCTCGCGACAGCCCTCCGTGGTTTTCGCGGTCGAGTTGAAACTATTCCTGCTACTTACTGGTTGTCCTTCCCCTCCCAGACTCCCCTGTCCCAGGATGATGAGATGGCCCTCATGGCGGGTTACGCCGCGGCGATGGATGCGTCCATGTCGGAGGGGGGTTCGACTCAGGACGTGACCGCAGCCGTCGTCTCCGGGTCCAGCAGCCACACGGAGTTGTCGGACCCCCAGGAGGGGCCCAGTGGGCTGGGCCGAGGCCCCAGCGACTGGGAGAGCCAGGTGGAGGAGGAGCTGGGCGCCGACAAGACCTCCCTGTCCAACTGTGTGTCCGAGTCCAGCTGTAAAAAGAGCATTTCGAAAGGTGAGCTGGCGGCTACGTGTGGAGCGGGGGGTACTCCCCTTATCGGGGACCCCGACTCTGTTCGTTGCATCTTCAGTGTCGCTGTTTTCATGTCATCAATGTACTAACTTGAAGCGCCAAGCCCTGTTGTTGCTGCCGTTGTCTGTGAATGTGTTTTTTTTTGTCTCTCTCTTTGTCCATGTTCTCATTTCTCATCCTTCCCTCCCTCTCCTCCTGTCCTCTGTTCACTTTCTTTGCCATCCTTAAGAGGAAACCTGTGCTAACCAGATATTATGTCACGACGCGTAAGTTACCTATGCAAGCAGCATTTCTTAACCTCTATAGTGAGTAGAGCGGAGGGCTGTCCATCTGTCATGTGACTCTGATCACTCTTAGGTTGAGGGTTTGTAGAGCTTGATTGATTAGAGTTGATAACGCAACTGTATAACACTACTGTAGATGGTTTTAAGAATTCTCTTAAATCTCATATCAGCGTCAGCAGAGGGTTTGAATGAAGGTGGCTTCATTTCTGCCCTCCATAAAGTAAAGGGGAGGGTATTTGTCAATACTTACTTACCGCATCTGCAGGTTTGAGCCAGTTTTGCCTGTATTGCAAGACAAGCCCTAAAGGAAAATATTTGCTCAGATATTCCCAGTGTGTGCGTTTTAACTTGGCTCTGATCATAGGCGATTGTGCTTTTATGAAACTCGGTATTCAGGCCCCTATTGTATCAGAGAGTAGAATGTGGCATCACTCGGGGTGGAGAAGAATAGCTTACAGTTACTGACTGTCAAAGTAAATCTCTCACGCATCATTCGCTTTTGCCCCCCCTTCCCCCACCCTCTTCTCTCCCCGTCACCCGACAAACACCGCCCCCTACAGGCAGCTTCCTGCAGAAGAGTGCCAAGCTGTTCTTCCGCCGGCGCCACCAGCGCAAGGAGCCGGGCATGAGCCAGTCCCACAACGACCTGGTGTACCTCGAGCACCCGGTGGCCGTGGACCGCGCCAGCCGCACCGCCACCCTCACCCGCATGCTCAACCGCAAGCTGCTGCCCAGGAGCAAGAGCAAAGCCAATGGCTGTGCCCCCACAGAGGTGCACCACCCCGGCCCCTGACCCCGCCTCCCCCTCCGCCACCAACCTGCACTGACTGCGTCCCCTCCGCCCTGTCCCCCACCCCCTGACTCGTAGCGGTGGGAAGGCTGCGTCGACTGAAAGCACCGGGGGTGTTTCCTACCTTGCGGTTCGTCCCGTTCACACTCATCTGGGAGCAGTAATACTGTATGTAAGAGAAGAGGTGGCGCGTGGGTGACGCTAATCTGAAAGAATTTGAAAAAACCGTCTATGCCGTTCCGAATTTTTAAATGATAAGTATAAACTTTTATGAGCTTATGCAACATTCTGATCCATTTTTCTGTGTTCGTGGCCTTTTGAAACCACCGGAATACTTGTGGCTGCTCCAAACCCTCATCCGCCCCCGAGAGCAAAGGCACCGTGTTTCATGAGGGACCAAAGAAGAAGAGTAGCGTTGATATGATTTGCACATTTCTAGAGAACACTTCTAGGCTGGCTCAAGGTGGATAGAGATGCTATTCAGTGCAATGACCAGAGCTACTCTTGAGAAAAAGATTGTAACCAAAGCTTCTTTTATAATTGTGATAGAGTGGCTTGGTGTTTTGACAAAGGGAGACTTCACTGCAAAGCTGATTTTAGCTGGAAATGTTCATATGCTAATACAATGCCAGTGGCACTGTTCTACCATTACAACATGACCCTGTCAATAAAACCCTGATACACACTGGTTGAAACACACAGCCAAGTGAAGTTCTACCAAGATTTATAATCATGAATGAATGAATATTTCATCTTGGTGTTATGCCAGTGGAAATTATATCACAGAAGATGTTGATATTGTGTAATCGTAAATTATAAATCCAAATTTTAAACCTTGACACTTATGAAATACAATTGGGAATGCAATATCTGGTTTCATTTGAATGCTTTTTAGTGTTTATTTTTGTTTGTTTCGATGTTAGTATTCTGCGGTGTGATTTTAAATGATATCCATCACCCTGTCGTCCTGACGATTTTGTCTGTACACTACTATCATATCCGTGTGAATGGTGACCCCCAAGGTGATTACACTACCTTTCAGACATATGCTTTGAAGTTTTCACAAACCAAATCTTTATCCACTCATGCGTTTCCACTGAATAAATGTGGTCTTGCTGTTATCTTGTTTTAAAGATGTCTGGGAGCTGTAAACCTTATTAACCTGATTCCCAACGCAGACCGGGAACATCTGTGGAAATTCAATTGACTGCTTTTTATTTTTTTTAACTAGCTAAAGATTGTATTATTTTTTTAAAGCATGTTATCGGACTGTCTAATATAATGTCCTTCATGTAAACTACTGTTAATCCTTCTAACCAGTGAACCTACTGAGAAATACTTGTAAAGACTGATGGACGTGCCAGAACGGACGGACACGAGTGGCAGAGGGCCAATCACGATCGGACAACTGTCCCATTGTACCTTGTCGAACTTTTAAGGATTTGACCTCCTAGGAGAGATGAACAGTTTTGACCATCTGACTTTGGAGGGAAACGTGCTGCCCTGGCCTTACTGGGACCTAACGAACGACACCTGGACTTGAGACCACATGGCTGACCTTCCTTTCCCTACGATCCACACCGAGGCTGTATAACGCAGAAGCCCTGTTTCCATTTCCATGTTCGATGACTCGGTTATTACGCCGGGCCATCTGGTTATCCATGGTTGCATGCCATTCACGTTGATATATGCAGCATTAAGTATCTGCAGATACTGTAGGAGGGGTTTAAACAGTGGTGGGTCAGATACTTACATAAGGGGGTTTTCTATGACTTAACAGCTCTTTGTTTATGTCGACTCTACTAAGGTTTGGTTTAGAGCCTGTGCTCAGCTTGAGGACTATGGTGAAAATCATTTTGAACCTCCCAGATAAAAAATAAAGAAAAGATTGTGGGATCTTGTAACCATGCGAACCTCTGATTAAGCTTGAAACCGGGCCTCCTGCGCGTGCCAACAATTATGCATACATTGAAGCAGAAGGCTTGTTTGCAATTGATTTGCTTCCTGACATTTTATATTGGTCTTGGCATTGTGTACAGAACCTGAACTCCCACTCATGCAGAATGCCAGGCCATGCTTGCAGGGACTGTTATTACTAATCAACATATCAGGTTTGTCATCTTGAGCAATAAATATCGAGTTAATAACTGGGTGCTGATGTCGTTTGATTGAACTTTTATTTTTGGTTCTTTGTGACACTAGTAGCCTTTTTAAATCACATCCTGGCATTATAATATCTAGTTCTAATGTAGATTGGTTGGTTCTCTATGCTTATTAATCCATGCTTTAAAATATAATGTATTTGTGTGCTCTCATAACCACAAGGATGATTACACTTTGGAGATTAGTTAATTATTTAGAGTATTTTGATCCGTGTCCGTGAAATACTCTTGAGGAACTTAGAGTAGGCAGAGAAAGACTGCATTTCCCAGATAGCAGCTCAGAGCTTATTTCCGGTCTTGCGCGGTTTCTGGTGCGGATTGGAACCCGGAGTCAGGATTCAATAAATGTGAAGTCGTTTGGACAACAGGTAACAAGACTATTTCAAATATGCACCGTGTATACAAATAATAATTATGCCAAAGTGAAGAACATTTGCAGAGATTTTGCACAGTGCACTCAAAACCGCCCTGAGTGCCCATACTTGCGCCGCGTTGACATTGAAACGTACAGGCTCCAGATGGGGTTTGCGTCTCCATTCCATCCGCCATGCCGATTGTTCTTTGTTACATTTGCATTGCTGTAGAAGACTGAGCAGCCTGTGATCGGAGTTAAAACCCGGCTACAGTTTGGATTCCGCTGAAATCCTGGATCCCGTCTCTACCGGATCGCGTTTGTAGCTACTCGCCCGAAGAATAGTTATTCTGAGTATTATTTTTTGTAGGCGTTCGAGTTCTTAGTAAAGACTCGAGTTGCGTCTGCTGCCGTAATGTCCCTGTATACTTAGCAACTCATTGTTGACGTAAACATAGACAGTGTCATGTGCAGATGGATAATACACTAAATATCAGAAGTTTGAACATTTGTCATTCATTCAGTCACTGCCTTATATGCGTTTAAATAGATCTAATCTAAACATTCCACATTACTGGAAATAAAGCAACATATTTACAGGAATAGCTCACTAGTAGTTAATGAGAGTATTGTTAGATAATGTACGATTTAATTAATATATTATAAATGTATCTTTATGAATTAAGGTGGACACAATGGCTGAGCAGACGCCAGATGACTTTATCTGTGAGTAACCGTCTAACCGTATTTTTGTTGTTGCGTGCACGCGTTGATACACTTGTGTAAGTATTTCTAATGCATATTCCTATTCCACCAGGGTGTGAGGACTGTGGCCAGTACCATGACTCTGAGTGTCCAGAACTGGGACCAGTAGTGACCGTTCAAGACTCATTTGTCTGGAGCAGAGCACGGTGAGTACATCGCAAGCATCCAAAGAAATACAAAGCCAGGGTAAATAGATACCATGGATCACAGATTTGCAACATATCACATGTCTATATGTTTACTTTCCCTGGCCTAGTTCGTCTCTACCAGACAGTCTGGAAATCCGTCCAATGCCAGATGGGAAAGATGGCGTGTTTGTCCAGCGGCGACTGGTCAAGAGGACCAGGTTTGGGCCCTTTGAGGCCAAGAGAGTGTTCCACCTGGAAGAAGAAGGGCCCTTTCCTCTCAAGGTAGGTCCACAGCCAAATAGTAGGTTAGACAAAATATGTCCATCTCCACTTTACTTGTACATGAATCCCACTTCCTGGGTCCACTTTGTTGGTCTTGTTCAGATCTTCCAAAAAGACGGCCAGGTGGTGTGTTTCGACTCCACCAATGAGGACGACTGTAACTGGATGATGCTTGTGCGTCCAGCCACGGACCACACGCACCAGAACCTGACTGCCTACCAGCAGGACGACGGGATCTACTTCAACACCTCCCAGGTATCCTTCTACCTACCAACCCCTAGCACAACACTCTGAAACCAGTATTCTTACCAAACAAAGGGAACTGACTCTTTGCTTGTTGCTAAGGATGTGCTGCCAGGGACAGAGCTGAGAGTCTGGTATAGAGCTTTCTACGCCAAGAAGATGGATAAACCCATGTTGAAGATGCCAGTCCCTCCACCTCCACCAGGTCTGCATGGTCACCGAGGACGACACGATTCCACTCGCTGATTGGTCTAGTGGGAATGTGGCGTTGGAAGCCGTTGGCTCAACACAATACGCTTTGTTTTTTTATTTATTATTTACTTCAACTTTCTTTCCTTTTGTCTGACTCAGATGTGGTCGTATCCTCCACCCAGCCAGAGCAGGCCTTCGAGAACACTGGAACATCACTCCCTCTAGTGGTGCAAGAGAAAAACACAGGTTGGCTCCTTGCAAACGACATACCGCACATCGTGGTCTTATGGTCATTTTTAACATCAGCTCAGCATGATAAAAGACGTGGTCTGACACAGGCCTATTGTATCTGGCTTGTATCATCAAGCATGCACAGATTATTTCTCGTTCACAATGCTCAGTGATAAGGTTATGTGTGTACTGATCAGCATGTACTCTGGATGTGATCAGTAGAGTGCGTTAGATGCTAGGCAGTAGGAGGCACTTCTGGTTGGTTTGATCAGAATAGAACCTCTCCTTTGCCATACAGAAAGAGGAAGTGACTTGAGTCAGTGTTTTGTCACTAATTGGACAGTGGCAGGAGGCCAGGAAGTGGTCCTGCAAAACTCCAGCAGAGGAGGGAGTCATGCTGTCTAAACAAAGCCTTATGCAGTTTGGGTTCAGAAATGCGAATCAAAAAGTAGTTCTTGAGTTTACATGAAGCTATTTTTATCAAATACTCGGTAGCATACATGGCTGAATGGAAGGGAGCAAAGAGTTTGCATCAGTGTATTGACGTGTATGTTTTTCATTCAACCCATAATTCCACCCGTTTCCGTCTCAGAGCACTTGCTGAGCCCACCTCCAGGAGGTGAAAACGGTTGCTCCTCTCCCCGCCGACCAGCCCGCCGACCAGCCCGCCCCCCAGCTAGCAGACCTGGTGACCCCTGAGGACATGGAGGATCCCCAGCCCCCTGCCCCTGCTCCTGTGGAACCCAGTAGGAGGCTGGGCCGGGGCCGCAGGGCCAAGGGACGCAAGGCCGGAGCCTCTGCTGCAGCCAGGAGAACCAGAGGTGAGAGGAGGAACACCTCGAGAGATCCCCGCAAACACTGTCGTTAACATCTCTTTTCTCAATCCCAAGATCCATTGTAATTGTATATGCATGCTGCAAGTACCACGCTCTGCCAGGACAAGCTTTTACATGTCCTGCACCTCCTCCTCCTGTCCCCCCCAGGTGCCATGGCCTCAAGGCTGGCCGAGCGCTCCCTCAGCTCACCTCCTGCCCCCGGGGGAGAGGCCACGCAGGCGGGGGGCAGCAGCCTGGTGATGGGCCCTGACGGCGTGGCCGTCCTGAGGAGGGCCAAGACCGGGGAGCAGAAGCGGGTGTACAGGTGCTCGCTCTGCAGCAAGGTCTTCCAGAACAGCAGCAATCTCAACAGGCACATCCGCTCCCATGGTAACCAGCCTTCTCACTTACGGTTCATTCATTTGTCCTTCTACACCAATCTCTTCTCCTGCCAGCTCACGCTTGGATTCATTTATATTTTTTATAACACATGTTTTTTTCTTTCTCTCTCTCTCTTATCCATGCACTCTCAGGTGACAAGCTGTACAAATGTGATGAATGTGACAAGCTGTTCAGTCGCAAGGAAAGCCTGAAGCAGCACATCTCCTACAAGCACAGCAAGAATCTGGTAGGTGTCTCTGTCTTAGGAAACATCCAGAGATGACTTGGTTTTGGTGACTCCATAAGCCGCTGTGTCATTACTCAGTGTGTGTGTGTGTTTGTGTGTGTCTCCTCCGCAGCCTGACGTAGAGTACAAGTACAGGTGCAACACGTGTGAGAAGTCCTTCCGGGTCGAAAACGCCTTGAAGTTCCACAACTGTCGGACAGGTCGGGGTCAAATCCTCGCGTGGGAGTGAATGCTCTTCACTCTGCGTCACGCACTGCTTCACGTTGCCGTTCTGTTCCCCCGCAGATGACAAGACGTTCCAGTGTGAGATCTGCTCGCGGTTCTTCTCCACCAACAGCAACCTGTCCAAGCACAAGAAGAAGCACGGAGAGAAGCTGTACTCCTGTGAGATCTGCAACAAGATGTTTTACCGCAAAGATGTGATGCAGGAGCACCACAGAAGGCATGGTGTGGGTGGGTACTCTGTTTCACGAGTGACTGGACTCTGCAGTGCACCGTATGCATGTTACATATTCATTTAGCAGACACAAAGCGAGGTACAGGAGGTTATGTGACCTCGCAGCCTCATTGATCATCAGTCAGACGCTCTACAGCTGAGCTGTGCCTTAACAGCTTCCACCACAATGCTAAAGTGCCTGGATTGTATTATAGTACACATACTATAGCAGAGGTTTGGTTTAGAAGCATAAACGCATTCTTTAGAGCAGATACCCTAATCAAATACATGATGAGTTCATTAAAAACCTGGATTCCTGTGATGGTAAGATGGCATAGACCCGTATCCTGAGTTGCCCTCAGGGGGTTTGTGAATTGAACTGAATGAAGTGTTTGTGTGCAGGCCCGAAGCACATGAAGAGAGAGGAGCTGGAGGCCAACGGAGACGAAGGGACCAAATACAGGAAGGAGCCCTCTGCTTGTCCCATCTGTGGGAAGGTGAGGGACAGAGACCAGACCAAACAGGCTTCTACTCAAAAGACCCCGCGTGAAGGCATCCGAGAAAAGCCTTTTAGTGATTGTTTGTAGGTGAATAATGAGGCGTGTGTGTTCGGTTCTGCAGCATCATGAGGTGTGTGTGTGTGGGTTTCCGCAGGTGTTCTCCTGCAGGAGTAACATGAACAAGCACCTGCTGACTCACGGCGACAAGAAGTACACGTGCGAGATCTGCGGACGCAAGTTCTTCCGGGTGGACGTGCTGAGGGACCACATCCACGTTCACTTCAAGGTGAGAGGGGACGACGGCCGCGGGAGGACGTGGTTTACAATGCGCTGGTCAGAGGGGAGTCGGGTCACCGAGCGATGGGCGCAGGACGTGACCGTAGCTTTGTTCGTCCCCCCCAGGACATCGCCCTGATGGACGAGCAGGAGAGGGAGGACTTCATCAAGAAGATCGGCATCGCCGTGGACGACAGTGACGAGTCCGAGGAGGAGGAGGGGGAGGAGGAAGATGCGGAGAACCACAAGTACAGCTGCAAGAAGTGTCAGGTCAGACACACGCGCGCTATGTAATCCAGCTAAAAGCACGTAGAATATCGACACCCGATCCTGTGTTCGACATGAAGCGCCCATCGAACGTGTCACCTCTCTCTGTACAGATGTCGTTTGCCAAGGGCAGAGAGTACCTGAAGCACATCATGGAGCAGCACAAGGAGAGGGGCTACGGGTGTGTCATCTGCAACCGCCGCTTCGCCCTCAAGGCCACCTACAACGCCCACCTGGTGATCCACAGAGAGCAGCTCCCAGACCCCGCTGTGCAGAAGTAAGGCAGGGGGGTGGGGCGGATAGATGAGGATGGGGGGGGTGAGGTGGGGGTGGGGGGTGAGGTGAAGGAAAGTGTGGTGTGGGGCGAAAAGGACTCTAAAACAAAGGCATGCTGTTATTCGTAGTCAGGAGGTCTTCCTAACGAAAGTCCCTCCCTTAAAGGTACATCCACCCGTGCGAAATGTGCGGCAGGATATTCAACAGCATTGGCAACCTCGAGCGACACAAAATCATCCACACAGGTGAGTAACTCTGTGCGGCCCGGGGGCCTGCATTAAACACATCTCCTAACACTAAGACACCTTCTTTGTTCCTGGGCACCTCGCTCTATCGACGACTCATCGTGTTTCTCTTCTGACAGGGGTGAAGAGTCACGGCTGTGACCAGTGCGGGAAGTCCTTTGCCAGGAAGGACATGCTAAAGGAGCACTTAAGGGTTCACGACAACATACGCGACTTCCTGTGCGCCGAGTGCGGGAAAGGTCAGTCCGCCACCGTGGCAACGGCTCCTAGGAAGAATCTCTTATTCTCTTATTCTACGAATAAAGGGGGGACGAACTGTGCCAAGAAATGACCCGGTGTGTGTTTCCCCTCCGCAGGGATGAAGACCAAGCACGCCCTGCGGCACCACATGAAGCTCCACAAGGGCATCAAGGAGTACGAGTGCAAGGAGTGTAACCGCAAGTTCGCCCAGAAGGTCAACATGCTGAAACACTACAAGAGGCACACAGGTGAGCAGGACTCGTGAGTCAGAGCTTCACCCGCGGCTGAGGCCTCTCCCGCCTCCCACACCGGTCCGTGTGGTCCGCCTGTGACTCATGCTGTCTCCATGTTTGCAGGGATTAAGGACTTTATGTGTGAGTTGTGTGGGAAGACCTTCAGCGAGCGGAACACCTTAGAGACCCACAAGCTGATCCACACAGGTGAGAAGACTTACTCGGATCATATTCTCAAAGTTTATATAAATATAACTCCCAGTTAATATCATGGCTTAGTGATCAATGTCTTATATATGCCTTCTGCCTTTTTTAGGGGCCTATATTTGTGTGTCCTCTTCTGTGTCTCCCTGCCTCACTTTGTCTCTCGCCGTATCTCTGACTCAGTGGGGAAGACGTGGTCGTGCGCCGTGTGCGATAAGAAGTACCTGACGGAGTACATGCTGCAGAAGCACGTCCACCTCACCCACGAGAAGGTGGAGGCCCAGTCCTGCCACCTGTGTGGCACCAAGGTCTCCACCCGCGCCTCCATGAACCGACACATGCGTCGCAAACACCCGGAGGTGAGTCGAGGAGGGAAGCGCGATCCTGCTCGTGCTCTCCAGCTATCTAGATAGTTGTATATGATATCAACATACTGGCTGAAGTGTATTTTGTTGATGCAGTTTTCGATTTCTTCTCCCCCCGCCCCCCAAGATTGTCAGCGTGAGGATCGACGACTTCGACGACCTTCAGGAAGCCTCCACCATCGACGACTCGTCCATCAGCATAGTGCAGGTCCGCAAGCCTCTCCGCGTCCCTGCGTCCATCGCAAAGTCGCCACAGCCAGTGGAACAACACGCATATTCACCTTTCCTCCCATCCCCCAGCCCACCCTCACCCTGGACAAGGACGCTCTGTCGGAGGACAGGCCCTCGCGGACCCCCCGGCCCCACAGGAAGAAGCCCAAGCAGCTGGTGGAGCCGGAGCTGACCGACTCTGACGAGTACGCCGACTTCACGACCAAAGCGGCAGAGTTCACCGCTGTCATCGTCGGGGACGAGACCGAGACCAGCTCTGCTGTGCAGAGTATCCAGCAGGTACATCTACTGGCCTGGACTTATTATGTTTATGCTGTGTTTACAAACCTATATTTGGTCTATTGTGTATAGTGTAGTTGTATACACTTTGAGTCTAGGATGAGTGAGGAAGTGTTGGCATTTCAGGCTTGTGGATGAGTTGGCGATGGTGAAGATGCCATTGGGTTTGACTCAGTGTGGACTCTGTGGTTCCAGGTGGTGGTTCTGGCTGACCCGAGTGCCTCCTCAGCCTCCTCGCCCAACAGCTCGGTGGGCTTGACCAACATCACGGTCACCCCCATCACCTCGCACGCCCCAGCCCAGTTCACCAGCCTGCAGCCCGTCGCCGTGGGCCACTTGACCCCCAGCGACCGGCCCCTCACCCTGGACAGCTCCATCCTCACGGTCACCTTCGACGCCGTCAGCGGCTCCGCCATGCTACACAACCGTCCGGCCGAGCTCGTCCCCGACGCCATGGGTCCGGGAGGGGCCGCCGCCCCCCAGTCCGTCGCCCACTTCATCAACCTCACCACCTTTGTCAACCCCATGGGCCACCCCCTGGAGACCTCCACCCTGGCCTGGAGGCCCGTCACTCAGGCCGAAGGCGGCCAGGTCTCCCCTGTGGTGGAGGGGGCTCCAGACAACTCCCAGGAAGGTCAGACTCAGGCCTCAGAGGAGGGCCCAGGCCCAGGGCCAGCCACAGCAGCCCAACACGGCACAGCAGATGTTCAGCTACTAGAGGGCAGAGGTGCTGGTCACCTCCCAGCTGGGAACAGTCATGTGGTCTTGTTGTGAAAGGCCACGCGGAAATGAGAGACTCACCCAGATGCCTACATTCCCCTTGAGGCACTTCTTGACAAGTGGATGGAAAGCGAATGAGAAAATCACTGTGGTGTCTTTGTCCTTTTGTCAAAACCCTATAGCTGTCGATCACCGTAATGGACAAGGTTATTTACTGTATAGTAAGACGTTACCATGCAGGTCTCCTTTTTGGTGAACAGTTTACGTTTTCACTTCTGACATACATCAAAGTACGATTATGTGAATGCCTTATGATTTAGTATCATCAGACGTGCATGTTTTGTTATATTTACAGAAGGTCCTGTTAGCTTACGGTCATAATGTCTTACAAACAATGTTCATATTAATCATGTTTCTGTACTAGACTTCTAAAGAGATTAGGGTACACTGCAGAAGCTGAGAATGTTTGATTCATCACAACATTAAGCATTTATCCAAATAGAGTTCGAATGGAAAATAAGCTTTTGAAAAAAGTTTGTTTTCAGTGAGTGTGTGTGTGTAAGACAAATGCAGATTATTGTTGAGCAATTATCTAAGAGATACTAGAAGCCTTTTTTAGTGTTTTATGTTTTTCAAGTAAATATCCTAAAACGGCACGTGGAAAACAATGTCCAACATGAATAATATAAAAATGGTTCACCTAGACATTGCAGACTACTGTTGTGAAGGTGTTCCATTCATCCTCAGATATCTGTCCCAAATGCCCCATTAACCACCTGTAGACTGAGCATTACTACTGTACCACAGTCAGCCACAAGGGGAGAGCCATCAACCAATAGAATGCATTTGTGTAAATGCACCTCTCTCTCTTTATTACTCACATGCACTTGTGACGACATAGCACTTTAGGAGGACATTCTTATAATGCTCCATAAAGTTTCCATGAAAACAGTTCCCGTGACAGTTTCACAACAATACATCAAGGTACATAAACTCTCCACCGTTCAGCGAGTTTTATAGAGCCGTGTTCTCATTTCTTGGTGGGTGAATTTGACACGGTCCATGGGGTTTGTCTAATGGTCCCTGGGCTGGTAATCTGATGCTGACTCGTACAGCTTTTTATTATTAATAGTAATGCAAGCTTCACCAAAGATGTTGCTGTGTTAGCTGTTGCATCCTGAGCAAAAATAACCGAGCTTGATGAAGTGGACTGTATTTTTAAACGTGAAAATACTTTACATTACAAATAAAGAGATTTTCCTCAGTGGAAGTTGGAGGTGAAATAGCACTCACCAGACAACAATCTTAGTGTTTTCACTTTGCACCAAATCTACATATCCTTGGGCATTAAATGTTGATTATCACCTCAAACGACCGTCAGAGCTAACACCCAAAACACGTTAATGCAAATAGCTCAGGGTTTGAAATGTATGGTTTGATAGCCCCAGGCTAAAGGCAGTTAGGGCCTGTACCTGAGATACAGGAGGTTACAATGGGGATAAGTGGTCTAAGCCTCCTGGATGATTTAAGATCTCATTACTGTCGTGCAGTCTCCCTCATGGCCCGTTCCCACTGACTCCCTCCTCTATAGAAGCAGCGCACCAGAACTGTGTACCCAGGCTTGTCCATAGCCTGAGGATGGATATCAGTAGAGGTATCATACACTACAGCAATCTTATTTTACCTCAGTAGGCCTATTTCATCTGGAACATGTAAACCAAGTCCATCATTTAGGCCATCAAACATCCTTCACTAGGATTCAGTCCATTCTCTGGTGTATTAAAAAACCCGTAAAAAATAATAATATCATTTCATGTCATTGTTATACCTGGTGCTGAATGTTCCAGACCTGCTGAGTCACTGGCATGTCACAGTACACAGTGTGATTGAGGTATATGACATAATTACACAAATGCTACAGGCTCGGGGTTTTGGATTTTAGTAGGTCCTCCATTGTGAATGGGCTCATATGCTTTTGAGATGCATTCACACATTCCTTGGATGAACACTGCCACTTCTCACATGACATGGCCATTGTTAAGAAGTGTTCCCTCTTCATCCTTAGGGGGATATCAGGGACCTGACTTTCGGAAAGACAATGGTGCTGTGTGAAATATAACATTCCTGTGCTCTTAAATTCCACCATGTTACAACGATCCTACAATTTTTCCTGGACAGAAATAAGATTTTTCGAGGAGGGGCTTGGACAACATCCATGGAAAAAGCTATCTACTTCACGATTTCGCTGGCCGTCACAGCTCCAGGCTCCTCCCCCTTTCACCTGGAGAGGGAGTGGCTTGATCTAGCTAGGCAAGGAGAAAAAACAGGAAGAACTCACACAGTCAGACAGGTGTGTATGTTCAGTTGTTGTGAATGTGTTTCGGATTAGAAAATAGAGGGATTTGGCAATTTGAACAAACCTGAAAGCTTTCTGAAGACGGATATGGATATTCCGGACAGTTCCCATGGGAATATGGGGCTGTTAAGGACCTTTGATTCTACTGAGTTTGGCAGCTGGGAAAAGATAGGCTCCGGCGGTTTTGGACAAGTATACAAAGTCCGGCATGTTCAGTGGAAAACATGGCTGGCTGTGAAGTGCCCTCCCTGTCCCTATGTAGATGACAAGTAAGTATGCCAGCTTCTATATATTTGCGGTTAAATGTGTTTGCGAATAAAGACTACATTTGCATGGTTCAAAGTAGTTCTGTGTGTAAGATTTAAGGTTATATTTTGTAATTGTTAGGACTTGTGTTGTTTATAAATTAAATGTAATTTGGCCTCGTATTCAATACTGTTTTTAAACCCATCTGGCTGAAAGTTAATAATTATGATCGCCGGGTTTACGAAATGACTGATAGGCTAGTGAGTGGCCGTTCACTGCTCATGAGAGTTCTTGAACAGGACACCTGTGAATGTGTGACAACTTCCCTTCCCCTTTACACTGGCTTGTGGTGGCACATTACAGCAGATACATTATTTAAACAGCCTTCAGGTGTTTTGTTTATTGTCCCTCTTATTTGATACAGTCTACTGTACTACAGTGTGATGAGGTATGTTTGAAGAGGACACTTCAAAAACACTAACACCTCTGTCACTGAACAAAGAACTCTTTGTTTTCGGGAAGAGCTTGTTTGAATACCTATCTAGCTAAATTAAGGAACCTGGCCTTGTCTCCAGACGACCCCAGACATTACACATGACTGTGGAATGCAGGGGCTTCTAGTCCTGAGTAACGCTTGGATTTAATCTCGGATCGCTGGTATGGTTTCAAAATGGGAAGTTCATGGTCATCATAATTATGGGAAGTGATTGTTTTTTGTTATGTCAACTCTCAACCAATGGCTTCTGTTAGTTGGTGTGTCTGTGTGTGTACGTGTGTGCGTGTCCATTTGTATGATGTGTTCAGTGGACCTCTACTATATAGCCTGAGGAGAGGAGGGGGGCGGAGGAGAGGTAGGAGATAAAAGAGTGAAACGTTAGCATGGTCCTTCCTGTCTTACAACACTCGGCTGGATAGCTGCGTGGGTGACTGTGTTCATTACATGTATGTCAACATCCGTAAATCATCCCTACCTCCACCTTAGCGGAAGTTTCCAGAGGCACAGTACTTTGTTGTAATTGGCCTTCCTTATACCATATTGAAAATCTCACAGTCGTTTAACGTTGCACACCGCTTTGGGCTTAAAGCATTGCACTGCCTTTCCATGTGAATGCCATGTCATGTGTCTAAAGGCTAATCATGCTTCTGGGAATATACTGTTTTCAGGAGACAGACAATGTAGAACATTTAGACCACTGAACCATTGTTATTTGATCAATTGTACGGCCTTGGGAGCAGTAAGTGGATCTGGTTGCACTTCTGAAGCTATTTTAACTAAAGGCAATGTAGCCCACTGCATAGACCAAAGCACTGGACTTTCTGATTTAGAGATTAAGTCCCTAAGAACCATCACCGGTTCACATGATGTGGTGTTCCTCAGACCACTTAGTCTCATATCTCTTTGATCTGTTATCCACCTCAGTGCTCTTAATGGCAAAGAAATGTCTTTCGAAGATACTAGATGAGATTTAAAAAAAAGTTCTTCCAACTGACACTTAAATCACCTCGAGAGCTAAGTACATGCATGTGCCCGACCCCTGTCCCCTGTCCCCTCCTCCACGTTGCTGTAACTCAAAGCCAGCCTCGTCGGACTGGCCTCTGCAGCCGTGTGTCGCAGACAATGAGAGAAGTGGCAGAACCGGTCTGGCTGGGACTCCTTCCATCAGAAAGGGGACTTTGTTGGGTTCTGAAGGGCTGTTGAGTTATTTGGATGAAGCAAGGGATTAGCTGGCCCCGGTGTGGTTCCAACAGCAACATATACGGGAACAGATCTGCCATGCCTTTGACATGAATGAACCCTGGGGTCAATGACTGTACCTGTAAACATGATTCTTGGGTAGTGCGTTGATTAAAAACAGACTTTTCACATCAGTCAATCAATCAAGGTTTTTTGTTGTTGCTGTAAGGAATAAATCAATGTATTACAAGTCCCGAATTTGCAGTTTCAACAGTGAAAGACGATGGAGACAATTGAGTTTATGCGCTTTGTAGTTCATACCTTGCAACATGGGCATCATAACTGAATAAATGTTGTTTTTAATCGAAAGTAGTGACCTTCCATTGACACTAGCGTCAGGTGGGTTCAGCGGTGAAACGCCGGCCTGTTTGAGGCTGTTAGGTCACCGCTCCCGAACTGATAAAGGTAGCTGTGCAAAGGTTGAGCAAGAGGTCTGAGAACAAGAGGTCTGTTCATGTTTCGCACTGCCCTGGATGCTTCTCAGGAATGCCATTAAGGCCTGCGAAATGGAGCCTTCAGACACAGTAGTTTATAGTCATTTCTGACATACTTCGTCTCATAAATTTGTCATGGCTGTTGGAAGGTCATTAGCTCACAGTGCAGTAAAGCTGAAAGCACCTGTCTGCTGTATAACTGTGGGAACAGGACCACGGGCAAGTGAAATAGTATTTTAAATGGCTTAGGTTTATCTGTACATGACCCCAGAGAGTCTTATTCAACAGAGTACTAGTAGAATTCATGAGACAATTATGTTTATATGGCAGGCTAAACCGCATGGTCCTTTTATAACATTGTGAGCCATTTATATAATTGTTCCTCGGTTAATTGGTTTTGCAACTGTCTAGCCATCTGTGCAGACGATTTCATGTTGCTAAAGAACACAAGTTGAACAATAGGCTTTTATTCGAGCACCGCAGACACGTTTGGTTGTTAACAGGTCTACATAACAATGCCATAGGGCTACATCACGTCACCTAACTCTGTTCTTCTTCTTCTTCCAGGGAGCGCGCAGAGCTGCTGGAGGAGGCCAGGAAGATGGAAGCGGCCAAGTTCCGCTACATCCTCCCCGTGTACGGGATCTGCGGCCTGTCCCAGGGGCTGGTGATGGAGTACATGGAGACGGGCTCGCTGGAGACCCTGCTGGTGGCCGAGCCCCTCCCCTGGGAGCTGCGCTTCCGCATCATCCACGAGACGGCCGTGGGGATGAACTTCCTGCACTGCATGAACCCTCCCCTCCTGCACCTGGACCTGAAGCCCGCCAACATCCTGCTGGACGCCCACTACCACGTCAAGGTGAGGGCTCGCGCTCGGCCAGGGCGGCTTCCACGGCGAAGCTTCTTCCGCGTCTTCGTCTCTGACTCCCCTGCTGGTTTTGCGACACAGAAACACCAAGGGATGGGGATCGCGGGCGTGCATGTTTACACCCAGTGTTGTTCTTTTGAGATGAGGAAAAAGTAGTGTCGTCAAGTAGATGAGGGAAGGACACTTTGGCAGAGTATGGAGATGAACCCCGTGTCGTTGACTCATGCCACACAGGTGTACATGTTGCAACAAGCACGAGGCAGTGCTGTGTTTTGTTGACTAATATCCAGATGAGCTGAGGGAGTTTAAAGAGCGAGTGCATGCTGTTGTTCCAATGGGGATTACTTGTTACTGTTTTAGGGCTCGTCACTGGATTAACTCCAGTGGAATTATGGTATTATTGCTTTAAACGTGGAGTTTTTCAGTCTTGAAGTGGCATTTACCGTCATGCTTTAGGCAGAAAGGTGTCTCCCTAAGTTCATGACCACCTGATCAGCAAACTACCTCTCCTACACTTGACAGAAGGGGAGGAGATTGAGGTGGGAACGCTCATGCTTTTGCCTAGTACCTGGATAAGAAAAACACCTTGTCTGGGCCTGTCACAGCAGGCTTCCCAAGGCCCTGCCAAAAGTGTGTGTGTGCGCGTGCGTCTGTGTGTGTGTGTGTGTATGTACTCGCCCACGCAGGCCTAGTGGAAAGGGCCTCTCCTTCTCTGTGTAAGGGAAGCACTGACAGGCTAGGACACGGCTGCCTTATTCATGGTACACATCACACAATGAGGGCTAAGCTATCACATGAGTCATGAGTTTGGAAAAGAGAGAATACAGTTCGGGTTCTAAAAAGATGGCTCCCATCCTCCGCCCCCTTTCTCAGATCTCCGATTTTGGCCTGGCCCGGTGGAATGGGCTCTCCAGGGCGGATGACATCAGCCGCGACGGGTTCTGCGGCACCATCGCGTACCTGCCCCCCGAGAGCATCATCGAGAAGGACAGGGTGTCGGACACCAAGCACGACGTCTACAGGTGAACCTCCCCAACCTTTGAGCACCCTTTTCTTTTCTTTTTTCTCTCTGTTGCTCCATTTCACGATCTTCTCTCCGTTTTTCGGTCTCCCTCTCATCCTTTCGTCTCTGTCTCTCCATCTCTGTGTGTACCTCATTCCTTTATCGTGTCATTTCTTCCCACTGAAACATATCACTTACATGACTATGATCGGTCCAAAAGCGAACCAATGAGGTAGTGTTTTCTAAGACACTAACCAGCCCTTCTGCCTGTTCCAGCTTCTCCATCGTCATCTGGGGAATTCTCGCGCAGAAGAAGCCATACCAAGGTGAGACACGTAGACAGTCGATTTGGCAATATGTTAGTAGATGGATAGTTCTGTTTACAGTAAAGGTTGTCATTGATTTCATCTCTGCTCTTATTAGATCTCCTCAAACTGTCTTGGGGCTTTGTAAATCAGTCTTACACCTAATATATTACTTGGAAATTGAACCTGAGCGTCATGCTCTTATCAAACAATCTATTTCCTGTAAGGTTGATCCACCCTAAGTTACGGTCTGCATTTGAGGGAAGGTTAGTCAGCTTATTTCCTGTGTGTGTGCGCACGGTGCGCACCTGCCAGTGAGTGAGTGAGTGAGTGTGTGTGCATGCAGACATGTGCATATGTGTTTACCTGATCGACTCCAGTCGAGGCAAACAGAGCCAGAGACAGACAGGTGGAGGGTGTGTTCCCAGTAATATCACGTCCCTCCGTTGCTGGAGGAATTTCGCTTTTTTGTATTGGAAAAGCCAGCGATCAGGGCAGGAGGGTAGGCATGGACATCTCCTCCCCGTATGCTCCCTTCTTTTCTGAAGGAAATGAAAGAGCGTGAATCACCAAACAGGCCTCGGGCACCTGGGGGTTAGCGCCACTACCTTGTTTGTTTTGAATCACTGACTGGCTGCTCCTACAGCCGGCTAACAATGGGGCCACTTCTCAGCCTGTAGGACGTCTGAGAGTTTTGCCACCGTTGCCGTGGGAAACGTAAACACACCTACACCCTTATCTTAGCACGCAGTAGGAAGATTATAGACATAAACTCCTGTCAATTTGGTCGTGGTTACTCTCGTGGAGTGGTTTGTTATGGTCTGCGCTGAATACGCGAGCCAGTGCCGCCATATGGTAGTTGCTAAACTCTTCTATTACCCGACGTCTTGGGCTCAAGCCAGCCTGCCGTGTCATCCTGACTAGCCTTTATGTTATCTCGTCTGCCCGCTATCATTGTTCTCGTAAGCTTTATTGCACACGAACGCAGGTGAACCCTGAAGCTCAGACAACAAGGACACAGTGATAACAGGAAGTGTTGTCGTGGCTGTAACCACATCCTCTTGTCCACCCCCTCCTCCAGGAGATAACAACATCTTGCAGATCATGGTGAAGGTGGTGCGAGGGGGCCGGCCCGACCTCGGGGCCGTGCCTCGGTGTCGACCCCAGGCCTGCTCCGGGTTCCTGAACCTGATGCAGCGCTGCTGGGCCAACACACCCGACGCCCGGCCCAGCTTCCAGGGTAAGCCCGCACCAAGTGTTTCCACACATGGCAACACGGCCTCTCGCAATAACAGATGCTATTTTGCGTGGGTTAGACAACAGGTTACTCCCTTTGTTGATCGGAAGAAAGAGGACATTTTAAATGCGGTTGGATGAAATGAGAGACACTTGATCTATATGCCAATATGTTTTTCCCCCTTCAGAAATCACTTCAGAAGCAGAGGAACTTTGTTCGAAGCCCCAGGAGGAAAGCAGATCCCAGTCCCACGAGCAAGAGAATAACCAGTCCAATGGGCACATCACCAGCCAGGTAACACCACGCCACACCTCTCAGACTCGTGACACCAGCCACTCACTTTTAGAATCTTTCCATTTCCTGTTCAACAATGTTAGACAGAGTACACTTGAATAACCCGTGGGTATGTTTAATCAAACATTTCCGTAAAGGCCCGTGTGTTGTCAATGTTTTACTGAGAATAAACAGTTTCATCAGCGCCCAAGAATGTCATCCTTCAGCATTGTTCCCCTTTGTGTTCTTTAGTCACTTCCTCAGCTGTTATTGTATGTGACTTGAGATGAACAGATGCATGTTTCTGGGAAATGACAGGTGTTATTGGCTTTCCAGTAGAGTAATAATCTTTGTTCTGTTCTGTGCTGACATGGAAGACTAGAGGTGGCATGTCTATGTATGCATATCATGTATTGTTTATCTACAATGCCATTTGATATCGGTTGTTTACTTTTTCAACAATCAAGTGTGACTGATTGTTAGCTATATCCTAACGTATCTCTGTATCCTGCAACAGGCAACAGACCAGAAGCCGGTCAGACCCAAGTCGGCCATGTTGCCCGAAAAAGACTACAGCCTGTCAGAGCTGTTGAGCCAGGTGGATTCTGGGATATCCCGGAGTTTCGACCGCTTGAAGGAGGACGGCTGTGCCAGTAAAGACAACACCGGCAAGAGGCTGTCGGGCATCTCCTCCATCGACTCTGCCTTCTCCTCTCAGGACTCCATCACCCTCTCCTTTGAGAAAGAAAGCACATATGGTAAGAGGGAGCTCCTAGGATTCCTTAAAATCATTCAGGGTCTGAGTTAGAGACGTGTATGGCACGGCTTCCTTCCTGAATATTTTTTGTTGTTGCCTGAAGCAAGAATGACGCGGGTCTGTAGATCCCTATGTCGTTTTGGTTAAGTGTGTGTTTTTCCGTCTCCTGGTTCTTGCAGACTCGGCGGAGGTGCAGAGGAAGAAGCTGTGCGAGGCCATCAGGACCAAGGACATCGCCAAGCTGATGAAGATCCTCCAGCCCCAGGACGTGGACCTGCTGCTGGACGGAGGAGGCAGCCTGCTCCACCACGCCGTGGCCCTGGCCAACGAGGAAGCCGTGAAGTTCCTCCTCCTCAACAACGCCAACCCCAACTTGGCCAACGCCCGCGGCTCCAGTCCCCTCCACCTGGCCACCGAGAAGCACCTGAAGGCCCTGGTCGAGCTGCTGCTGGGCCGCCGGGGCACCAACGTCAACGCCAAGGACGAGGACCAGTACACGGCGCTGCACTGCTCGGCCCAGAACGGCGACGAGGCCATCACGCGCCTCCTGCTCGACCGCGGCGCCGCCATCAACGAGACGGACGCCCAGGGCCGCACGCCGGCCCACGTGGCCTGCCACCACGGCCAGGAGAACGTGGTGAGGGTGCTGCTCAGCCGCGGGGCCGACGTGCGCGTCAAGGGCCGGGACGATTGGACGGCCCTCCACCTGGCGGCCTGGCAGGGCCACCTGGGCATCGTCAAGCTGCTGGTCAAGCAGGCGCGAGCCGACCTGGACGGGCAGACCACGGACGGGCGGACGCCCCTGCACCTGGCGTCCCAGAGGGGGCAGTACAGGGTGGCGCGGATCCTGATCGAGCTGGGCGCCGACGTCCACGTGACCTCCTCCGGGCTCAACGCGCCCCTGCACGTGGCAGCGGAAACGGGCCACACGAGCACGTCGCGCCTCCTGGTCAAGCACGGCGCGGACATCCAGGCGCGCAACGCCCAGGGTCTCACCGCCCTCCACCTGGCCGCCCAGCACGGCCACCTGCCCACCGTCAAGATGCTGATAGAGGAGCAGGCAGACGCCGACTGCACCAGCCAGGCGCTACGTACACCCTGCCACCTGGCTGCAGAGGGCGGGCACTGTGAGGTGGTCAAGGAGCTCCTTCTCCATTGCTCGGAAGGTGCCAGCCTCGCGGACGAGCAGGGCCTCACCCCCTTGCACCTGGCCGTGAAGGGAGGCTACACGGACATCATCACCATGCTGCTAGCACGGGGGGCGGAGCTTCCGCGGGACTGCCACGACTCCATTTCCCAGAGTGCAGGGCAGCCGGCGGAGGACTGCCCCAAGCCCCAGGTAGCCAATCGTTTCCAGAGGAAAGTTGTGATCCTCAAACTGACAGAGCCCCGGACACGTCCAGAGTCCGCTGACTCTCCGTGTACCTCGGCTCCCTGCTGAGGGACAGCTGACCGTCGGACTTGAGGTCGCTCTGGATTGTACAGACCTTTAAAAAGAACCTGACTTTAAAATCTCCCATTCGATCCCAATGGATGACATGGGGAATGCAGAGTGGAGAGAATGAAGAGAACTGTTTTTGTACATATTTTTTTATTGTTTTTATTTCAGACGGGTGTCATCACTGGCGGATGGTATAATTCTTTGGCGCTGTGGACTTAAAAGCCGCTGTTATCTGTAGAATTGTCACAGAAGGAGTACTTGTATGTACATATGTGTTACATATGTGTTCACTGTATATGGAAACATGTCTTCAGCCTTAAAATAGACCACATAGACCAATCTTTCAGGTTATAGTTGTCCATGTCATGTTTATTCCTGTTCAACTTTGCATAAGCTGAAGGCAGTATGCCCACTTCTTGTTTTCATAAATAGGATAATGTCATAACCTGTTGATGATCATTTGTATTTTCCTATTCCACAACATTTTGTAGCAGATGTGTAAAAATGTCCATAAGTTATATTCTCAATTAAAATAAAATAAAACAATGCCAGTACTTTTAAAATGGGTTGTAGTGTGTGCACGTGTGCTTGTGTCCAGAAATGCCTCTTTAAATGCCAGGTGAAATGGGCATGTCTACATCTGCAGCCCCGTGATTACTCTTATCTCAGGTGCCGCTGCCCCGACACAAGTGAGCACGCTTGATTTGGCAAGCACCATGGGAACTGGCCTCAGGGGGGATCGCAGGGAGAGGGAGGGTGGGTGAGCGGGGGAGGGGGGCTGACTTCTAGGCTGTTGGCTAATACCATAGACCACTTAAACTTTTCATCGCTCGCTAAAGCAACATGCCAACCCTGACGCCCAGAGGGATGGGCTTTTGAAACCCTAGTCCCCAGCCCTCCGAGATGAACGCCTGTAAAGGTTTGTAATTGCTCTGTTTTTACAGATCATGTTTGCGGAGACCCGCAGAATTGACGGGTTGTGGAGCGTGTAATCTGAAGTCTGTGTGTGTGTGTGCTCAGAGGGGACTATCATAGCTGTTGCCAGGTGATCCTGTAAACCTGTAGCGGTGTAAAAGACAAAGTGCTGCTGTTGGCCAATTTCCACTACCTCTTCTGTGAAGAGACTGTCTGGCTAGATTTAGCTTGTTTATGGAGTAAGATAGTACTAGTTCTGTTTGTTGTGGAATAATTTGTTGAATAGTTAACAGTTGATGGTTAGTTGATGTCTACATTGGCAACGATTTATAGTTTTAGTTTGTACTAAGTTGAGTTAACAGACACAGAAACCAGCCAGTCTTTTTATACTTGCACATGCCACTTTTTTGTTGTTGAAAATACTATACTCTGAACGACCATGAAAAACTTTTGAGTTGATCACTGTTCCTCTCAGCACTTCTGACCACAGTCCGTCCAAACAGCTAGAGGTCACAAAATCGGCCCAAGCTGTCCACCTCATAGTCAAACTCCGTCCCAGAATCCTCTGCTGCCACTGAGAGGTCCTGAGCCTCCGTGGAGGTGTGGGCGTCCAGTAGCCGCTGCACACAGGCCTCCAGGTCCTCGAGGTCCAAAGAGTGGTCCATGGTGTAGGGAGAAGGAGCCTCATCTGCAAAGGAGTCGTGTCAGAGGCATTTACAGATGTCTACCGACCACAACATTAGGCTATCAAGATGTTTAGTTACATGGGTACATGTGTTGGAAGTCACAGACTTAATCCAATTAAAATACCTGACACCTGGATGGGAATTGACCCCAGCTCCTGAAAAGGGATCTCAGCCTCTACCGGAGAAGCCTGTTTGGGCACAGGCTCACACTGAAAGATCTTCATGGCTTCCTCTAGTGAGGTGGCCTTGGGGAGGCAGCTGTCCCCTGCCCCCTGCAGGTGTGTCTCACTGACCTGGGTCAGGATGGTTGGCCCTGCCCCGGGACCCGGCCTCTGGAGTAAAGGCCCTACAGCCTGCTGCCAACCTGCCAAACGGGTGCTGTCACCAGCCTGAGGGAGGAAGCTGTGTGGTGGGCGAGGCCCTGTGGTGAGGCCAGGCCACATCCTGACATTCATAAACCCTGTGCCTGTAGGAGCAGGGGTGCTTAGCTTGGTCGGCCACGTTGCATGCCTCAGCCCACCAGTGTGTGGGGTGCTGGTCAGGGTGTGGTTTGGGGTGATGGGGTAGCCAGTAAGGAGCACTACAGCGGTACTGGCTGACACACACCTTCTCGGGGACAGAGTGGATGAGGTGTCCCATGTAAGGATCGTGCACCAGGTGGGTGCTCTGCAGCCACTGACTCTGGGTCTGATGCCACATGACTGGACCCTGCATTTCTGTAGTATCTATTCGCCATTAAACAATAGAAAAGGTATTGCAAATACTGTGCCACTATATAGCAGTGCAAGTTGAATGAATGGCAACCCTCCGTTGGTCTCACCTTGGGAAAAGGCTTCTGCCAAAGTTATTGCTGGAAGTTGGTTTTGAACGACGTGGAACTGCATTTCTTTGTCCTTGTAGTTTGTAGTTTGTATGTTCCGTTTTGATGGGTTGAATTTAAATATGGCGATAGATTGATTGAAAACAATACATAAGAATGCGACAGGGAGGGTTTTAATATAGTTTTTATTCAAATTTCTGAACAATCCGTTTTCCTTTGCTCCTATAGCAACCACACAATATTGTTAAAAAGTTGCTGATGACTCAATGCTAAACAAGGACCATGTATCAGCATGTATGTACCTACAACTTCTACAGGAATCAGTCAATCAAAATAATTTTCCTAATCACAACAGAAACATTCAAAACAATTCCTCAGACTGTTATTGAAACTATTGAAATCATATGTGTTTTATTATACATCATACTTTGTACCCATCAAATTATATCTTTGTGTGGCATCAGACATTGGTTGTTTCATCGTTCAGTAAATACAAATATAGTTTCTGATGACTAGATGAGCAAGATATTGTTTGCACTGTCTGGCTAGACACCTGTTGAGTGTGGCCTTCCTGTCTAGGAATGGGTTTCAAAGGTTGAATGGACTTCCTTTATGGCAGACACTGTTACACAGTGAGCTTGCCTGGGTGCCTTTCAAGGTGGGCGGTAACAGAAATGACTCAACAATAATTTCCTGGTCTATCCATGAAAATGACGCAAATGTCCTCTCATTTTTGTTATCACCTACTCACA
Source organism: Mallotus villosus (assembly GCA_903064625.1). Classification (NCBI taxonomy): domain Eukaryota; kingdom Metazoa; phylum Chordata; class Actinopteri; order Osmeriformes; family Salangidae; genus Mallotus; species Mallotus villosus. The sequence continues at coordinate 88,757 of CAEFZP010004571.1, read as the reverse complement.
ACTTCAGTCGATCATGAGATATGTAGCTTGTGTACTGAGCGATTGTCTGTATACACCCAGTGCCCTTCAAACTGTAGTTATGTAGTGGACTGTCTAAAAACAGTAGCTTAACAGTAACATCATTTATCATAGACTCTGGCTGAGTGATCAGACCACAGGGATAACAACAGCACAAAAAGCTGAGGGCTGTTTTTCACTCTGTTTTCAACCTGGCAAAACCTGTCTAACTAGATGTAAGCTGGAGCCACTGAAGAAGGTGTGCAAGCCGCAACATGTGGAGATCACCTCAGGGTGATGTGGGTGCACTCAGGGAGCCTTAGATTTATAGCTGGATTAGAAAAGGGCTAAAAGCACTGTGTTGAATATATCATTTAGAAAGTCACTCGATAACAAAGGGGTCAGTGTGTTCATATTGTCTGTTCTCTATCAGGAAGGATGCAGGGTGAGGCAGTCCCATCAAGAACAGATCTAAACTATGATGTGTAATGCAAGTTAACATGTATTATTTGCTGCATAAATACACGTTACAGTTGTTATTGTTGACTTCAGTCTCCCTCCAAACCAAGTTCCTTATTTCAATCAAGCCATCTTTTTTTCTGAAAATATACTGAATAGAAACATGTACTTTCACGCCACCTTCTGGAATGCACTGCCCTAAAAATATATTTCAGTCTTGGTCGACACTTAATAGCTGTAAACAAAGCAGTGTTTTTAATTTCCACTTGAAATATACAGTTTCAAAGGTTTCTTACGGTGATACGTCGATTTTGACGTTTAAAAACCCGTTCCATAGGGCTGCGCTTTACCATCGCCATCTGGTGGTTTACTATGAGGAACTGCACTTGTAATTCTCCCTTTAAGTCACTAGATGGCAGGATTGAAGCGCAACCCAATGGTGGCATTTTAATAGTACCCCTTTAAAAACTGCTTCCATAGCGCTGTCATTTATTAGCTTCATTCATCTGCAATGAATCAAAGTATGAATTAGTCAATCATCGCAAAATATAATGGTATTGTTATTTTAAAGGGAACTTTTATAAAATGAGCAATGTGAATGAATGAGATGGTGCGAGATCTAGCCCGGCTAACAAACGTGAAGTTCACAATGCTTTTTTTCCGTTGCATAGTAACAGCCACTATTTACAGGGACTATTTTCTCTCGGCTACTGCAATGCGATACACAACGTTTGTTGGCTATAGCTATTTTGTGCTGAAAGGCAGCTTACTATTTATTTACTATTTATAATGTCTCTGGTAACCGTATTATAAAGGCAATAAGGTACGAGAGGCAGTACTTCATCGTAAATTAGCTAAGTACGTGTTCCAGGGTTTGCCGGAACACGTAACAACACCCTTGAACACGTAGCACTACTTTATTGACGACAAGGTACTGCTTCTCGTACCTTATTACTTAGCTATGGTATTGACGCGGAGCCCAATGGCGCTGTCGAAACAGTGCCGCTTAAAAACCCGTTCCATAGGACTGCGCTTTACCATCGCCATCTGGTGGTAGGAACTGCACTTGTAATTCACACTTTGAACCCTTAGATGGCGGTATTGGAGCGCAGCCCTATGGAGCTGTCGAAACAGGGCCCCTTCAATTTACACTTTTGCATTAGAAGAAAGAGAGGCAGTGGAGATTGGTCTGCCGCAGATAAGAGCCCTTGTCCGCCCTCTCCTTTCGTTGGAAAAGACAAGCGTTTGCATAGCTCAACCTCCTCTTGGTTGTGCAGTGTCTGTCCCCGTCTGTTATCTTTGGAGACGAGCTCAGATGAATACAAGGGCACACGCCAGTATGCGTGGACGAATAGATAAGAAACTTATTAAGCCTTATTACTCAAGGCTAATACGCGGTCAATTTTCTTCGAACATTAGAACATGAACGATGTATTTGTCTGTTTTCTTCCCATTTTCAGCTTTTTTCTACTACTGTTCCGCCTGTACAGCAAATTAGGTAACTTTCGGTTTCCTCATTTGTCACATTAAAAGCCCTGAACAAATGCTTTATTTATAGTTATACGCTAGATGCTCTAATAGTTGATTTGCCCTGATTAGTAATAATCAAAAAGCAATACCAAGTAAAACAAAGAAAACACAAAATTATGTCTGTAACTTTATTGAATACAGATGCTTGACAAAATACTGTTAGAGAGAGAGAGAGAATGTGTTTGTGTAAGGGTGGTGTGTAACAGATGATTTCATAGGTGTGTATGTCTACATGATCTCTGGTAGTGAAAGAGAGAGAGAGAGAGAGAGAGAGAGAGAGAGAGAGAGAGAGAGAATGAGAGAGAGACAGAAAGAGAAAGAGAGAGTGAATGTGTGTGTGTGTGTGTGTGTGTAAGGGTGGTGTGTAACTGATGAGGTCAAAAGTGGAGTGAAAGACAGAGAGAGAAAGAGCATGGGTATGCATGCATGATGTTTGTTAAACATCTGAACAACAGCCGCATATGAGTTTCCGTGATAGCCACTGGAGAAACCTGTCAATCATAAGAAAAAACATCAAATGTAATCTACCATACCAGTACGCATTCTCTCATCCTTACACTGAGGGTCTTGATGTCTTCACCCACATTCTACTACCCCCTTCATTTAGCCTTTCTGCTATCTGCCCTCACCTCTTTCCCACATTCTTCTTTTTCTTCTTCTTCTCCTTCACGCCATTTTTGTTCTCATCCTCTTTCTCACTGACTTCCTCCACAGTCAGTGGTTGGATGTACAAGATCGCTTTGGCCTTCTCCTCCCCTTTGCCAGTCGTCTCTTCCGTCTCTTCCATCATATCCTGAAAGCAGCACACATGCTTACATGGAAGAATCACTGAGCTGAGAACAAATGGCAATGAACCAATACAAATCCTGATTCTTTTAAGCCTCATTCGTAATCATTGTGTATAATGTGATTTACACTTTAACAGTGTCATCATACATTTGCCTGTGATGATGATGACTTCACCTGCTGGAGCTCTTCCAATCCTCCTGCGAGCTGCTTCTTTGCATTAGCGCTGAAGTAGGGGATTCGTTCCAGACGACTGAGGGGTAAACACCCCACAGCAGGTAGAGTCTCAGACCAGGTAGGAGCCACGACTCCAAAGGTGACACCGTTGAGGGGAGGAGTCAAAGCCCGGGGAGCCTGCTGAGGGAAGAGGAGGGCCTCGGGAGTAGGAGGAGTCAGAGGGGGAGATTCCGTAGTGTCTTCGATGCAGACAGGGACCACAAAAGTGGTCTCTGTCTCAGATAGATCCTGGGGAGACACCAGTCACAAGAAAATACATCACCTTTTGGCATGTGCGACCAGGGATCTTTCGATGGCTCTTTAGGATGATAATCAACAAACTAAATAGCTGAATAAATGAAACGTACAGTCTCTGTACTGATTACTTACAAAGCTTTGGATGGAAGACTGTGGTGAGGAACGACACACCTCGGGTGGTATGATCCTCTCAGTGCAGGCCCTGGAGGCCTTGCACAGCTTCTCCACCTCTCTCTGCCATTTCTCCACGCCCGTTAGATTGAGATCAGCTTTGCAGCCCTTCTCGACCGATTTGATCAGCGCATCGAAATCTTCGGTGACTTGTATATAATTCTGCGCCTGAATCTTCTGAAGCCTGCTGCCTTTGATTTTAACAAGGCTTCTCCGAGACACACCCATCAGCAGGCCTTGTCCCTGGCTCTTTACACGAGACAACTCTTTGAAGTACTCGTTACTTTTCAGGATCTCCTCCTTGGTTCTCCAAAGGTCCTGTTCCAGGGCAACCAGGGATTCTTCGAACCTTTTCATCACTCTTGTGACACGGAGCGACCTGTCGCACCTCTTCTTTTTGTGTATCATGGTGGGGCGCATGTCATAAGTGGAAGGCTCGGCTCTCACAGACGAAGGAAGATGGGCCTGGGCTCCGTAATCCATAACATGATTCTAGGGAGACCAAGAGTAAAGTACAATGTGCAGGAACAGGCAGAGAGGAAAATGTGAAAATATGAACAGTCATATGGTGAGGGAGGTCAGGTGGGTCAGATAGCTGAGTGGTTAGGGAATCGGGCTATTAATCAGAAGATGGCCGGTTCCATTCCTGGCCGCGCCAAATTAAGTTGTGTCCTTGTATTGCTTTTGATGCACAGACTTACCAGAAAATCTTCATCGTCAAACGAATGGAGCGACAGATGGTCCCCATTTTTCGAATGCTTTCGATTGGTCCCATCAAGTTCAACTCTGGTCCCATCAAGTTCAACTCCCTACAATAGAGACCAAAGTCACTCAGAGCTATTTGTATATGTTTGATGATTAACCATTTAAGTTTATGTTAAAAAAAAGGATCTTACCAATTCGGTGTCATCCCTTTCACCTATAGCTATGCATACAACTACTGACCAGAAAATCTGCCTCATCAAATGAACAGACGGAAAGATGATCATCCCCATTTGTCCAATCCTTCTCCATCTCGTGGATAGTGGTCCCATGGTCAACTTCCTACATTATAGACACAGTCACTCAGAGAGCTATTTGACCATGTTTGCTGTTTAAACATTTAAATTGAAGTTGATAAAAGGCTCTTACCATTTCAGCGTCATCCATCTCTCTGAGATCCACTGTCCCGACGTCGACGGTGATCGGGATCATCAAAGAAGTGTGGATTCAATGTAGCATTAAATTCCGTTACATGTAAGATTATATTTATGTGTTAAGAAGAATTAGCCTACTCACCGAAAAGCACTTAATTGGCTGATTATCTTGGGAAAATCTTCAGAAAAAGCTTACTGCTCACTTGTTCCAAGAAGTGTTATGTAGGCTAACTCTGTAATGTTACGTTCAAGTATGAATATACACCATTATTACGTTGTAGCCTACGTCATAATGAGTAGCAGCATTTGGACATAAACTACTTGTATACAGATATTTTATACAGTAGCCTATATCACTTTAAATAAATATAGGCTACGTCAATATTCGTCATTTGGTCATTCCGATTGTGCCTTCTGTAAGATGTGAATTGCATGAACAATGACACTGTTTTTTCAGTTTTTAAATAATCAGTTTCCATTATGAATATAGCCAGCAATAAAATACAATTTGGCAATACAAAGGTTCTCTACATATTATTATCTCTGCCTGACTGATAAATTATTAATTGGTTGTATATGCCAACTGTTTTAAGACGGGTAAAGTTGGAAATATATTCACAGATTCGAACTTCCCTAAGCAATAACTAATTACAGAAACGTTATTAAAACACAAACGCCACCGTTTTCCAACCGTTCCAAACATTCACCAGGCAATGTGGATTAAACAAAGTATTAAAATACAATGTTACTAATATTATACAAAGTAAATATTAATAAATAAATAAGAATTACTCAACAAAAACACAAAATTGGCTGATTAGCCTGACAGAAAATCTCCTGAGAAAGCTACTGCTCACCTGCTTGTTCAGAAGAAATGTGAGCAAGCTCTGTAATGTTACAATAAAGTATGCACATAACCCATTATTACGTTTTTTGTACGTCATTATTAATTTATATAGGCCTCAGTCAATATTTCTCATAATAAATGTGCATATACAAACAATATCATTTAAATCATTCCAATAAATTATATGCAAACAAATGGGGGGGGCTCTACCAGCTACCAAATCTCACGCCAAGGTTTTTTGAAAAGTTGGCAGCCCTGGTTTTATTGTTCTCAATTTATTATATTAGTAGATGCAAGATTATAACCGAATGTATGGGCATGGCTGTGAGCAAAACAACTGCTGCAGTGCATCGAAATGTAATATAAAGCTTTTGAAACAACGCAGCAATCAAATTATTTAATAGATGCGTCTTTCTATTTGCCATTAGTTATGAGACTACTAGTGCACAACGAATTATATAAACCCTTAAAAGTCGTTTTCAAGGCATCCAGTGAAAGGGTGTGTTGTCGACTTGTTGTAGCACACGAACATAGCATATCTGGCACAAATCCACCTAATTATTCTATATTTTAGCAGCGGGACTTCTCAGAATTCTCATTGAATTGAATGATATCCCCGGCAAACAGGAAGTTCAAATACAACGAAAGTAAGAAAAGTGGACGGGGCGGAATAAGGTGAATTAGCTAGCTCTAGCTAGGCTAGCTTCCGGCTAGATTCCTACGATTCCTGGATTGCTAGAACTCATGTCATATTGCTAAAAGTACTAATCCACACTGTACTAATTCCAGTAGTAGGCAGTCCTAAATCCTAAATTCTAGTAATGTACCCCCGGCATGGAGCTACAGACGGCTTCCTCCAGGTAAGTATAATGTGCACACTACTCTGCTATCCTAGTTCTCCGAAGCTAGCTGCCAGTTAGCTACAGTAAATACTTCGTCAGCTTTGTTAATGTAACCCTTGTCTTTGCTTATAGTCCAGTCATTTTATGAAAAAAAGAAAGGACAAATTGCAACAGAAGCAAACTCAACGGTGCATAATCTAATTAGGTATATGCTCATTTGCATAAATACCACATCAGATCTAAACTTTGGGTATAGCCAGGTGAAAATGTCTTGTTGACATACAACAGTAAAATACTTAATGTTAAGGTCTGAATGGAACCCATTTAGGCTACCCATGAGCATTAATACAGAGGCAGGAAGAAGTAGGCTACTTTAAACCAGCCTTTATTAATTATTATTGCAGAGATGGGGTTTGGGGCTGGGGGTTGTTGGGTCGTTTCACCAATAATAGTCATACCGCAGCTCAACACATCCAGATGTTCCCAATAAATTGTAGTTGATCACCAGGTATGTTTTATTCATGTAGGTTGAATAATCCATGTAGAAGAAACAAAAGGAAATCTTTCTTACCTGAGTGACAGCTAGTGACAGTGATTGACAGTTGAGTGGACCTTGAATAAATGACTCTCTCAATGCCCGATGCCCCTTCACAGACTCTGCGGTGAGCGGGAGGATTAACGGGGAGCACAAGGAGAAGGATCTGGAACCCTGGGATGGAGGAGAGACGCATGCCTCCGACAGCCTGGAGTCTCTGTCTGGACACAGACGTGGTAGGGACGAGAGACACACACTACACACACACACACACACACACACAGACACACACACTCTTCTCACCCTCTCTGTGTTCCTCCAGTCTAACGGTTGGGACCCCAACGACATGTTCAAGTACAATGAGGAGCAGTACGGCGTCAAGTCGACATACGACAGCAGCCTCTCCACATACACGTAAGATCTGCCCTCCTCTCTATGGATCTCTCTTTCTATGTATCTCTGTGTGACTGTGGGGACCACAGTCCACCGCAGTTAGGATGGAAGTAAGGATAGTTTCAGTCTGGTCAGTCAGACTAAACCTAGGTTAGACCAGCGCAGTGTTTAAACAGCCTCTATCGAAGTGAACTGGTGTCACCTAGCCAGTCTTGTCAGGTGAGGGATTAAGGCAGGGGTCAGGACCAGGGTCATGCATGCTGGCCTGTGGAAAGATATCAGTCCCCCTACACACATCAGGTCCACAAGGCATGCTGGGAACTACTGGAGTATGTGTGGGGGAGGGGGGGGCGGAGCAGGGGTGGTCCTGATCAAAGGAAAAGAAGAATTGCTTTGTTAACTTCCTGTCGTCCCTCTCTCCCTCCCTCCAGTCTCCAGCGATGTAGCACGTTCAGATGCCCCACATGGTGGTTAACCAGTCCAAACCCTACAGACCAGGTAAAGGTCAGAATACTCACTGCCTCTCTCTTTGTCTCTGAGCCTCTCTTTCTCTCTCCCTCTCTACTTCTGTCTTTCTCCCTCTTTCCTCCATTGTCTCTATTCCTGCCTCCCCATCTCTCTCTATCTCCTCTCCATCTCTCTCTCCCTCTCTCTTCATCTCTCCCCCCCCGCAATCTCTCTAAAGCGACTACCAGTCAGTCATTCCCTGGCATCTTTGATGTAGTTTTAGTGTTTCTCTCTGTGCACTCCATCGTGTACCCAACAGCTACATTGTGTACCCAACAGCTACAGTACCCAACATGCCTCAGCAAAGGTCAGACCATCATCACGCCCAGGGCACACCCACCATGATGCACCCGGCCACGGGCCCATCGTGGCTCAGTGCCCCGGCTACTCCACCCAGTTCTTCACCTGCAGCCCGCAGCAGTTCACCAGCCAACCCCTGGTGCAGCAGATCCCCCGCACTTCCAGTCCCAGGTACACACACACACACACACATGCATGCACACGCTGCCTCTTTCTGTCAGTCAATCAGTCAGTCACTCATGCTCTCTTCTCTCTCTCACACACACATGCTCTCTTTCTCTCTCACACACACACTCACTCACACACACACACTCTCTCTCTTGTCTCTCTCTGTCTGTCACACAGGCCCAGCATGTGTTCAGCCCGGTGATGCAGGGCAGCCCAGTGATGCAGGGCAGCAGGATGATGGCTCCTCCCACCCACAGCCAGCCTGGCCTGGTGCCCTCCTCCACCAGCCAGTACGGAGAGCAGACACACACCATGTATGGTACGTACATCACCATGGTAACAGTGTGACTAAACACCCTCACCTGTCTTAACATGTCATGTTATTTGGTGGTTTGATTGACAGCTGTTGTCCCCTCCCCTACAGGAAGGAGTGACGTCCATGACCACTCACTGGAGTCGTCTCTACTTCATGACCTTCTATATTGTTACTATGGTGAGTTGTGTGAGTGTGTGTGTGAACTTTAGGTGTGTGTTTGTTCGTGTGGGGGGGATAACATGTTGATCTCCCCCCGCTGCCCAGGTGGTGATGACCATCATCGTGGCGTTCATCCTGGACGCGTTTGTGTTCCGTATGAACTACAGTCGCAAGAGAGCCTGTGGAGGACCCGGAGGGTGAGATGCTTGTGTGTGTTGGGCTCTCAGAGTGTGTGTGTGTGTGTGTGTTGGGCTCTCAGAATCTCTGTGTGTGTGTGTGTGGACTCCGTAGGATCATGTATGAGTTAGTGTGTGTGTGTTTTGAAAGCATGTGTAAGTATGTGTGTGTTTTGGAAGATTGTGTAAGTATGTGTGTGTGTGTGTGTTGCAGATGAGAACGGCATCGTGTTTGAGGCGGAGGTGAGTCGTGACGAGGCTCTGACCACTCTGGAGCTGTACAAGCAGACCAGCCCTGGACTGTCCTCCGTCAACTCTCTCCAGGGAGTCCTGCTGGCCATGGACGGCAGCGGGGTGAGACCCTACACACACACACACACACACACACACACTACACACACACTCCAGGCTCTGCTGGCTGCTAGCTGAGTTCCTGTGTTTCCAGCACTTGTCTCTGGTGTACCTGGGGAGGCGGTCCAGGACCAAGAGTGACCTCAGCATGAAGATGTACGAGGAGGAGATCCAGGTGAGGGTCGGGCAGGGTCACCATGACGCCATGTGTCTCATCACGGGCCATTCCTGGCTGCTGCTGTGTTTGTGTGTGGTACGTACAGCCTCTGAGGTGGTATCTCTTTGTGTGTGTGTGTGTGTGTAGGAGTGGTATGCTGAGTACTCCAGAGAGAACCTGCCCCAGACAGACTGTATCCTGGAGAGACCGCTGGAGAGACTGCTGGAGAGACTGCTGGAGAGACCGCTGGAGAGACCGCTGGAGAGACCGCTGGAGAGACCGCTGGAGAGCCCCGCTGGAGAACTAAAAATATTGCCCCAAAAACTTAAATAAACTTGACATTTATTTAGTGGATAATCGCTCATTCATAAAAAGCTCACTGGTAGCGATCATTGTCAGTAACAACGCAAAATGCGATATAGCCCTGTGTGGAGGAGCTGCCCCGGTAAATTGTACAACTACTGTAGCTAGCTACTGTGTTCGTCTTGGTGGTAGCGATTGCGTTGGTAGAATTCGATGTGACGTTCCGTTATACTGTTTAGGCTGAAATTAATAATTTTCACGAACAGATTGACAAGTTTAGGCTGTGGCAATGAAGTTCAGGTTAGTAGTCAGATAGTTTGACCTATTGAAAGACTTTTGAGTAAGGGGAGTGCTTCTGTCGCCGTTTGACTTCCTAAACACAGCTGTTGAGAGTTGTTGTTAGCTAAGCTAGTGCTAGCTAGCTACTGTACTCACTAGTGTCGAGGGTAGGCTACAGCGTTGCAGTGAGTGAGCTACACTGGTTTGAAAGCACAGGTAATGATAATTTCACCAACAAATCGTTTACTAATGTCATAATAAATCGTACAACGAAAATGTGTGAGGAATGTTTATTTTAACGATTGAAAAGAGATGCATCATAGACCGCTGTAGTATGTGTTGCCCGGGCAACATAGGCTAATGTCATGATGCTAATGCTTCAGTGAAATAGCAGACTACTGTTTCCGAAAGTAGATGTAGTTACTCAATAATATCATCTTATATTGTACATTACACTTGTGTTTCATATCACAAAGTAAAATGAGTAAATAGTTATCACCCTGGCCTCTTTGCTTGTGGCGTTTCTGCAGCTGCCGTCCAGTAGCGTTAAAGCTATACTTAGCCTACTAGCTAGTAGCTATCTCCCAGAAGTTAACGAGCTGCTAAACTGATGTTCTGCTAGAGGTAGTCACGTGCGTCAGTGACTGTGGCTAGCAAGTTAGCCACGTAAATAAAAATACATAAAACTCAATGGCTACCAACATTTGACATGGTGTTTTATAAGTAATCCAAATATTGACGGATGCTTAGGGGGGGCGGCACGATACCATCCTTGCTGTGCAACAGTCTCTATGCACGTCGTATCCATGCCTCGTTGCTAGAGTGTTCTGACGCAGTGAAGTAGGCTAGAAAGTACCCTTTGCCGACAAAATACACTTTTTTGCCACAAAAACGTTGTATCCTCCTAAACTGTGCAATGGAACATAAACAAAAGTAATGCCATATCAATCGGGACCAAGACGAAACTTTTGACACTGTCGTTTTCTATGTAGTCCAAATATTGACCGAGCCTTAGGGGGGCTAAAATAATAATAATAATAATAAATATATATGTGAGATAACAAAGGATGCGCCACGACTCGTGGCACACCCAATTAATGTTGATATGCATGATAGACTCGGACTGAGAGCACACTTGAGGTGTGCTCTGAAGTCCTACTTATTTATGTTGTGAAACATTAACAGCATATCTAAGATTATTAAATAGTCATGTCCCTGATTCAAATAAAGAGTAGTGCAACTACATGACCCTGAATTGTTAACAAAAATGTTTCTTACTGTCTTCCAAACGAAACGCTCAACTTCATGATAATGACACGTCGATTTTGACGTTTAAAAACCCGTTCCATAGGGCTGCGCTTTACCATCGCCATCTGGTGGTTTACTATGAGGAACTGCACTTGTAATTCTCCCTTTAAGTCACTAGATGGCAGGATTGAAGCGCAACCCAATGGTGGCATTTTAATAGTACCCCTTTAAAAACTGCTTCCATAGCGCTGTCATTTATTAGCTTCATTCATCTGCAATGAATCAAAGTATGAATTAGTCAATCATCGCAAAATATAATGGTATTGTTATTTTAAAGGGAACTTTTATAAAATGAGCAATGTGAATGAATGAGATGGTGCGAGATCTAGCCCGGCTAACAAACGTGAAGTTCACAATGCTTTTTTTCCGTTGCATAGTAACAGCCACTATTTACAGGGACTATTTTCTCTCGGCTACTGCAATGCGATACACAACGTTTGTTGGCTATAGCTATTTTGTGCTGAAAGGCAGCTTACTATTTATTTACTATTTATAATGTCTCTGGTAACCGTATTATAAAGGCAATAAGGTACGAGAGGCAGTACTTCATCGTAAATTAGCTAAGTACGTGTTCCAGGGTTTGCCGGAACACGTAACAACACCCTTGAACACGTAGCACTACTTTATTGACGACAAGGTACTGCTTCTCGTACCTTATTACTTAGCTATGGTATTGACGCGGAGCCCAATGGCGCTGTCGAAACAGTGCCGCTTAAAAACCCGTTCCATAGGACTGCGCTTTACCATCGCCATCTGGTGGTAGGAACTGCACTTGTAATTCACACTTTGAACCCTTAGATGGCGGTATTGGAGCGCAGCCCTATGGAGCTGTCGAAACAGGGCCCCTTCAATTTACACTTTTGCATTAGAAGAAAGAGAGGCAGTGGAGATTGGTCTGCCGCAGATAAGAGCCCTTGTCCGCCCTCTCCTTTCGTTGGAAAAGACAAGCGTTTGCATAGCTCAACCTCCTCTTGGTTGTGCAGTGTCTGTCCCCGTCTGTTATCTTTGGAGACGAGCTCAGATGAATACAAGGGCACACGCCAGTATGCGTGGACGAATAGATAAGAAACTTATTAAGCCTTATTACTCAAGGCTAATACGCGGTCAATTTTCTTCGAACATTAGAACATGAACGATGTATTTGTCTGTTTTCTTCCCATTTTCAGCTTTTTTCTACTACTGTTCCGCCTGTACAGCAAATTAGGTAACTTTCGGTTTCCTCATTTGTCACATTAAAAGCCCTGAACAAATGCTTTATTTATAGTTATACGCTAGATGCTCTAATAGTTGATTTGCCCTGATTAGTAATAATCAAAAAGCAATACCAAGTAAAACAAAGAAAACACAAAATTATGTCTGTAACTTTATTGAATACAGATGCTTGACAAAATACTGTTAGAGAGAGAGAGAGAATGTGTTTGTGTAAGGGTGGTGTGTAACAGATGATTTCATAGGTGTGTATGTCTACATGATCTCTGGTAGTGAAAGAGAGAGAGAGAGAGAGAGAGAGAGAGAGAGAGAGAGAATGAGAGAGAGACAGAAAGAGAAAGAGAGAGTGAATGTGTGTTGTGTGTGTGTGTGTGTGTAAGGGTGGTGTGTAACTGATGAGGTCAAAAGTGGAGTGAAAGACAGAGAGAGAAAGAGCATGGGTATGCATGCATGATGTTTGTTAAACATCTGAACAACAGCCGCATATGAGTTTCCGTGATAGCCACTGGAGAAACCTGTCAATCATAAGAAAAAACATCAAATGTAATCTACCATACCAGTACGCATTCTCTCATCCTTACACTGAGGGTCTTGATGTCTTCACCCACATTCTACTACCCCCTTCATTTAGCCTTTCTGCTATCTGCCCTCACCTCTTTCCCACATTCTTCTTTTTCTTCTTCTTCTCCTTCACGCCATTTTTGTTCTCATCCTCTTTCTCACTGACTTCCTCCACAGTCAGTGGTTGGATGTACAAGATCGCTTTGGCCTTCTCCTCCCCTTTGCCAGTCGTCTCTTCCGTCTCTTCCATCATATCCTGAAAGCAGCACACATGCTTACATGGAAGAATCACTGAGCTGAGAACAAATGGCAATGAACCAATACAAATCCTGATTCTTTTAAGCCTCATTCGTAATCATTGTGTATAATGTGATTTACACTTTAACAGTGTCATCATACATTTGCCTGTGATGATGATGACTTCACCTGCTGGAGCTCTTCCAATCCTCCTGCGAGCTGCTTCTTTGCATTAGCGCTGAAGTAGGGGATTCGTTCCAGACGACTGAGGGGTAAACACCCCACAGCAGGTAGAGTCTCAGACCAGGTAGGAGCCACGACTCCAAAGGTGACACCGTTGAGGGGAGGAGTCAAAGCCCGGGGAGCCTGCTGAGGGAAGAGGAGGGCCTCGGGAGTAGGAGGAGTCAGAGGGGGAGATTCCGTAGTGTCTTCGATGCAGACAGGGACCACAAAAGTGGTCTCTGTCTCAGATAGATCCTGGGGAGACACCAGTCACAAGAAAATACATCACCTTTTGGCATGTGCGACCAGGGATCTTTCGATGGCTCTTTAGGATGATAATCAACAAACTAAATAGCTGAATAAATGAAACGTACAGTCTCTGTACTGATTACTTACAAAGCTTTGGATGGAAGACTGTGGTGAGGAACGACACACCTCGGGTGGTATGATCCTCTCAGTGCAGGCCCTGGAGGCCTTGCACAGCTTCTCCACCTCTCTCTGCCATTTCTCCACGCCCGTTAGATTGAGATCAGCTTTGCAGCCCTTCTCGACCGATTTGATCAGCGCATCGAAATCTTCGGTGACTTGTATATAATTCTGCGCCTGAATCTTCTGAAGCCTGCTGCCTTTGATTTTAACAAGGCTTCTCCGAGACACACCCATCAGCAGGCCTTGTCCCTGGCTCTTTACACGAGACAACTCTTTGAAGTACTCGTTACTTTTCAGGATCTCCTCCTTGGTTCTCCAAAGGTCCTGTTCCAGGGCAACCAGGGATTCTTCGAACCTTTTCATCACTCTTGTGACACGGAGCGACCTGTCGCACCTCTTCTTTTTGTGTATCATGGTGGGGCGCATGTCATAAGTGGAAGGCTCGGCTCTCACAGACGAAGGAAGATGGGCCTGGGCTCCGTAATCCATAACATGATTCTAGGGAGACCAAGAGTAAAGTACAATGTGCAGGAACAGGCAGAGAGGAAAATGTGAAAATATGAACAGTCATATGGTGAGGGAGGTCAGGTGGGTCAGATAGCTGAGTGGTTAGGGAATCGGGCTATTAATCAGAAGATGGCCGGTTCCATTCCTGGCCGCGCCAAATTAAGTTGTGTCCTTGTATTGCTTTTGATGCACAGACTTACCAGAAAATCTTCATCGTCAAACGAATGGAGCGACAGATGGTCCCCATTTTTCGAATGCTTTCGATTGGTCCCATCAAGTTCAACTCTGGTCCCATCAAGTTCAACTCCCTACAATAGAGACCAAAGTCACTCAGAGCTATTTGTATATGTTTGATGATTAACCATTTAAGTTTATGTTAAAAAAAAGGATCTTACCAATTCGGTGTCATCCCTTTCACCTATAGCTATGCATACAACTACTGACCAGAAAATCTGCCTCATCAAATGAACAGACGGAAAGATGATCATCCCCATTTGTCCAATCCTTCTCCATCTCGTGGATAGTGGTCCCATGGTCAACTTCCTACATTATAGACACAGTCACTCAGAGAGCTATTTGACCATGTTTGCTGTTTAAACATTTAAATTGAAGTTGATAAAAGGCTCTTACCATTTCAGCGTCATCCATCTCTCTGAGATCCACTGTCCCGACGTCGACGGTGATCGGGATCATCAAAGAAGTGTGGATTCAATGTAGCATTAAATTCCGTTACATGTAAGATTATATTTATGTGTTAAGAAGAATTAGCCTACTCACCGAAAAGCACTTAATTGGCTGATTATCTTGGGAAAATCTTCAGAAAAAGCTTACTGCTCACTTGTTCCAAGAAGTGTTATGTAGGCTAACTCTGTAATGTTACGTTCAAGTATGAATATACACCATTATTACGTTGTAGCCTACGTCATAATGAGTAGCAGCATTTGGACATAAACTACTTGTATACAGATATTTTATACAGTAGCCTATATCACTTTAAATAAATATAGGCTACGTCAATATTCGTCATTTGGTCATTCCGATTGTGCCTTCTGTAAGATGTGAATTGCATGAACAATGACACTGTTTTTTCAGTTTTTAAATAATCAGTTTCCATTATGAATATAGCCAGCAATAAAATACAATTTGGCAATACAAAGGTTCTCTACATATTATTATCTCTGCCTGACTGATAAATTATTAATTGGTTGTATATGCCAACTGTTTTAAGACGGGTAAAGTTGGAAATATATTCACAGATTCGAACTTCCCTAAGCAATAACTAATTACAGAAACGTTATTAAAACACAAACGCCACCGTTTTCCAACCGTTCCAAACATTCACCAGGCAATGTGGATTAAACAAAGTATTAAAATACAATGTTACTAATATTATACAAAGTAAATATTAATAAATAAATAAGAATTACTCAACAAAAACACAAAATTGGCTGATTAGCCTGACAGAAAATCTCCTGAGAAAGCTACTGCTCACCTGCTTGTTCAGAAGAAATGTGAGCAAGCTCTGTAATGTTACAATAAAGTATGCACATAACCCATTATTACGTTTTTTGTACGTCATTATTAATTTATATAGGCCTCAGTCAATATTTCTCATAATAAATGTGCATATACAAACAATATCATTTAAATCATTCCAATAAATTATATGCAAACAAATGGGGGGGGCTCTACCAGCTACCAAATCTCACGCCAAGGTTTTTTGAAAAGTTGGCAGCCCTGGTTTTATTGTTCTCAATGTATTATATTAGTAGATGCAAGATTATAACCGAATGTATGGGCATGGCTTTGAGCAAAACAACTGCTGCAGTGCATCGAAATGTAATATAAAGCTTTTGAAACAACGCAGCAATCAAATTATTTAATAGATGCGTCTTTCTAATTGCCATTAGTTATGAGACTACTAGTGCACAACGAATTATATAAACCCTTAAAAGTCGTTTTCAAGGCATCCAGTGAAAGGGTGTGTTGTCGACTTGTTGTAGCACACGAACATAGCATATCTGGCACAAATCCACCTAATTATTCTATATTTTAGCAGCGGGACTTCTCATTAATTCTCAATTGAATTGAATGATATCCCCGGCAAACAGGAAGTTCAAATACAACGAAAGTAAGAAAAGTGGACGGGGCGGAATAAGGTGAATTAGCTAGCTCTAGCTAGGCTAGCTTCCGGCTAGATTCCTACGATTCCTGGATTTCTAGAACTCATGTCATATTGCTAAAAGTACCAATCCACACTGTACTAATTCCAGTAGTAGGCAGTCCTAAATCCTAAATTCTAGTAATGTACCCCCGGCATGGAGCTACAGACGGCTTCCTCCAGGTAAGTATAATGTGCACAGCACACTACTCTGCTATCCTAGTTCTCCGAAGCTAGCTGCCAGTTAGCTGCAGTAAATACTTCGTCAGCTTTGTTAATGTAACCCTTGTCTTTGCTTATAGTCCAGTCATTTTATGAAAAAAAGAAAGGACAAATTGCAACAGAAGCAAACTCAACGGTGCATAATCTAATTAGGTATATGCTCATTTGCATAAATACCACATCAGATCTAAACTTTGGGTAGGCCTTTAGCCAGGTGAAAATGTCTTGTTGACATACAACAGTAAAAGACTTAATGTTAAGGTCTAAATGGAACCCATTTAGGCTACCCATGAGCATTAATAAAGAGGCAGGAAGAAGTAGGCTACTTTAAACCAGCCTTAATTAATTATTATTGCAGAGATGGGGTTTGGGGCTGGGGGTTGTTGGGTCGTTTCACCAATAATAGTCATATCGCAGCTCAACACACATCCATATGTTCCTAATAAATTGTAGTTGATAACCAGGTATGTTTTATTAATGTAGGTTGAATAATCCATGTAGAAGAAACAAAAGGAAATCTTTCTTACCTGAGTGACAGCTTAGTGACAGTTGATTGACAGTTGAGTGGACCTTGAATAAATGACTCTCTCAATGCCCGATGCCCCTTCACAGACTCTGCGGTGAGCGGGAGGATTAACGGGGAGCACAAAGAGAAGGATCTGGAACCCTGGGATGGAGGAGAGACGCATTCCTCCGACAGCCTGGAGTCTCTGTCTGGACACAGACGTGGTAGGGGCGAGAGACACACACTACACACACACACACACACACACACACACACACAGACACACACACTCTTCTCACCCTCTCTGTGTTCCTCCAGTCTAACGGTTGGGACCCCAACGACATGTTCAAGTACAATGAGGAGCAGTACGGCGTCAAGTCGACATACGACAGCAGCCTCTCCACATACACGTAAGATCTGCCCTCCTCTCTATGGATCTCTCTTTCTATGTATCTCTGTGTGACTGTGGGGACCACAGTCCACCGCAGTTAGGATGGAAGTGAGGATAGTTTCAGTCTGGTCAGTCAGACTAAACCTAGGTTAGACCAGCGCAGTGTTTAAACAGCCTCTATCGAAGTGAACTGGTGTCACCTAGCCAGTCTTGTCAGGTGAGGGATTAAGGCAGGGGTCAGGACCAGAGTCATGCATGCTGGCCTGTGGAAAGATATCAGTCCCCCTACACACATCAGGTCCACAAGGCATGCTGGGAAC
Organism: Mallotus villosus; assembly: GCA_903064625.1. Taxonomy (NCBI): domain Eukaryota; kingdom Metazoa; phylum Chordata; class Actinopteri; order Osmeriformes; family Salangidae; genus Mallotus; species Mallotus villosus. Next base: position 70,799 of record CAEFZP010004571.1, on the reverse strand, counting down.
TACTGGAGTATGTGTGGGGGAGGGGGGGGCGGAGCAGGGGTGGTCCTGATCAAAGGAAAAGAAGAATTGCTTTGTTAACTTCCTGTCGTCCCTCTCTCCCTCCCTCCAGTCTCCAGCGATGTAGCACGTTCAGATGCCCCACATGGTGGTTAACCAGTCCAAACCCTACAGACCAGGTAAAGGTCAGAATACTCACTGCCTCTCTCTTTGTCTCTGAGCCTCTCTTTCTCTCTCCCTCTCTACTTCTGTCTTTCTCCCTCTTTCCTCCATTGTCTCTATTCCGGCCTCCCCATCTCTCTCTATCTCCTCTCCATCTCTCCCTCCATCTCTCTCCCTCTCTCTCTCCATCTCTCCCCCCCCCGCAATCTCTCTAAAGCGACTACCGGTCAGTCATTCCCTGGCCTCTTTGATGTAGTTTTAGTGTTTCTCTCTGTGCACTCCATCGTGTACCCAACAGCTACATTGTGTACCCAACAGCTACAGTACCCAACATGCCTCAGCAAAGGTCAGACCATCATCACGCCCAGGGCACGCCCACCATGATGCACCCGGCCACGGGCCCATCGTGGCTCAGTGCTCCGGCTACTCCACCCAGTACTTCACCTGCAGCCCGCAGCAGTTCACCAGCCAACCCTGGTGCAGCAGATCCCCCGCACTTCCAGTCCCAGGTACACACACACACACACACGCATGCACACGCTGCCTCTTTCTGTCAGTCAATCAGTCAGTCACTCATGCTCTCTTCTCTCTCTCACACACACATGCTCTCTTTCTCTCTCACACACACTCTCTCTCTTGTCTCTCTCTGTCTGTCACACAGGCCCAGCATGTGTTCAGCCCGGTGATGCAGGGCAGCCCAGTGATGCAGGGCAGCAGGATGATGGCTCCTCCCACCCACAGCCAGCCTGGCCTGGTGCCCTCCTCCACCAGCCAGTACGGAGAGCAGACACACACCATGTATGGTACGTACATCACCATGGTAACAGTGTGACTAAACACCCTCACCTGTCTTAACATGTCATGTTATTTGGTGGTTTGATTGACAGCTGTTGTCCCCTCCCCTACAGGAAGGAGTGACGTCCATGACCACTCACTGGAGTCGTCTCTACTTCATGACCTTCTATATTGTTACTATGGTGAGTTGTGTGAGTGTGTGTGAACTTTAGGTGTGTGTTTGTTCGTGTGGGGGGATAACATGTTGATCTCCCCCCGCTGCCCAGGTGGTGATGACCATCATCGTGGCGTTCATCCTGGACACGTTTGTGTTCCGTATGAACTACAGTCGCAAGAGAGCCTGTGGAGGACCCGGAGGGTGAGATGCTTGTGTGTGTTGGGCTCTCAGAGTGTGTGTGTGTGTGTTGGGCTCTCAGAATCTGTGTGTGTGTGTGGGACTCCGTAGGATCATGTATGAGTTAGTGTGTGTGTGTTTTGAAGAATGTGTAAGTATATGTGTGTTTTGGAAGATGTGTAAGTATGTGTGTGTTTTGGAAGAATGTATAAGTATGTGTGTGTGTGTGTTGCAGATGAGAACGGCATCGTGTTTGAGGCGGAGGTGAGTCGTGACGAGGCTCTGACCACTCTGGAGCTGTACAAGCAGACCAGCCCTGGACTGTCCTCCGTCAACTCTCTCCAGGGAGTCCTGCTGGCCATGGACGGCAGCGGGGTGAGACCCTACACACACACACACACACACACACACTACACACACACTCCAGGCTCTGCTGGCTGCTAGCTGAGTTCCTGTGTTTCCAGCACTTGTCTCTGGTGTACCTGGGGAGGCGGTCCAGGACCAAGAGTGACCTCAGCATGAAGATGTACGAGGAGGAGATCCAGGTGAGGGTCGGGCAGGGTCACCATGACGCCATGTGTCTCATCACGGGCCATTCCTGGCTGCTGCTGTGTTTGTGTGTGGTACGTACAGCCTCTGAGGTGGTATCTCTTTGTGTGTGTGTGTGTGTAGGAGTGGTATGCTGAGTACTCCAGAGAGAACCTGCCCCAGACAGACTATATCCTGGAGAGACTGCTGGAGAGACTGCTGGAGAGACCGCTGGAGAGACCGCTGGAGATCCCTGGCCCGTTGCCTTCACCTGAGCCCCAGCGCAATGCCCTCACAGGGACCATCATCTAACAGACACGCTCGTCTCAGACCTGTCTCTCCCCCCTCTCTCTCTCCTCGCACCCCGGCCACAGCCGCACGGCCTCGTGGGTAAGGTGGAGAGGGAGGAACCACAGACTCTCCCCCCCCTCCCTCCTCATCTCCAGGTGGGATGTCACCTACCTGACCAACGACCACGGCCTCGGGGCTGCCCTGGCCTGCTACTTTTTTAAACTTTTATATCTCCTTATTCTGTAAGTGTATTATAATGTATCTGGTGTATTGAATAATTAATCTTTTTATTAAACTGGGTTTAAAGGGGTCCATTGGAGGCTCCTCTCTGTCCTCGTCTCAGTACTGAAGGTCCAGTCAGTGCAAGCTGGAGGAACATCACAGTGTCTGGCTTCACCTCCTTGAGAGGAGAAGCCCTCAGGGCAGTAGGTCAGACAGGAAAAAGTGCACTGAGCCCAGAATATTCCAGAATATTTTCTTTAGTTTGTTTCGGGTCTGTCGTCATTCTGAGGCCCAGTTCCGGCGCGTTCAAGGTCCGCCTCAGGCTGAGCCCACGCTGATCTTGCCCAACTCCGTGAGCAGCGCCACGATGATGAAAACTGGAAATGAGAATACGCGGATGGCCGCGCCCATCGCGACTTCCGGAATAAGGTGAATAGAAAGAACCAATGGCAGTATAGAAAAGAACCAATGGCAGTAGCCTGTAGAAAGAACCAATGGCGGTATAGAAAGAACCAATGGCAGTATAGAAAAGAACCAATGGCAGTAGCCTGTAGAAAGAACCAATGGCAGTATAGAAAGAACCAATGGCAGTTTTGAAAGGAACCAATGCCAGTAGCCTGTAGAAAGAACCAATGGCAGTATAGAAAGAACCAATGGCATTATAGAAAGAACCAATGGCAGTAGCCTGTAGAAAGAACCAATGGCAGTATAGAAAGAACCAATGGCAGTAAAAAAAAGAACCAATGGCAGTAGCCTGTAGAAAGAACCAATGGCAGTATAGAAAGAACCAATGGCAGTATAGAAAAGAACCAATGGCAGTAGCCTATAGAAAGAACCAATGGCAGTATATCAAAACACAAATGCAACAGTGTTGAAGAATAGTGTCAGCTCCTTCATCTGTTATCTTCACTTCACACACATGGTAAAAAGCTTCCGTATTGCATCCCTGAGAAATAAACAGAACAGAAAATGATTGGATATATTAAAATAATATTTGTAGTTCAATAGAATAGAACAGAAAATGTCATAGTTCTCACAGTAAACCACTAGATGGCGATGGTAAAGCGCAGCCGTATGGCGCTGTCGAAACAGTGCCCCAACAAGCAATTTATAATAATATAATAAGTAGGTCTACTTGCTACCTGCTTCGATAGCTAAACAACTGTCCTGTTGCACGTAACTCCTCTGTCAGGCTATTGCATTTCGTACTTCTGTCGATCAATTTCTTATTCCCTGTTAGTTACTGCATCCATTCAGCGGCGAACGTGTTGTACCAACCATTTCCAATTTGAGTTAATGTAATGTGGTTTTGAGTTAATGTTATGTCGTTCTCCATTTGCAGGAGCGTGTCTTTGTATTGGGGGGTAGGTGAGCAAGTCATCCTATTTGGGGGGAGTTGACTCGTATTTGAGGGAGGGGAGTGTTTTCATTTGGGCATTTGGGGGATGCACTCATGTTAGGGGGGGGTGTTTTGCACTTCAGGGCCACCGTAGTTTCTTCAATAGCTATTTTGCAATTATGCTTTTGAATGCAACTTACATACTTTCCATTCCATTTGTCACTTTATTAAACATTTCCTGCACCCTTATCTTCTGACCAGGAAGTGGCGATGTTAGTCCTTTTCCATTGTGCAGTCCGTCAAGTGTTGTATGTCCAGAAGCAGGATTTCTACTGTTTGAAAAAAGGCTACTGGCATGATGAGGCTTTCATTAATGATGCTTGTATAGATAGTACATTGGTCAAACGTGAATATAAACATATTAATATCAGTTTACTTTCACTATAACTGCATTTTGTTCAAATTGGGGAAGACAGAGGTGAAGGCTTTGGAAATAAATCTAAATCTGAGTTCGGTCTTTGCAGACAAGACAGTCTCATTGGAAAATGCATTTTAATCAAGGAGAATGATTCCAACAATTGCCAGCATGCCAGCATCATGCAGATTGCATGATGCTGGCAGGAGATGAAAGAGAAGAACAGCATGGTAGGCCTGAATGTCACATTTGAACTCTGAAGAGTGCAGATTTCAACTTTAAACTGGGAATTTATATATTGAGGTTTTCTAACTTGTTTGAATGACTGGTTGAAGACTTATTGGGGTGAGGGCCAACACTGATCAACCCATTTTAAATAGGCCCATAACCTTGCTGGGACAAAGGTTGTAAATATTGTCATTTCTATGGACAAAACCAATAGTTTCATAAATTAATTAGACCAATTAAGTCCTGCATTGTCTTCAGTGGGTCTATAGTAGTCGATATTATATTAGAGAATATGTTAAAATTGTATGTGTTACATTCTATTATTTCATTCCAGCTGTACAGTTGTAGTCATAAAACATGAACAAATATTTCATTTTTTATGTCACAGCCATACTTCCTGTTCATGCTGAGATAGATGATGTAGCCTATAATTTGTTCCGGGCTGACAACAATTTTACTTTGGAAATAGGAATGTCCCCAAAGGAATTCCCCGGGTTTGCCTTCATGTGAATGAAAAATGAAAGAGGTGTTGTCAATACTGAAAATCTATTGCAATTCAACTTCAACTGGATAAGGTACAGACCACTCTCTTATCTTTAAATAACATTTTCCTTTAAATTACCTTTCCCTAATAAAATGATCAAAATGTCTTTGTTTCGTCTGAATCAGCCAGAACTGTCCTGTTTTGATAGTACTGTTGAGAGAAACTACCGTGTTAATCTGTAAAGGGGCCATAATGTAACAATATTTCAAGATGGGTAATTACTTTATGTCTTTGGATCAAATATTGTTTTATAATTGTAAGCAAACAATCCTAATCTAACAAAAATATGTTTACATAATAGAAATGTGAAAACACGTCCCATGTTTTATTTGTCAATATTTTATTACACCCACTTTTAAACAAGTGGTTTATTCCGAAAGTGGAATTTCCCCGTGTACCAAAACTAATGTAGCTAACTGATGCTAGCGTGCCAGAGAGCGGAGTCTGACTCCTTCAGAAGCTACTTTGTGGGCGCCGTAGGACCCGAGGAGGCGCAAGGGAACTAGCAGAACACCCGATCGATTTATTTGAAGTCGATCCGCCGACGAAGCTTACAAGGTAACTAGACGAATTATACCTTATCAAATTGCCCTTGCTTGTCATGAACAATTATGTGATGTATTCTTGGCTGAGGCTTGATGGAGACACTGGGCTACTGTAGCTAGCTAACGGTCACGAATAATCTTGCCCAGCTAGCCAGGTATACGAGCAATAGCAGCTAGCCTAGCACTAACAGCAGCAAGTGGCACCTGGTAAGTCAACTTAAGTGAGATAGCTAAATGCTAGTTAGTTACTTGTTTACCTTTTGAGGCATGATTGAAACAGCTATCCCTGCCTGGGTCGGAGGATGACATGTAGCTAGACTTTTGCCTCTTATCACGACGGAATGGTCTGTGGTCGGGACTGTTGCGTAGACTTGTGAGACCACCTTCTTACCTGTCTTAGTTTCCTACACATCTATTTCCTCCCACATATCTGTGAACATGTACATTTAAAAAATGTTCTGTATCCGAACATTGTACTGTACTTGGTGATCGAATATGTTGTCATTATTGCATTTCGAGCTTGTCCACCACAAGTCACAGCACCAGGCGTCTGATATTAGATGTATTTGGTTTCAAACTTTAGTACACGTTCATTTTATAGGCTACTGCTCAATTATATAGGCTACTGCTTAATTAAACAAAAGGAACTTTCGTGTTCTGAGAAAGACACTGAAATTGTTCTTCTCACATTGTAATGAAATGACACGCTTGGTTGTGACATTCCAGTGTAGTGAACTTATGTAAGCTAGGGTAAGTTAATTTGCCATGTGTAAACATGCCTCACTGGACACACTAGTGTTCTCTGTCTCTAAAGACCACTGCTGTTTTAGAAGCCAGAAGCCAGTCTCTTACAGCTTGTTGATGCTAGGAGAACAAGGCAGTGTCTGCTAGCAGCTTGTCATGTGTGTCAATACAAAGTTCCCCTTTCTTAAGAGAGAACCGATGAATAGATTTGCGTTTTATCTTTTGCCAGTCGTTCACATATTATCTTCTGAAGTCAGCTAGGCTACAGGCTATTACGCAAGTGTTTCGGGGGTAGACATGAAAGGCAGATAGTGCAGCATTCAACAGGCCATCATAGTCTAGCTCAGAGCTCACATATGTCTAGCTACCTTTTAAGCTGTGAGCCAGCAGAACTGCAAGAGAACATTCGTGTCGCTGGCGACAAGCCAAGCAGTTTTATTTGAAATACATTGTCTGAGTAGTGACAACCTTGCCTAAATAGTTTGGAGGTTGTGCAAGGTCTCTCAAATCCTGCTCTCTGTGTGTGTGTGTGTGTGTGTTCCTCCCACGGGCAGCATGGACGAAGAGGAACAGTTTGTGAACATCGACCTGAACGATGACAACATCTGCAGTGTCTGCAAACTGGAGACGGAGACGGGGACCTTATCCTTCTGCCATGTCTGCTTCGAGCTCAGCATCGAAGGTGAGAGAGAACGAGAAGGGTCCCCACAGCATGTTTACCCAGCGGATCTGAAAAGCAAACAGTGTCCCTCCTGTGCAGCCAGTGTGCAGTGTGCATGTGACGGCTCATATTTCAGGGCAACCCGATGACTGTCGCCAAAACGGCGTCTCTCATAAGGACCTTGTTTGTGCACCTCACTGTTGAACCTCTCCCTCATGATTGTTCCATGATTATTTGGCGCCCGACATCGACCAAAGGCACGGAGAACGAAGATGGGCTTCCTTGAATATGCCGGCGATCATTGTGCCATTTTTGTTTGGTTATTTTTCACATGCTTTGCTGTCCCTTATAGCACTTAGAATGAAGTCTAATGTCGAACCTCTGGCATGTATATCAGCACCTTTTGTTACTTGATAAAACATTGAAGGACGTGGCAGGGTATCACCACACCAGGTCTCAATCCCTGATCGTATCACTCTCCAGGGACCTTTACATTAACCGCTAAGGTGCACACAGCAGGCTAGTCCAACTCATCTTTGTGCCTGGCGAATTCAAACTAGTGACTGTGACGACAAGTTAATATCCACATCCGAAGCATCACATCCACCAGTTAGCCCTCGGCCTGTTTCTTTACAAGTCGCTTTTCTTGTGGCTAATCAGGCTTACGTTTTGGATGACGTCATCAGGGTCAGTGTGTGGACTTGTCTCACACCAGCTCGAACAATGGGCCCAGAGGGGGCACATGCACGTCAGTCCACTCTGCACCAGCAAGCACCTCTCAACACAGTGGGCCACTGCCTCGTATGCCTCTCCAACATTAGAGCCGTGGGTCTGAAGGGCCTCTTTCGCTGCTCTTAATTAATGAGCAAGCCTACTAGAATGAGAGCAGTGTCTCCCAGGAGACTAGACAAGCCTGGCCTTCTCCTGGCGCTTAGTCCTAGAGCCACGGCACGAGGGCCCTCCTTTGTTGGGAAGGGAGCTGTGTTTATCTTCCCTCCATAAAAGCAGTGGGCTAGCTAGCTAGCAGTAGCCGATAGCAGCTCCAAACGTTCTCCCAGAAGCATGACATCATATTGACAGGAGGGCAGTTTTATACTGCTGCTAGGATTTAAGGCACGGATGGACTTGTGATGTCGAATATGGGAACTAACCGAGGGAGAGAACACATCCCATTTGTTCCAGAGCTAAGTTGCTTCATTATCTGTGGGAATTCATGTGAGTTCTTCCCAGAATGAGCTTCATTGTGAGTGGCTGTGAGCATCATGTGCTGATATCACAATGTGCCTCCTCGTGTTACCATTGTGGCCCTACTGTGCCTCTTTCAGTGGAAAAGTCTAGAATAGATATTGTTGAAGAGGTTCTGATAGAGCCTGTGCAGACACAAAGTGCTGCTTATGTAACAGGCTGCCTTGGGTGGCAGGCACATAATAATAATAGGGTTTGTTGGAAGGAGCCTAGGGTGTGATGGGCTACAGTCTGATAGCATGCTAGTGTGACCCAGCCCTGATACAGGCATCCCTAGCCAGGCTACGTGCCCAGAGATGATCTAGTGCCAACGGCTCATCATCATTAGCTTGACTTAATCAGGGGAGAACGGAGGAGAACAAAAGGCTGCTCTATGTCCATGGGGCGCCAAGGGCAGACCGTGCGAAAGAACGGGAGATGCACTCTTTCTCCATCTCTTTCTCGGTCCTATTCTGTAGCCACATTTCCATTGCAGGAACTCTCCGCCCCCCTGGAACTCATTGTGTTTCACAGCAGGAACCAGGGTCTAAATTGAGTTCCGAGGTGCTAAAAGCTGGAACCGATGGGGTTCCTCGTCCGGGGGGGTAGCACTTTCCAGAACGCGGGAACGTTCAGGCTGGGGCTTTCAGCACTGAGCATTGCTAATATGTACTCGCAGCGGCACATGAGGATTTCAACCGGGATTTTATCCTGCGCCTGCCAAACACATCAATACAGAGAACAGAAGAACATGGGACTGATGTCCGGCTTCTGTCTCGCAGGTGAATTAGCACCACAAAATATTCACCCGTGCCGCTCTGAATATTCAACACGAGCCATCAAACAGTCCTCATATTACACTGCACCACTAGCTCATGAGCTACACGGAGGCTACAGAACAGGTTTTCCTCTGTATGAGAGCAAGCGTACCACGCAGCATCGTAGCTAAAGGCAGGCCTGCAGGCGTTTTCTTCGGTTGGCTTTCATCTCGCTGCCCTCCTCACACCCTCCTCAGCCCCATAGCAACTTCACTGTCGAGTTTCTGGTCTGTTTCCACATAGCTGCTGATATACTGTACTGTGACAGCTCGAGCCAAAAAATGTACGCCAAGACACTAACAAGATCTTGCTCTCTCTCTCTACCAGCCACATGCTCTTGAGTCCAGTGATGGCATATCACTAAAGATAGAAGCTGGTGTTGGCGGATAGCACGTACTGTTTTGTGGGGCCATTGATTTACTGACTGGCCACCAAACCCCATACACCAGAGGGCTGACAAGCGGATTCCACGGGTGGCATTGTTAATGGCCTCGTTGCTTACAATGGGGAGAGAGTGCTGTCCTCCATGTGTTTAGGAAGTGGCACCTCTCTGCTATGTCTTAAAGAGGTTATTTACAACTCCCAAGTAGTGCCCCCTTAGGAAGTGTTGAACTTCTGTGTATTTCAATAGGTCTTGATTTCTGTGCGTGTTGTTTTTTCCGGGTGTGCACATGTCTGTGGGTTCTAACCGCCAGTAGCTGTGACAGTAATTGTACTATTTTTAAACAAGTGTCCTCTGCGGCACTGTATATATATTTTTGGTATCCATTTCATTGTTCTCTTTTACTCCCATGTGCTTCCTTCAGCAGCTTTGATGCTTCACACACTTTGGTCTCTGTAGAGTTTGGTGTTCCACTGTTGGGGAAACACGTGCTTGTTTACTGTGGCAAACTCCCGCTGAGCTTTCTCTTCTTGTGAAGAAGATCCTGTGATTGGCCGGTTGAGAAGGCCCCTTACAGCGGTTCTGCCTCGTTCTCTTTGGTGAAGAGAGCCCTGTATCTGACAGGCTGTTCACGCCTAACACCTGAGAGAATCCCCATGACAACCTGAGGGGCCCTTTGCTCCAGCTGCTCCCGTCATCCCGATGGGGGCTGGCGATGACGACCTCTCTTGACCCCAAAGCACACGTCTGCAGAGCAGCAGCCGTCACCTCTCCGGCAACATTCCTTCATCCCTTGACGTAACCGCAGATGGAATTTGGCGCTGAGGCCCTGTGACGTTACCGGCGTGGACCGTGAGTGCCGGAGAGTGTAAAAGCGGGGGAATGTTCCAGCTAGGAGAGGGCCTCGCGCCCACACAATGACGGAGCTACGGGCCGCTGTAGAGCTGGCTGTTTGGGGCTCATTGTGCTCGGTGAAAAAGCTGCTTATTGTGGTTGAACTCCTCACCTCGGGGTTGATTATGTTGTGTTGTGGCCGTGGTATTTTGTGCCTAATGTAGTCGAATAGGACTGGCAGAGTAATGTGCTGACTCTGCTATAGCCTAGAGTCCAAAGCCCTTCTGGTGTTCCATCCACAGGCTTTCTGCTGTGGCCATGAAACAGAGCAATAGCATGCTCTTACTGCTAAATCCTACTATTAATGAACTAGGTTATGGGGGATTTTTGGGGGGAATTGTGTTTTGGGATTTACTCTCTGGGATGTTCTATTGTTCGTCCGTCCACGTCAACCATATTCGTGAAGCGTTCCATTTCAACCATGTTTCCGTTGGTAGCTGTTCAACCCTGCCTGGTTGTAAAAAGGTCCCAGTCCAACAGCGGTTGAGGACAGCTGGAGAGATCTGTGTCTGCTGTACACGTGAGCTCTGAGCGGCGTCCAGGTTTAGCTCCGCAGCTGTTGACAGTCTTCCTGTTTAGACTGTGCCACTGCCAAGTGGCTCTATTAGGACACGATGGCCCACTGACCCCTGTCCTATTTAACCTCACACCCACCCCACACCCACGTACTGGCGGTGAAGTGTGTCAAGGATTGGGTGCCCTTCCCAGTACACACAAACACACTCAAAGAGAAGATTGCTGCCAGCAGGTTTAATCTAGCTGTCATTAAAACTATTTTTGGATATGACTCTGAAGGAAACCAGGGGAACTTTCTTGGGTGGTTGTTTGTTTCTAGAGAATTACATTTTAGTAACGTATTTATATTGGCTGGTTAGTGACTTGCACAGTGTATATAATGGTGTGGAGTGGAGAAGGTATCGGCCTTTTGAGACCACACACACACACACACACACTATCATGTCTAATTAGATGAGAGGCCTCAGGACTCTATCTTCACAGCAACGAAAAGACAGCTAAGGCATAGATTACATATGATAAGATTATGGTTTCCATGGCAGCGAGTAGAGAACCACTAGCCCTCCTTGCTCGTGGCGAGGGAGAGCAGATACGTGTCCAGATGCTGGACTGTTCTGTAAATAGAGACAAGGATTAGATCAAATGAAGGCCCATGTTCTCTTCCTAGCCCCAGGGATCCGCTTTCCTTTCAGGAGTTACTCAATTTGACACTAGATCACTCCAACACAAGCCTTTCCCTGTATATTGGCTTTTGGTTATGCTAGTCTGTAGTCGCTACTGACTACGCTCAAGTTGTGAGGCCAAGAAGTTTTCCCAAGGCTCTGGGATGTTTCATTCAAGGTCAGCTAGACTGTGCCTCTGCACACAGAACGAAGCGGGCTTCATTCAAAGCTCTGTGGCTCACCAGGTCCACGCTGCTTACGTGCTAGACTGGAGAAGGTGTTGACTCACCTCTGCTTGAATGGTGTTTGTGTGTGTGTCTGTATCACAGACAGAAAGAGCCTCATGTTAGTGGCTAAGCTGCTTAGCTCCAGTGCTCAGCCTGACTCCCTGCCTGGCCAGTGGAGTGCTACCCCGGTCGTGGCCTCCTCTTTTCAACGCGGGGCCAGTGCTTTGTGGCAGAGCGGTGTCTGAGCCTGATCGGCTTATTGCTCTTGGCTGGGGCTTACGGAGGTAAAGGGCGAGCGAGCCAAGTTTGGGAAGTGTTTCGGTAGCCGCGGACGACGACATTCGAAACACCGGTCGGTTTCTGACCTAAAATATACGAAGCCGTATTTGTGTCTGTGGTCAGAGTGAGAACGCACACCTGCACTAAGAATGGATGCCCCTCATACCAGAAGTATGGCCTCATTCCAGTTGATCTAAAGAGCCAAATGGGCTTTCTCCAGCCATAAGCCTATAGACTATTTCTGTGGGGGTTTGCTCTTTCACCTCCACTGTTAGTCACTGTTGCAAGAACAGGGAAGTATTGTGACAAGTTAAGGCAGGTTGTATCTCTATGGCGTATGGATTGTGTTACTTCTGCAAGTAGTGGGGGGAGGAAAAGCACATACTAGTCAGCTGCTTTGTATATGTCTCTTGGGTCGATGGCGCAACCAAGTTTGCTTTTCTGTTTGCTTTTCTGTGCTTTGTGTGAGAGGAAGCCATGGTATTCTATGCGTGGGTATTTGTGTGTTTTATTCTGTGAGGAGACTGTGTGTGTGTCTGTGTGGGTGGTCTGAAGGTCCTGGCCTTTACTCCCTCTTTGTCTGGGCTACCGTTTAGACAAGCGAGCCCCTTCCTGCTGTTGGCCCTGACATGAACATGTGGGAGGAAATGGTTTATCGCTCCTGTGTTAGTAGTGGTGTCTTTCCTCTCACCTCGTCTCTCCTTCCTGTAATGTTTGAGTCTCACCCTGCTCACCCTGCTCATCAAGCGCCTGGTGGTGATGACTAATCCCCTGTCTTCGTGTTCCTACACGTACGTCTGCCTCGAGAAGACTCCTATCAAACAAAGCCTGCACAAATGGCACAGTCTCTCCCTCTGCATCTTGTGCACACAGACACATTCAGTCCTCATCGATCGGCCGTCCTGTACCCTGCCATCGTTTACTATTTGCCGGCCTCTCTCCGCGCCAAGGTTGTTTTGACTCGGGAGTGGGGACACTTCTCCCAATTTCCTTTGTGTAATAAACAGGAGAGAGGGAACGTCTCATGTCTGGAGGTCAGGAAGTCAGATTCCTCAAAACGATTTGAAATCATATCTGGAAAAGTTAACCCAAGCATCATAATCTGATTGGGATCTGGCCTGTATATTATTCTCAGTTGGTATCCGGAACGCCCAGTAAAATGTAGCACATGCCAATTTTGTAGAGTAAATATGCAGCGATTTACAAAGCCATTGCTCAGGGAAAAAAGGGTATTTTAAAGCTGCAGGGACCGGATGGCACCTGTTTATAGAGGTTGTGAGGGAGCCAACAGTGGACTGGGCCCCAGCAGATAGCGATCTCTTTAAGATAGGGTCAGGCTGCAATCCCTGCCTTCTCCATGCTGGACAATGGCAAGATAATCCATGGCAAACTTAAGCTGCTTTCACCCGAATATCCACATATTTTAATCTGACCGTTTTTTGGACTGCTTTTTATATTGGATTATTTTAAAATGAATTGTTCGAGCGCTTTGAGTTGGGGCTGTGCCGTGATTCGTGTTCTATCTCCATAGACCAGCGTCTTGGACACACTTACCAGACTAAGAAATGGAAAGTCCTAATCGAAACGTCCTGCTCTGTGCCCCCTCCCCCCTAGGTGTGTCTGCCTCCACCCTTCTCCACTCCAAGTCACTGCGGGGTCACAGGGACTGCTTCGAGAAGTACCACCTCATCGCCAATCAGAAGCTGTCGCGCTCCAAGGTCTCCCGCAGCGCCTACGAGGGCATGAAGCTGGCCCTGAGCCAGAAGATCGGCCGCATCGTGCAGTACGCCCAGAACAAAGACTCCGCCTCCCCCGACGGGCCGGGCCGCCGGGGGGGCAAGCTGCTGTGCTACAGCCAGCAGGGGGACTGCAAGCTGCTGCCTCAGTCAGACGCCCAGGTCCCCCGCTACGCCCCGCGCTGGAACCAGGGCATGGCTACGGGGCTGCCCGACTATGCGGCGGGCATGCTGGAGTGCCACACCGCTGAGGAGCTGGGCCTGGGCCTCTTGGAGGCCTCGCAGGGCTGCCTGTGGGGAGGCACGGGCAGACAGGGCCTGCAGCACCTCTCCCTGCCTCCGGGGGGCGACCAGACGCAGCGCAGACACCAGGGCCACGGCAGAGACCAGCGTGAGTGTACAGACAACCCCCCCTCCCCCGTTCACCCTCTTTACTCACACACACAAAAGGCAACATCTTCAGACGGCGTCAGTACGGAGAGTGACTTTGAGTGGGAGGAGGTACATTAGAGAGAGAGGGAGGATATGAGAAGAGGGTAGATGGGGGAGACGGGTGGAATGCATCACACGCTCGTTATCTTCCCCTCTCCGTCGCATCTGCTCTCTGCGGTGCGCGGGCCAGAGATTCCCATCACCCTGGTTTCCTCCTCAGCGATGTGGCAGGCAGACAATAATGGTGACGCAAGAGCCATGCTTTCCTGGCACTCTCGGGTGTTTTTGCCTGACCTCTCTCTCTCCCTCTCTCCTCACCTCCCTCCACACCGCCACCCTCCTTCCAGAGAGAAGCCGCCTCTTTCTTTCCTACCTCAAAAGATGCCCTTGCTTTCTCCCCGCTCCGTCACTAAACCAAGGTTGTGTTGAACACATCCTCAGGGAGCGGGGGGGGTTCTTTCTCAAGGACGCTGGCCTTTTATACTCTTTGAATTCCATTCCTGTGAAAAAGAGAACCGGCGGTGTGACTAACCAGCCCTTAAACTGGCAATGCATCGTTTGTTGCTATGCGACAAGTGAATGAAGTTGTGGTCACAGACTGTAGTTTGGAAAATGAGTTGCTAAGGCAGGGGGAGGTTGTCATGCCTGTCTGTGTTTTTATATAATGTATTCTGTTTTATATTGCAGTGGTTAAAATGAGTATGGACGAGCTCCACCAGCTGAATGGCCAACTACTACTGCAGATTCAAAGTAAGTTTACAGTCATGTTTTAAGTGAACAGATGGGTCGGAGTTATGACTTTGCATCAGTTATATTGAGAGGATCGCTTCAGTATACTGGATTTACTGGCCTTTTTGTTTTTAAATGCCCTTGTTTATTCAAAACGCATTCAAATGATATGCAGACTGCCGTCTGCGGCCTCGTCCTTGGGAGAGACGGTTTGTTGTTGTTGTCGGAGATTAGCTGTGTTGTCTGCCTGAAGCCATTGCTCTTTGCCCTCTGTCTTCACTCCGTTTATGGATTTCCTTTGTGTTTGTTTATTGTCCCTGTTTGTCATGTCTGAGTGAGTTTCCTCTGACCTGTGTGTGTGTGTGATCTCTACTTACCTGTGTTTTTTTCCGTCCCTCCTCAGAAGTGTTTGAGGAGCTGACCGGGGCAGTGCAGGAGAAGGACTCTCTGTCGTCGGAGCTGCACGTTCGTCACATCGCCATCGAGCAGCTCTTCAAGAACTGTGCCAAGCTGCCCTGGCTGCAGATCAGCAGGGCGGGGGTCAAAGCCAGCAGCAGCGCCCCTGTGGAGTGACCTGGTGAAAGGGAGCTCCTGGATGTCTCCAGGGGGGGGGCTGTGTCTCCTCCCTGCCACCCTGGGCTGTGTGGCAACAGCAGCCGACCCATGCCCCCTGAACCCTGAACAGCTTTCACAACATGGTGTGTGTGTGGTGAGTGATGGAGGACAGGGGAATGGACATGCTTTCCCCTTCGTCTGGGGACCTCTGGTTTGTGCAGTACTTCAAGAAAGGGTTTGAGAAAGGCAATAAAAGGACTTTGGTATCCACCAGTTTCACAACGGAGAACTGAATGTGAAGTCCGAGTGTTGGTGGACCTGTTTCCTATGCAGATAAGATACAAACATGGTAAGGTCTCTGCTGCCTTCAAATGTACTTTAGCTAGTTACTTTTTTCCGTATTTTTGTTTTTTTATCCTTATATACATTTATTTAATTGGAAACTCACCAGTGTTTTCATTTGTTTTTTATCATTGGGGATCAAGCTATTGTGATTGGCCAAGCATCTTCATTATACCCATTGAGCCTTTGGTCGAATGGTTTTGTTGTTGCTGTGGTAACTGTTGCAAAATAAAGAGCAATCTATTACTTTTTTAAATCAGTGCAGTGGAATCATCTGGGTTCCCATGGAAGGCAGTAATATTACCCCGTTATTTTTGCATTTTGCAGAAGAAAAAAATAAAGATGATTTGATTAGTGAAATGCTGCAGACACACTTCTGTTTGTCTTAAGTCCTTGATTTCTAACGGCTAGGTATCTAACGATGGTCGTTGGTTAAGCTGTCAAGCACAAGACAGCCTGATACTTGAACAGAGGAATATGAAATAGGTGCTGAAAAAGAGATGTGATTGAATGCACTGGGGGCCTGTCCCAGAACCAAAGCCTTCATTTGCTGCAAAGCAAAGTATATTTCAGTATTTATTTCACTTGTGGCCTAAGAGCATAGGCCTCACTATAGCCTACTTGTTTCTTAGCGAAAATGCAATAGAAAGCACTGATACCAAATTAGCTTTGATGTGGCAAAAATATAAATCACATTCTATTAAATTGCCCTTATTGTTAAAACCTGCTACACTTTTCAAATGTATTTTGGTTTTGCGAGTGATCTGTGTTAGTAATTATGCAGTAACCTTATTTTGTATATTTGTGTGAATGTGTTTTTTTCCCCCCCTCTTCTATATTCTATTTAAGACTATGGTTTTACCTTGTCTCCTCTGTAACCATGGATCCAAAGCGATATTGTGAGGAGAGAAAGGTTACAGATGTTCTCTAAAGGTCTGGTATGTAGAACAAGGGTTGAGGAATGGAGATTGTCTGGAGTATTTTAGTTACGGTTTTGATCAGTTAGTGTGTGTGATACCCTGATTGTGTTTTTTCGTTGTTTAAACATTTGTCACCTGCTGTTGGTTTAGATGAGTTGGTTTTGACCACGGGGCTGGAACCTCAAACTTACTGGCCGCCATCATTATTTCAATAAGTGTGTGTATATTTGAAAGGTGTGACATTATTTTAACTGGATTGAATTACTTTGTGTCTTTCTCTCTCTTTATAAGAGATGAAATAAATCCAACCCTCTTTGGGTTTATCGAAAAGTTTTTAACTCGGTCTGGTTTATTTAGATTTGTAAATGTATGTCCTGTGTGCATGAGTGTTGTGTCTTTTTGGTCAAGTTAATCACATTGATTGTTATTTATTTTTTATTTGAATTTTGACTGAGGCTTGTAGATTTGGCAACACTGAAAAGATGTGGGGACAAGCAAGTGCTTCTCTGCTCTGCGCTAGAAGTCATCAGTTACCATTAACATGAATCTGGGATTTGTGCATTTCTGTATAAGTTGACATGACTCATGGTTTACTGCTGTGGTAGATACATAAGACTGCTCCTGTGCTGTGTGACTTACATTATATTCATGTGTGTTTGTGGAGTTTAATGCCTGTGTAAATTGTCTGAACAATGGTTTGTATTTTTTCAAAAATATTTCAATAAAATAAAAACTATTTTTCTTATGATGTCTCAGAATGTTTTTCTTCCAAACTGGTTACTTAGTCTGCCTTATCCCACAGCTTTGTGGTACAGGATCAAGCAAACATATTGCAAGCTGGTATATATATCCAGACCTTCATATGCTAAATATGAATATAAAAAGGTTTTACGTGGGGTTTTTCGGCCTGGCATTAAGATGGCTACCGGTATGTGAGGAGGCCAACTAGCAGAAGCCTTGTTCCATTGTTCGGATCAAAGTGTGGCTAGGCCATGTTACAGTTTTGAAACTTCGGTTGAACAGTTATTAAAATAATACAATTCGACCGGATTAAATTACGTGCAATTTCCTACAGTAGTTTAACGCACCTGTCCTGAGCTAGAAATCATGATGACATTTCGTTACAGACACTAGGCCCACTGGACCAGTCTAAAGCAAAGAGCAACCCTTGGATGACGTTTTGAGGTAACATCCACACACATATTATTGCTTCGCCTGTAAATACAGAACTATATATCTACTAATGCCTGTAAAATACCATGCAGTTAATGGAAGCTATGTTTTTCAAGAAGCCTCAACATAAAACAACTAATCAGTCGATTGCTAGCTGGTAGGCCTACTACTACTAGCCGTGCAATGCGGATTTTGGTAATAGATTGCAGCTAACGTGACCTAATGTAATTCCAACTTTATATAATATAAATTATGCATTATGTGTCACTGGCAAATGTTCAAAATCAATCGACATTCTAAAACTAGTTGGTCGGGCCAGGGTCGTAAGACCCAAAAATGATAGACACGTGGAGAGTGCCCTCTTCTGGACACCATCACACAATTACGATTAACCTACATAATCATCAAAAACGTGGTACACTAACGCGTTTTATTCTTCATCGATGTATTCACCTCGCTCTCTTGTGTAGTTTAAACGGATAACTCAAATGTATTTCTATGTTAAATTGTTTGGTAGACATTTTGGTAGCCTCGATTTGTTAATTGCGCCGGTTGACGCTGACGTATTCTGCCTGGATGGAAAGCGCGCCTGCGGAGACAACGGAAGTCTCAGTCACATCTGGCAACAGTTGTCCGTCCACATGTCATGAACATTGAAAACAGTAAGTATCATTGATTTTGGTCAATATTCTATTTGTAATGTTTTCTACGATGCCGTTGTTTAACTAGCAATACATAGAAGTTAATCGGTGATTTATGATCACATTAGTTCAGAATAGTAGCCAGGTAGGACATATCATTTCTAGCTAGCAAACTTATTTTTCTTAACTGAGATCGATTTATCATCTAGTACTAGTCTAGTTGTTATCTCTAGTCACTGACTGTTTTACCCAGTTGTTAACTATTAACTCGTGCTAGCTAATGTCAAGATGTAGCTAGCCTTAGAGTTGCTAACCTCAGTCAGCAACAGTTTCTAAAATGGTATTCTCATATACGTAAACTATACATTAGCCACTGCTATCACAGTACTGTAGAATCCAGTTATCAAACCAAAGTTATTCGCGTAGTACTAGTATCCAAGTAGCTTTTTAGATGATTACATTGCCCACGCTACATCGCCAGCTGTCATGCGGTCATCATAAACCAGCTAGCTCTTCAATCTTAATTTAGCAATCTATTACTTCGTATAAAGCTGTCTTCTAACGTTAAGTCAGCTACTGTTTTAGGCACTAATGACTTAAATGACCATATATTAGAGGCTTGTCCCGATTACATTCTTTCGAGATGATGGGACAGTTTATTTGTACATCTTTGTTAGAGCTGTGGCTTCATACGTGTTAACGGAAATGGTGCGTCATAGCGCGCCTTTCTGGAAGATACCCCGCCATACTGGTATTGTGTCAACAATAGTCAGCCAACAAAATTATTTGAAAATCTTGTTGGAAGTTAATATTGCCCGTTCATTTTGCCCAGTCGTCATGATTATCTTGCATTTCCAGATCCTGGTCAGCGGTGAGAGGGACATTGATGAAATATGAAGAAGGAAATCGCAGCAGTGGTGTTTTTCCTGAAAAGACTCATCAGGAAGACTGAGAAGTTGGAGATAGAGCAAGTGGAACAAGTTGTTGAGAGGTTAACTGTGGCGCTACAGGAGAAGTTCAGGGGTCATTGGTACCCTGACAATCCCCAGCAGAGGGCAAGCGTACAGGTAAAAGCTTCACATTCACATCCTTTTTGGCTCAATTTTGTCTTGATTTCAGATATGTGTTGTCCCTGACACTAATTTAAATTGGCATATCTATCAGTCAGGCATTGCATAGCTCATTTGAAACTCTACAAATTGAGCCTGATATGGTTGTCTTCTCCAGGTGTATCAGAGTGAACAGGTTACAGAAAGAGGATCCAGAGCTGAAACGGGCCTGCCAGGAATGTGGGGTACATTACGGAGACCTGGGCCTTCCCCATGAGCTAACCCTGTGGGTGGACCCAGGCGAGGTGTGCTGCAGGTCAGTCATTTTTGCTTAGGTTCCAAAACAAATCACTTGTTTAAAGCCAGACCCTAAAGTGTGACGTTACTTTTTCAACAAGAGGTATAAAGTGAACTATTAAGTGCTGTGGAGGGCTGGATTTGGTACTGAGCACGCTCTCTGTAGTGGTTAATATAGTTACATCACATTCCTGTGGCTTCCTCATGCTACTTAGGTATGGAGAGAAAAACCATGCTTTCACAGTGGCCAGTTTTTCTGGTGATGATGACAAAGAGGATGTCACCAAGAAGGTAACCAGTGCTGTGGAGAGGGTCACCTCAGACTACCATTCTGGCTCTTCATCCGATGAGGAGAACAGCTTCAGGGAAACCCTCAAACTCCCGCAGAGACCCTCCACATTCCAGGTACAACAGGTTTGCATGCAAGGCAAATTATTTGACATGAACATGAATGATGTCCGTTTGAATTTAGCCAACTTTGGCTGTGTCAGAGATGGGACTTGAATCTGTTTATCTGTTCCAAGATGAACCCAGCGGCACCCTTGTGGCATCCTGGACCCAAGAATAAGATGGGACCAAGCCAAGGATTCAACCCTCCTCAACATCACTACGGCTTCAGACCCCCAAGCAGACCCAACCAGCCCTTCAGACACAATGGATGGGCCCGTTCTGGCCACAAAGGTTGCCATGGCTACTGGGGTAGCATTCCAAACCTGGCACACTGTTAGGAAGCACTGTTAGTTGTTAATGTAGTTCATGTTAGACATGGGAGGGAGCTAAAAAGAATTTCACTAAGATGACTGACCAGAATTTTACAATTATTTTTGTAGTGAGATTATAACTCTGGAATTTATATTTGTTTATTTTAATGACAATAGCATAAACACGTTGCACTTTAGATCAACTTTATTAGTGTGAGTCCATAGTTAATTAAGTACAAAATCCAAAGTAATGGGTTTGCCTTGTATCTCATATCCATGAAAATATGTACTATATTTATATTTGATGGAATAATCGTTACTTGCTGTCTACTAGTTATTTACCAATGAGCAAATAGTATATTTATTCACATTGTAGTATTATGACTTGTACACCTTTTCTTAAATTATGAAATTCATTAAACACTTTCTAATCAGATTTGTGAGCTCCGGTAGACTCAGGCATGCTGTTGTCCAGATAATGTGGTCAATATTTGTGTCCTTAACACAGCAAGTTAAATATATAGCAATAAAAGCAGTTCTGATAACACTGATAACCCTTGTGTTATCTTCGGGTCATTGTGACCCCCCCACGTGTTGTGACAACTTTACCTCATACAAAAATAAAGTGAAGCATTTTCTTTTAACCGTCGGGCTGTCTCACACCCCCCACAGCGCAAAGGTTAAAAGAAAATGCTTTTTATTTGTGTTTGTATTGGGTAAAATTGTCGCAGCAGAATGATGGGTCATTGTGACCCGAAGGCAGCACAGGGATAAGACAGTATTGGGCACTATTATGTTCACAAAATGGCAGGCACGTTCATCAGTCGGGTACAGTGGTGTCATTACTGTTATGAACGGCAGAGGGCATCAGAGCGTCTTGGGAGTAAAATCCATGGTCTCCTCCGGAAACCACGTGACGACACTCCAGCTCCGTGCACCTGCCGAGGCAAAGAAGGAGGAACGCCGGAGAACTCGGATGCTTAGCTTTTGTGGACTGGTCTGTCTGACAAGCGACACAAGTTCTGTAGTAGCCAAGTTTATCACAATTAAGTCTTGGAATAAACCAAAAGGAATGGATTTGACGATATTCCACCTCTGCTGTTTACTAATTAGCACAATAGCAGGTAAGTTTTTAATTAATCTTTTACTTTACCTTGAATCTTCGTGAAAGCAGGCAGCGAAAATGGAGTGGTCAACAGCTCGCACTCGACTACGAGTCGCAAGCAACATGTGAAAAAGTTTGCCGCTTCCAAAATATAACAATACATAAGGTACACTGTTTAATTCAGTCAGATAATACAGCATTTTTCCATATGATTTTTAGTTTGTAACGTTCAACTACGTGCTTTTTACTTCGAATAATTACGTTAAACGGATAGCCGACGTTTCAGCATTGATTTTCGAACTGAAAACGGAGCGTTTTTTTCTTTACAAATGTTAAATTGTAGACCTATACTGCTTATTGCTTGAACTAAAGACTTAAATTCGATTTTTAAAAAAAATATATATATAAAAGTTACTTGCCATGCTAGTTTATGGCTAGCTAGCTAGGTGTTGTTGTGTCTGGTAACTATTAGGCTACTTTCCTAGATACAATAGCTTGATCCGCTTTAAACCCGTGGACAAGGGGCTTCAAAAGTTTGCCATCTGCCAGTTAAGGCCAATACTTGGTCCCCCTCCCGCGCGACACCGTCCCACATTATATGTGGAGGTGCTTTTAAGCCATGCCTGAAATTGTGATGGCAAATTTTAAGTATTTCGCCTATATTCACTCAACCTGACCTTATACAAACGGTTAAATGTTCTACAAAAGCAATATATCTCACATTACCATGTGTTTTAAAATGTGACCACTGCAGTCTAGTGGGCAGTGAGAACTGATACAATTGTTGATTCCCATGTCCATTACAAATTCCCCTTAATTGTCAGCAGGCCAGCATATGTGATGGCTTGTTAACATTGATTACCAATAAAACAATACAATACAGCTCAAACGTTTTGTCATCAGGGATGCTCTTTACTATAGCCTCCCATTTCATTGCTGGAGGCAAAATGCTTCAGGGGAATTATGCACTTTGTTGTGTCACTCAATGTTCTGGAATTCTCACTGAAACCAGCCGATGCCTCCTCCCTCCCACGTCAGAAGTGAAACTATGAAGTATCACTGTAGTGGCCTGTGAAGCCCAGTTTCCTTGTTGAGAATGCAAAGCCATAGTCAGGGCACTGGCATTCCAGTCCACTGGTTAGCTTACTGATAAACCCATAAACTAATGAAGTCTTTTGTGTACACAGGCATCGCCTCGTCTCGTTTTAAAGTAGGGACAGTGATGGTAATGTTTAAATGTCTGGTATGGGTGTTGTCAAACTCATAACAATGCTGCCGCCCTCTCACGCTGCACGTTATTGTATATGGCAGAGGGTCATTACCATTATAATTGCATCGCAGTCTCATCAGTTAGGCACTGTCCCACTTCAGCAGACATGCATGGGATTTTGACTAGGCAAAGGGCGTGTTTAACTGGCAGTAATGATGCATACCTACCTATCTATCTATAATGACGATCTGTAGTTTCCACCAGACCATTTTATACACTTTGTATTCCTTGTCAAATTTTGGCTATACTATGTATTTAATTTCAGATGTTAGCAAATAACCCGTGTTAAAAAAACATTGATCACTTCTCCGGTTCTTCCCACTAGATCACACAGGTTGTCCTTTTGTTCTAATATTTTAGTAGATATTTTTGAGAGCTCCATGCCACATACAATTCTCCTTTACCCCAAGCCTTTCTGTCTAGTTTGTGTCCAAGACTTTCGGTTCCTTTGTCTCTCTCGATATGCTACGGTCCCTATAGTTCCTGACAGCTCTGCCCAGTCCTAGCGGCATTAAGCAGATGCTTCTAGACATCCGACAGCCAGTCAGCACTTTGCCTGTGTTTGTTTAAAGTTGCGATGCCTGTCTGGTTATTTTCTCTGGAACCTGAGGAGGTCTCCTATAGAGCTGCCTCTTGGGTGCTCTTTCCACCCCCTGACCCCCCACCCCCCGGCCCTGGCTGGGTCAAACAAGGAGTGCATTTAGTGACCTAGGGTAAGGCAAACGCAGCAAAACCACAAAGCAGGACCAGGATGTCATTACCTGATAAGCTTGCACTCTGAGGGCCGCGGCTGGGGATCTGGTTGCTAGGTTACCTATTGAAAACAGGCATGCTGATCCTGGGAGTGTGATTGGGTGTGTTTGTATTTCTCCACCGAAACCACCTCTCCCCTTACCGGTCTCTCTTGTGCTTATTTCATTTCACAATCAGTTGGATATAAACAATGTTTATTGGTTCTCACATTGATTGTTAATTCTGCACGGTCAACCTGGATTCAGATTTCAGGTATTCAGGCACAATAACACAGGCAGTATAAACACACATCTTTGAACTGTGAACAGTTCTCATGCTGATCACGCTGCTGGTTGAAATGTGGAACCTCAACTATTGTCAGTGGCCTGATCATGCCGACAGTTCGTCCTGGGGGGGGTCACAATTCCACATTCAGTTGTGGTGACATGGATGTCCCAGCCCTCCACTTGCCTCTTGTGTTCCGCAACACGCTGTGGCAGCAGCTTCACCTCCAACCCAACATCCGCCCGCAGCCTCGTCCTTGGAAATGAAGCAAGAACATGTAGAATCGGATTACACTCCGGGGACGTGGCCGTGTCCTCCACGATCTGATGATGAGGACGACGCCCCATGAATATTCAGCGGCCGAGCCTTAAATATTTTAACATGCCAGAGTCGTACAGGCCTCGCGTCGACTCCGGTTCCCTCGTCCAAGAGTGCGAAGGGCTGATCCTGCCCCTTAACCTCACGCACTCGCCAACCCCTGTCTTTGTGTTCGTTTCGTTTTCAATTTCGAGGGCGAGTGGACCATTCCATTACAGCCAATGATTAATAGGAGCTTCTGTTTTCCAGGCCTGTGTACAGCACCGAAAGGCCACTCTGTATTCAGAGTTCATTCCTTATTCACAGGTAGTGGGAGCAATAATTCGGCCTGCTGTTTGGCCTGCTGCCAAGGCACTAGACGTAGAGGAGATGGTGGTAACCTTTCACTTGAACTCACTGGCCATTAACCCGGCTTTATATGAGCTGATGTTGTAAATAGTTCGAACAACTTTGCTGAAGTTAGCTGCATTATCATTTCTATGGAACTTTTGGTCTGCAGCTTTAGTTGACATTGAGCTGCCATTGTCTTCTAGACTCCCGCTGATAGACTTTGGCCCGTACAAGCTGCACTTATGTACGATTGGGTTCGTAGCCTGTAGCCTTCCTGAGATGTGTGTTGATGACTTGAACACACACAGTTCACATCGGTCGACCAGCACTGGGACACGGAAGAGAGACTTTTCCTCCATTCTTAATGTAACCCATCAATAAAAACAAGGTCACTGTGCTGCCATGCTGATTCTCCACCAGCCTGGGAATCCATCTATCATCAGCGGGGTGTCGGTCTGTTAAGACGATAAACACCCCGGCACATCCATCACCCGGCCGCTCGGTGATGTGCGGATACGTGCGGATACGTACGGCCCTGCAACGCCCTCCATCCCTAACAAGGAGTAATGGGCACTGTGATGGATCAACAGGGAGCCGTGACCAAAAATAGGATTTTTCACATTCATATCTCGTGATATTTATCACGCCGTGAACTGCTCCTTTAACGGAACCACTGAGAGCCCAATGAGCTACAGCTGGCATGACTAAGTGAGGGATTTTCTTTAGCAAATTTAGGCCATCTGTTGTCATATACTTAGAAGGTGTTATCTCTTAAAAAGCTATATTTTGAAAACTTGCAGCTTGGGTTTACTTCCACTGGAATTCATTTTTCTAAAATCAGATACCGACTCACTGACTGTCTTGTGATCTTAGTTTGTTTGATCCTCGGTGAGCTTTGAATTGGGCGCTCATCAGTCTGGATGAAGAGGCCTAGTAAAAGGGAAGATGGTACATCACTGGGATTTAGAAGGACTGTTTTTCTACCTCATATTCACAGGCCTAGTGTGGTTTCTCGGCTTCCCTCTCTCCTTATCCTGCTGCCCACCACTCATCCTTCAGGATACCACATCAACCTCTCCTCTCCGATGGCTTGTCAGCCTTCTGACAAGCTGAGAGCACGGTCTATCTGCCTGTCACACTCTCACTGAAGTCTCAAGATGACTCCTTGTTCGAGTGTTGTCTAATTGCAGTCTTTATTGTTGTGTTCATCGTGGCGTACCGTGCTCACAGTGGCTGGTTACTGGCCTCCACCTCCTCCCCTGAGCTATGCGAGACAGTCAGCACGGTGTGACGGTACACAATGAGACAAGCCAGGCCCCGGGGGGGTTGCATCTGCAGGTGTTGGTGGGCAGTGAGCTGCTTCCTACCTGCCAGCGAGGTCCCAGCTCTCCCCTACACGGCTCCCTCCGTTAGACGCAGTGGGGAGTCATGGTCGTACGACACAGGTTTAGAGACGGTGAAGACGAGCTTGTCAGTCTGAGGGAATCGCCACGGGCAATGTTTCCTCCGATATGAACATTTATTACATGTAAAGTGTGTGTCCTGTTGTCCAGACGTTGTCTCGTGCAGATACCAGGCTATTCGAAAATGATAATACTCCAGCAGTAAGCCCTCCCCCTCCCTCCACTAAGAACATTAGAGTTAATTGTCAGTCTAATCTTGAAAAATATTATGGCTCAGGAAAATAAGCAGCATGAACAGAGGGTGGGGCTGGATTTGGAGTGGCGTTGAAGCAGCTGTTGAAGGAGCCATTTTTAGCGCCTTTATCTCATTGAGAAACATTACGCATTGTCGACTGGCAACACGCACGGGGGAGAAGGCAAATATGCACAGACTGTAAAAAGCCTCATCCTTGATTCAAGCCTCTCATCATGCCCTGTGGCGATGGTATTCAAGCCATTTTTTGTCTCATCCTAAATCAAGGCAAATTACAATTAGGCCTACGTGCATGGCATGCATATGTAAATGACCCAGTGTGCATAGGAAATGATGTTTCCCTCAATGGCTATTATTAACGTGCACCATCTTTTTTTTCTTTTTTTCCAGCTCATTCAGACCTCCCTCTCCAAAAAATACGATTTTGTCGTACTTTCTGTGAATGTCCTAAGCTTTGTTACGGTATCTTGGGGAATTGTACACTATAGGCTAACCTTTTGTTAAGATCTGTAATCTGCAGTGCCCAGGGAATATGAATAAATCAGGCAGCACTTTTATGTTTTTGTCAAAGAGCATTACATTTCAATTTCAGATTTCTTAAATTCTACGGTGGCTTAGAGGCATCGAGCGTGGCATGTACAAAGCCCCACTATAAATGTTTTATTCTCTTAATGGGTCTTCACTGCGTTCAGATGATTTTCCTTTGCCGACAACACCAGCACAGCCAGGTGCTTTAGAACAGAGTTGCAATCTGCCACTTGGCCACACTGTCCTTAACCTTCACGATCCAGACCCCTTCCCTGCTGGGGTTCTGCAGTTTATTGCCACGGGCAGCAGGCCCTTGGTTGGCCGTGTAAGGGATGATGACCAGGACATCTGCTGGCGTCCACTCAGGGGAAGGCTGAGTGGCTGAACCACGAGCAAGGTCAGCAGGCCACATCACACACACTCATTTAATTACCGTAGCACTTCTCACCGCCAAGCCGGGAGATCAACAGCTCGTCCGTTGGCTCGACATTCCACAGGAAATGACCTGAAGACCTCCACGCTGTCCGGCTGCTTCATGGTGGTCAGAAAGCGCAGGTGTATTAGTGTACAACCTAATCACGGAGTGCTCCTGTTTTAACCGCCAGGCGCACGGGGGCTGCTAAGCTGCTGCGCTCTCTCGTCAGCAGCTTCCTCGGGAACCAGCTGTTAAGTGTCTTAATAGAGCTCATGTTTTATTCATGGTCGCATACACAGGGCTGCCTGGCTCTCCTCCTCAGAGTGTTGGGTAATTGGCGAGCCAAGCATCCCCCCTGTCACATGGGTACAAATGGTAGACGTTCTCCTTGTGTGAGGTGTGGAGGAACATTGGCTCCACGTCTAATGAAATGCCACTGGGGGTTCCAGGGCTGGAGACAACATGAAGGTGTTTGCTACAAAGCCGGCGCTATGGAAACGATAGCAACAGGCTTTTAAAATGACAGTTGAAAGGAATTGTGCCCTATAATAAGTAGAGGGACTTAATGTGCTGCTAGCATCACTAACATAGTATTTGTTGAGTTTGTGCTCCATTGTAGATAAGTGACACCCCCTTTTGTTATCACCTATATTCATCAGGCAGCTAAAGTGTCCTTGGAGTTCTAACATGTGTGAATGGCCCTAAGGAATAAGTTGACTTTCGAAGAAAAAGTGATGGTTCGTCTTGCCCAGCTTCTGGGGCAAAACAAACTTGACATGACCCCGGGAACCGAATGTTCATTCCTGTTTCAATAAAATACATTTAATCAGTCTTGGAATTCAGGGGGTTGATATTGCAACATGCAGTGCTATCTATAAGCAGCCAAATTCACAATATGCACAATAACAAAGAACCAAACATGCCCAGATTGCCCACTTATCTGGAATGTTTCTCTTCCTAAAAGTACTGTACACACACTTGCGAAATCGTTGTCCACAACGTTGGGTACTTTTTAGATTTTCGAGACGTGCGAAAATAACCAAGGTCAACGCAAGCATAGTTCTTATAATTTTCTTCTGAGTTTAGGCCTAATGATGAGACGTGGAAAACGCGTGTCACGTTTGTCGGTTTCAATCTTGTAGTCATGCACTCCTCCTTCTAATGTTTACCTGAGGGGATTGTATACTTCGGTCTGCTGACCGCCAGACACTTTCCCTGGGATTACGGTGTTGCCAGACTGACCCAGGGTGCTCTATAAGTAGGCCGGTGTTGTCTGTTGGGCCACTGGGGGTTTAGCCCTTTTAGATGTCATTAGACTGGCCTGTCAGCTTGTCTGGGAGTTCTAAGGCAGACTCGCTCAAAGGATACCTGTTGACCTCTCAGGGGGGCCTCTGACATTGAGGCATCAGTTGCAAGGTTAAATGTCAAGTTGACTAAACAATTGTGAATTCGGAATGTTTGAAACTTCTTTAAAAATAAGTTTCAAATGAAAGTACTGTTTTATCTAGAGACCAGAATAGCAACATGGCGACGCTTCAATGGGGTGAAGAAGGTGGTATCTTAGATGGTAAGATGCTCTCGTCAACAGTTTTTCCCAGTCAAGTCTGTTCCCATCCATCCTGTGTTACTTATCTCTCTAAGCAAGTGTGATTGATGAGGGGTACCTTGGTTGCGTGTGTCGCAACAACACATCATCAGCAGCTATCTCAACAACGTTCGGTTAGCGATTCAGGTCGTGTGTATTTATAGTAAGACATATTACACTGTGCAACTGTGAAAGGTCAAGCTTGTTTTTCCGGTTTGTCTTGCAAATATGGCGCTGTCAGGCTGTTTGCTGTTTGGAACAGATGTGAGCCAATATTCAGAGTTTAACCCAGAATGTCTGATGGATAGGGTTTGCATCTTCCCTCTAAAAAGAGCTTCTGTGGTCATCACTGTTGCAAAACATACTTTTTTTTTCCTACCATTATAAAAAAATACATTGGGTAAGCAGAAATTTTCCAGAGTCTTCCCACTATCCGGCACAAAGCCATTCTTTCACATAGCCTTTCTGCATCCATGAGTGTCAATTAGGCTTTGACATGGTAAATCACCGAAATAGCAGAGCTACAGCTTTTCATTCCGGTAGCAATTCAAAACAAATTTCATGCGTGAAGTTGAACATCAATTTCAAATGGCTACAGTGCCAAATATGTATGCATTTCATTTGATCAGGGGGAGTGGCCAAGGTCTTGACTGTCACCTGGACGGCCACACTGTGGCCTGCCCACCCTAGTAACAACATTGGACTGGGATTGGAACCCCCTAACCTGTTCACAGCCTGAACCCCGGCACTCCCCAGTCCCAAGCTCTGCGGCTTTAAGGGGCTTACTGCATTTATCTCTGCCGTCCAGACGCTGGGCTCTTCTTTATATCAGCTTGACAGCCTCGTCTCTCATACACTGTAATAGAACGCAACATCAAGAATAAATACCTTCAAGAGATGTCAGAACAGAGATGTAGGGGGAGGCGGCGAGGGGCGGCCTAGAAATCTTTTGCAATATCTTCTCTTTGTGGGAGATTGCTTAACCGACACTGTGGAGTTTATTTTCATTCTCGCCCTTCGCCTATCGCTCCTTGTCACTCACTCGCTGAACAGGCCAGAAGTGGGAGAGAGTGGGTCCTTTAGGGTTTTCTTATCACGTCTCGGCTTACCACGAGAGCTCTGAGAGATAAACATGCCCATTGGGGCTTGGTTTAGCCGTAATAGCAACTGACAAGACTGCAGCTTGCTACGGGGCCCAAACGCTCAGGTGGGGTTCGCCTTTGTGACTCCAGTCAGCCCCGAGTTCTCAACAGCTCGGCTCCGGTTTCCCTACCGGTGAGGAGAGAGCTGGAGGAGTCAAAGGGTGATTATCAGAAGGGGAGTCCAGAGTCCTGCTATCTGTTATCTTCTGACTGGGAGCTTATCTTGATGTCCTGCTGCACCGTCTCCTCCTCAGAGGGCAGGAAGGGGAGGTCTGTCTGTGTTATTCCAGGCCCACAAAGCACTGCTTTCTTCCTGCATGGGGAGAGGGCGAGAGGGGACAAGATTAGTGGGGATAGTATAGGAGGGAGGCTGCCCATCTCTTTTGAAAGTGATATTGATCTTTTGTGGTTATGAGGTGCTTCATCAATACACCATTTGCCACGGTCCCCCGAGGCGCTATCATTGGAAATACAATAGTGCTAGATTGAAATGTGTCTTTGTTGCGTGCGTAGAAGTAGACGGATTTAGATGCTCACATGGGG
Source organism: Mallotus villosus (assembly GCA_903064625.1). Taxonomy (NCBI): domain Eukaryota; kingdom Metazoa; phylum Chordata; class Actinopteri; order Osmeriformes; family Salangidae; genus Mallotus; species Mallotus villosus. Next base: position 40,508 of record CAEFZP010004571.1, on the reverse strand, counting down.
TATTCACACACACAAGCAATCCTCACATGTTCTTGTTGTTGTGTATATCTTGTTGGAAATGTCCAGAGGACCAACATCCTTGGGGGGTTAGAGAGTGGGTGGTAGGGGGGGTGGGGGGGTTGGGGGCTAAATTTAGACCAGAACCTGCAAGGGAGAGAGAACATGAGCAAGTCAGACTCATCAACTGCTCCTGGCCTATCCCGCTGACAGAATCGCATGCTCCTGTTTGCAACATAGGAACTAGGTTGCTTTGTAAAATATGCATAGAACACACGCTAATATCTTCATCTGCATGGGTTGTGCGTGTGTATGACATGAAACGCAGGAATATAATAAATTAATTCAACGATAATCCTGAATACTAAATAAGAATTGCTGCTATTTTGACCTAGTAAATTCCGCTATGAAAATAAGTTTGGATATTTTTTTCATGTGTTGTTATAGCAGGGGCAGCAGTAGTTGATTGAAGAAGGATTTTCAGTTATTTGAAAGAAGACGGTTCCATCTCTGGAAAATGGGAAGGATCGTTTAAAGCTAACACAGTCTTTGAATTCCCTAGATCTGAACTGCCTGCCTAATGCCTCCCACACCTCAATCCTTTTAGTGTTTGGCAGTGAGCCACAAGTCTTTGCCCCATGTGTGTCTGTTAGGCCTATGGACACATGATCATATACAGTGTGTGTCTTTAGTGCACTGGCACCTTGAACGTGATGCGTAGAAGACCTTCACAGCCATGTATGGTAATAGAAAGGACGGCATACCAGCAATATTCATGTCAAGTATTTGTACCAGACAGTACCAAGGAGCTTGTTAGATAAGTGTGGAATAGCCCTGAACTGACCGCAACCTCCACGGGGGTTCTGGAACTGACCAGACTCCTCCAGACTATCTCCACCAGGCTTTGAGTTAATTCCTTTTTTCTTTTTTTTCTAGTTTCCATAAGATCATTGGGAATGCGGCTAATGAAGGTCACTCACAGCTCCGATGGGCAGATAAGCACGTTGTCGAGCCCTGCTGCTCGCCTCACACAGCTGACCCGTGTGTTCCCAAAACCAGACATGTCAGGAGCCCTTTTCACAGGCCAGGCCCTCTTTTCAGAACCTCCCGCCGCTAATGACGTTGAGAAACCGGGGCTTGTTCAGAGTGCTAGCGAGGGCTCTTAATCCTTAATTGAGCCCTGCGTTTCAGGGGAGAATGTTCTAGTCTGATATTCACGCTTCGTCAGTCTAAGCTGGCTACTTGTATGGCCCCCTCCAACGTAATTAAGGACAGTCGTGAGAACGCTTTTTAGTGCTTCTTATTCTCGGGTTAACCCCGGCAGAACTCGACACATACAGAGAAACTCCATTCCCACTTGTCCTACCCTTCACTGGGCTGTTACTTGGCCGCTCGCTGTTTGCTCATCGCCTAATGACTCTCACGTGAAAATGTGCTGGCCTGCATCCTGCATTGTGCGCAGGTCTGATTTTCCTGTCTCTCCTAAAGCATGGGGTTTGTTGTCGGCGCTGCCTGATGTTAAGAGGTCCTGTGTGACTCGACCCCATGGTTTGAATGAAGCGGCCGCACTCAGCAGTTGTCTCCCGTGTTTGATCAGTGAGGCCCCCACCTCCCCGATCAAAGGGAGCTGTGTACGCCCCACCCCCTGCCCCCCCGCCCTGGCCTGGACAAAGGCGTGGGCTGGGGCGCCGACAGGCTCTGGCCTCTCAGGGGCTCTGTTTGTTTTGGGGGATGGTGAGGATGGGATCATGTAGGTATAGGGCTTGGCTACACCCCCCTCCCTCGCCCGCCCCCCCCTGTGTCTGGAGGGACTTGTGGCTGCACAGCGCTGAACATGTGGTTTTCATTTTGACAACTTGTTGAATCTCTTGAAGCATGTAAGCCTTTCCTGTATTTCCTTCCTTCTCCCAACATGTCCCGCAACCTGCTTTCACCCCTGGAAGAACACGATGTTGTCTCCATCACCGTGCGGTCGCTGCTCATCCCCTAATCCGCCCTGTTTTTATAATCTTCAATAGCTATCTTTTGGGATGTGACTTTTACATAATGTTTATAAATCTAGATTTCTCATAATATGATATATAGAAACAAAGTCGAAGCAGAATGGTGAATAAGCTGCTTTAGTTCTCTTGGCATGTTTGAAGGATTGTTAGGTTGTGCATGTTGGCAGTGTGTGTGTGTGTTGCAGATGGAAGGCCCCTGGTCAGTACTGAATGAGTGACCTCAGTGACCTCCCAGTGCAGCGGTACTGTTCTATTAGAGGTGGGATTAGAGCTCCACAAGGGAGTGTGAAGATTTACGTCCTCGTAAAGACGCTCCGTCTTCCAGGGTCATTCCGCTGCTTTGCTCCCCTAATGGCACCGGCCTCCACATCACGTCACATGACCACCGTGTCAACCAACCACCCACTGTACGCGTCACCTGCCGTTCACCCGGGGAATGGAACCCGTGACTCTCATCGTGGGATTGTTACTTTACTTCCTAAATGAGTTAAATAAACTCATTACCCTCCGTGTCAGACTAGTTGAAACTTGACTCAGATCTGTTTTCCCTGCTTTTAATTGGGTTATTGTGCCTGCAATCCACCAGCCTGATGTGCTGTGTTGTGGTTGTTTGTGGTTTGAACTACTCGGGGTGAAATCCGCCTCAAACTCCCACGCCATTTACAAGTCTTGTTAATTGGTTTGGTTTGATCCTGCACTAGCTCTGTGGTCCATTAAGTGTAATTTGTGTGTTTGTGTGTGTGTGTGTACACGCACACTTGCGGCTGTGCAGCCTCTATTTTTTAATGCTTTTCAAATCTTCTTCGGTGGTAAGCGCCGAATGTTTAGTAATCGCTCACAGGGAGCTATTTTTCACAGAGGGGTGAGGATGACATGGTTTCGTAATTACTCCACCAGCCCCACACACCCACCCCACGACTGGAGGAAACATGCTGCATGTCTCCGGTCTGCCTGCCTCTGCATCTACAAAGCCAGTGTTTCTAAACAAGGCCAGGCATCACGTCCCTGTAGACACCTCGCGCGTAGAACCTTCCCTCTCCTCCTCGGTCTTCCCTCCCATGGCCTACGAGCCGCTTGTTAGTGTTTTTCCCCTTAAAGGTGTTCTCACGCTTTCTGGGCTCCCCGGCCCTGGCCTGCGTCCTATCAGTCGGTCTGCAGAGCCAGCCTCCCCCCCTGTCGTCAGCCCACCGTGTCCCTGGGGCTCCGCAGGACTGTGTGTGTGTGTGTGTGTCGGTGCGTGTGCGTTTGACGTCTCCCAACAGTCGCCCTCCGGGGTCACACAGGGGAGTGAGGAGGAGCTTAGTCGAGAGGTTTGGGCGCTCTTATCTGACCGTCCAGAGCGCTTCAGATACGGGAGCTCCCATCTGGGCCACACGGCAAGAGAGAGAGAGGGGGGTGAAGGGAGAAAGGAAAAGCACGGAGGGAGGGAGGGGAGGATAGGCGTATTGTCTCCAGCTCAAGCTCCAAGACAGAACTTTGAGGGTTAGACATGCAGCAGCTGCTGAAAGTCCACATCTCTGACACCTTGTAAGATGATAACGCAGAGCCTATAAATAACACCCGCTATTCTTCCCAAGGCTGTGATGGCATGAGAGTCTCAGCGAGCACGTGGGGCCTAGAAGGAGGCTCTCGCCCTTTTGATTAAGCAAACCATCAAGAAGCGAGGCGAACACGTCCGCCGGGCTGAGCTCCGTCCCCGCCAGCCCCTTCGCTCTCACTCCAAGACCCTCGTTGTGTACTATTTCACTGCTAGCTTACTCAGCGGGCGGCGTCATCGGAGCCTCATTTGCATGCCCTCAGAAGAAACCGGGAGATGTATTCCGGAGCACAGCCGTGGCCTTTAACGGCTTCGGCCAGGAAGCTTCTGGAACCCGCAGCGGGGAGGTCATAACGCCAGGCTGCTCGCTGGGTCAAGGACTTAACATCTAGGGGTCAGAGACGTGATGAAATCACCCCCTAGCTCTCTTTAGTCTGCCCTACATATCGAAACGTGGAACGATACACTAGACGCAAACAGGCCAGCAGCTTTGAAGTCCCCTGGAGTGATGCGCAAATCCCTGGCACTAACTGCTTTACATTTCCCACGGGCACTGGGAAATCTGCGCTCTGTTTAATGTAGCGAAGGAAAGCAAGTGAAACGCCTGTCATTTGTCAGCCGCTCGTCTGCTAATGTTCAATTATGTCCAAGCGGCCCCCCCAGGTCAATCTGCTACACAGAGAACTGACTGCAGTGCAAACCCAGCTCCCAGGCTGCGTTCCAGCGCGTTCCGTACGGTTCAGCCCCGTGCAACACAACACACGACAAACCCGCTCGCTCTGAACGCATCTAGATCGCTCCAGATGAGATTGCTTCCGCCGGAAGGAGGACAAAGGGGAAGGCGGGGCGTTGACTAGTTTGAAAACCACCAACGGAACGATGAACCCCGCGCTGCGAAGCTCGCCGCGCGCGCGCTTGTGCTTGGTCACCGGAGGTTGACAGGCTCTTGAGAAAGGGTAGTGTCTCATCAGTGCTCTTTAATTGGCTCGCTACGGGTGCCCGCCAGAAGGGCATTTTCTAACGGTGATCCCCCGCCTTCTAATCCCTTCCCCGCCAGCGGCGCCCACCCAGGAAATCGTGCCACGCTCCTCAGAAGCCCTGTCACTGAGGGCTTCTAGTTAGACAAGCAAGAAGCTCAGTCTCACTCAACGTCCCCAAAAATAACTCCATCCCCCTCTCTCTCGCTCTCTCTTTCTCTCGCTCTCTCTTCAATCTTGTTTTACGGTGGTTTGAAATATTTTCTGAAGAGTGCGAGGGACCAAACTATTTCAGTTTGAGTGCCGTTTTTCCGTGGCGGTGTGTGTGTGTGTGTCGGATGTGAAGATGCCACTCTCATTAGAATTCGCAGCGTGCGTGCGGGCTGTTGTCTTGTCTCTGCGGATGCTAAACACCCCCTTCAAACACCATGACTTGTTTAATGTGTCACTCTTGCATGTCTGTACCAACGGGAGAACTCTCTGATTTTTCACGGTAGCTTCACAGCTTTTTTTTTCTTCCGTCGAGGCAAGCTGGTCCTGCATGTTTTGCCTGACACCTACACGTAAAGACACACAACCATTACACACACACACACACACACACACACACCCACTCGCAAGCCCGCCTCACCCAGCTCCTGCCATTGATCTTGTTTATGGCTCGCTATGGGCCTCTCGCCCTCGTTCCTGGAAGGACCCGGACCTCGCCTTGACTCCCATCTCCACACACAGACGGGCTGTTTAAGGTCATCCGTTGGCTGGGGGAAAAGAGGCTTGCGTCTCTACAACCACCGTCAACAGTGAGGGATCTTTGGCCAGGTCAGGGCCTGGAGCTAGGCTGGAGAGCTTTAGGCTTTAGGACTGTCGGCTAGCCGTTGTGTTTTAGAGCAGTCCTAGCGGCGTACTGCGTGACTCCTGCCCTTGTAAGAGCTCTTAGTGTAAACACTGTAAAGATAATGATCGGTCATGTGGAACATTGTGGCGACCTTACGTAGCCTTGGAAAGAACACAGCTGTGTTTACGGCCTCTCGACAGTGAGTCATTTGGCCTAGATCATAAGGGTCAATGGAAAAGTATACATTTTGAGCTGATGTTGCATCTTAAAACACCTCTACTGCTGATCTTACTCAACATTTCCATTCAACCATTTTTCACAAAAGGGCTGAGCTTGGGGAGTTGCTGTTCAATGCAGCCGAGCAGCTTTTACAGATCTCCACCTGGGTTTTTTATAAAGACACCTCCCACCACGGAATTCCAACTGATGACTGGCCTGACCACAGCCATTTGAAACCTCTTGAGCAACATGACATCTTCCTCTTTCGCCAATCCCTCAGCCTGTTGTTCCCTCCTCCTCCTACCACCTGTCTATCACTCTTTCTCTCCCTTCCCCCTCTCCTCCCTTTCTCTTTTTCTCTATCTCTCGGTCTCTCTCTCTCTCTCTCTCTCTCTCTCTCTCTCTCTCTCTCTCTCTCTCTCTCTCTCTTACTGTCTCTCAAGTGCCATCGCAACGTCCTCAGTAGGATCTGTTGCCAGGAGACGGGATTCTCTCCCCATTGTGCCGCGACAAAGGGGGTCTCCAATTGACTCTGCTGGGGAGAATCTGGGACCCAGGGGACCAGCACTGCACAATCAGGGGGGGGTGTGTTTATGTGGAGGGGGTGGGTAGGTAATGGATGGGCCCTCTGACCCCGCCCCCCGATTTCAATTGGCCGGAGCTGGTCGCCAGGTAACGGCACTGGGATGTGCTGTGTCAGACTGGGAGAGTGTAAGGGGGGGGGAAGGGGGAGATAGTCTGGCATGAATAGTCATCAGAAGACTTTTTAATTAGCCAGTATTCCAGCTCCCACTGCTCCCCTCCCCCTCCTCACACTCACTCACACTGCTGCAACAGGAGGGAGTTACTGCAGGCACCACGATTAACGATAATGCTCGTCCTTCCTCTTACTCTCTCCTCTCTCACTCTCTCTCCTCTGCTTATCAATGCACACGTTTACCAGCAGCTTTATCTTCATAGTTGTCCCTTTTCCCGAGACCGTAATAATAGGTTCTTTTATCACCCGGTGTTGACCATTAGAGAAGGCCCCGGCTGATGCTGTGCTGCCATTACTCTAAATCCAGAGCCAAGGACATCCTCCTGGGTGATGACGTGGAGCACTAGCCCACACTGCCCTCCTAAGAACCAGGGCAGAGCTGAGCAAAAGGCCATTCCCTCCAGTCACGTCCTTCTAGGTCACGGGTGTCAAACTCCGGTCCTCGAGGGCCGCTGTCCTGCATGTTTTAGATGTTTCTCTGATCCAGCTCACCTGATTTGAATGAATGGTCGTTATAACAACCCTTTTAATTGAATCAGGTGTGTTGGAGCAGGGAAACATCTAAAACATGCAGGACAGCGGCCCTCGAGGACCGGAGTTTGACACCCCTGTTCTAGGTGATTTGCAAGTCACTAGTCATATGTTTCTGTTGTCTCTTTGCCTGCTATTCAACCATAACTGAGTGTTGGTTTGATGGTGATTATAGTGATAACTAATTACATGGAAAAGCATGTCCCATCTGGCGAGCATGTGTGTCACACAAGTGTTTTTCTTCCAACTTACTGTAGGGGTAATGGTTAATTTTATTGTCGTAATTTGTCGCGATTTAATGTTTTCCCCGCGCCTCAGCCCCCTTCATGTATATGCAGACGTTAATTATGTCTCTTCCATGTCCTGTTGTTGTTTACCACACAGCACATTGATTTGCGTGGGCTTATCTAGCCTGATAATCTTTGCCAGAGCTCATTTCCATCACCCCCCTCCCCTTCCCCTCCCCAAGTGATACCATCTAGTCCCATTCTATTGCCTGTTTATTAAAGTGATGAAATGGATTTTAGTGGAGTCATCTCTCCATTACATAAACTTTCACAGTATAAAAGGGCCATCTGGGTCGTTTAATAACATTTTTTGTAATTTTAATATGGCGTAATAGTGAGGGTAACGTCAGCAGCCAGGTCTTTTTGACTGCCACATTAAGAGCAGCTCCTTAAAACACAAGACGTGCTAGACGAGTTAGAAGCTATTAGCATGATTAGAAGACAAACCCCAGATGGGCCGAGCGTGTCCACGCACCCCAGCCCCCCCTCACCTAACTAACCGGCCTGGCAGGATGGCAGGTGTCAGTTGAGAGCGACGCCGTTTGATGTTAGCAGCGGTCAATCCCCCCCACCCCACCCCCCCATTTCTCTCCACTTCCTGTGGCTGCAGGTGCTGTAAAGAGGGGGTGTAAATTCCGCTCGGTTGACGCGATGTTAAATTAACTTCCCATCACAGACTTGCTGTCTCGCCCCCTCTCACTCACCCGGCTCCGTTTTCACCCCGCGGCTTCCCGGGCGGATTTACAGCCGGCGCTCAGAGTGATTAGATGATCGCTTGAAATAGCACTTTCCGACGATTGTGTGGCAGGGTCGGAGGGAGAGGGAGCGCCCATGCGATGCGCAACGATGAAGAAGGAATGCAGCCCAAGGTCGACAGGGTCCCGGACTCCTCCGCTAGACAGCATCATCAGATGTTGCTCCTCTAACCAAACGTGACGAGAAACAAACCCTGATCAAACGGTTCCAGCTGAACGGAATGTGAAATGTCTGATTCCCCCCCCACATGTTCAGCTCGATGAATTGATCCAGGTTCCTGTCACGCAGGCCTGGAGATCCACCAGGCCTGACAGACGCGCATCTCTGTTTGTTTTCTACTGCGCTGGTTCCTCAGGCTGCTGCACTGGGCGCGTCCACAGCAAGGACGACTGTCAGATCCAATGGACAGGAACAACCAACAGTAGCAGGGAGGGGAATAGCCTTCTCTGACCGATCTGGTAGAAAGCCCTGAGGCAGAGCCAGGATCTGCACTAGCAGGCCTGATGGATACTGTGTGCTTTGCTTGTGGTTCCGGGTCCTTTGACCATTTTGAAAGCGATTTGAGAGGACCCATTCGCCTAGAGTATGCGCGTGTGTGTGTGTACTGTGTGCGCGTGTGTGTGTAGCCTACCCTCCCGGTGTCTATCACTTCAGTGGGAGTGGAGGCGCGACGTGGCGTTGGGTCTGAGCCAATGGGTGTGTGAGTAAGGTCACCATCTGTGGCCTCCACCCTCCCACCACAGGACCAGGGGAACAGGTTCTGGAAGTTTCTGTCCGCTGTTGTTCCGAAGACACTGGAACACGAGTCATCCGATCCAGAGGATCACAATCAGTGTCTCTCTTAGAAAGGAACAGGATGGGTGATTTAACACAAACACAGGGACCTTAACGATCGAAAGCATTTTATTCCCCACGCGTCATATTCTGGTTTTGACTCAGTATGACTGGATGGTATGTCTTCCCTCCTTAATTCTTTGCGTTTAGATCTGTGGTGAGCCTGTAATATGTGATACTCCCAGCCAGCCTTCAGCAGCTGAGAGACAAGGCAGAGCTCCTCTCCACACAGTCTTTGTGTTCAGATAATTGAGGAGAGAACAGAAAGATCCAGGGTTTCTCCCAGCCTTTAGAACAGTCTGTATGCTGTGCCGAGGTGGGGGTGGGGAGGGAGCAGGTTTGCTGTGTTACCCCCCCTGGCATGAGCCCTTCTATCCAAATACACACAGGGATGGAGGGGGTGGGGGCTGGAGGCGTCGTTTGAAGTGCTGGGGGGGGGCTGGCAGAACATGCAGCAGAGGTTTGTGATTGATGTAGTCCAGGCAGGGTGTGAGGGGGGGGGGTACTCCCATGGTTCTGATCTACTCATCTCTGCTCTTTCTAGATGGCAGGAATGTACCTTCAACTCAGCTCCTGTGTGTGTGTGTGTGTGTGTGCGTCTTCCAAGTCCTATGCCTTTTAGTTTTCTGAATTTGGCTCATGTGGTTTCCCGGATTCCCAAAAACGCTCCCGTTTGTAAGACCCCGTCGCCTTGTCTTTCTAGTGTGGCTGATTTCACGTCACTTTCACAGTCCGTTTAATTGGTAGTACTGTATGTCTTTACTCACAGACACTCAACATGCCTTGAGGGGGAGGCAATTTATCCGTTGATTCGATTCTATTTCTTCAGTGGAAGACGAATCGCTGTCAAAGGGATTTTTCTGTGTGGCGTCAGTATGTGACAACTCCATTCTCTATGGACTGTATTCCCTGCTCAGGCTTAAGTCGGCTCTTGAATGGATCATTTTAGCCCTGTGGATGTCACCAGGAAATTGTTTATTCATCCTATGAATAACTCTTGAGAATGTGCTCCAGTCGGATGATAGCTTGGCTGCACTCATTCTTATTAAACCCCCCCCCAGAATCCCTCTGTAGAAGTGTCTCTTCACCAAGCAAGTCACATTTCGCACAAGAATATTTGCTACCTTCTATTAAAAAGGCCAGAGCCGTCTCTCAGAGATGTAAGGCCAGCGGTAAATAGCCTTCCAATGTCAAGAGTGTTTGTGAACACGCTCGCTTGTGTGAAGAATGCAGCGGTTAAGCACTCCCATCGATCGACCGGCTCCGAAACATAAGTTTGGTGAAGCGCCACCAGTCAGTGACATTTTCCAGATGAAACTCTGAACGGTGAACTCCCAAGGGCTTCTTAAAGTGGGGTGAAATGTCGTCCGATGTTTGCTATAGTTTCAATGTTTCTTTTTCTCCCTCCCTCCCTCCCTCTCTCTCTCCCTCCTCAGGTTCGGTCCAGAGCCTGGAGATCACCTCCACAGGGCCCACGTCTATAGAGAAGGCCAGCGGGCAGACCGTGAAGCTGGACTGCCAGTTCTCCCTGGGCCCCGAAGACTCCGGCCCCCTGGACATAGAATGGAGCCTTCTGGCCTCCGACAACCAGAAAGAAGACAAAGTGGTGAGTGCTGTGTGTGTGTGTGTGTGTGAGTGCTGTGTGTGTGTGTGTGTGTGTGAGTGCTGTGTGTGTGTGTGTCAGTCAGTCTGCCTGCAACTTTATTTTACACGGTAAAATGGTAACCAAACCCTTATGGGGGTTACATAACTGGTATTTTTTTATATATATTCTCCAAAATGTCTTTTCTTTCTTTCATACTGTCTCTGACAGACATCCGAGACCGTTTTTGTTCCTCTTCTTTGTGAAGCAGCTGAATGGAGCTTCTAGTTGCTTCTCCTGGGTGTGTCCTGGAAAGCTCTCACTGCACACAGCTGTGGCTGGGGAAAACAATCCTCATTTGCTAATGTTTAACCTGGTAGATGTTTTTGGAACTCACAAGACTGTGTCCACACTGTTATAAAGTGTGTGAGTACACACGTGTGTGAGTACACACGTGTGTGTGTGTATAAGGTGTGTTAGAGTACACAAGCCTGTGTTTATGTGTGTGAGTTGCTAATCGGATACATTTAGTGTCTTTTATTACTACGCCTGTTCTGAGGAACTAGTGGGATGTGGAGGTTGGAGAGTCTCTGTACTGCAGTTCCTGGTAGAGGTCAGGACTGTAGAGGTCAGGACTGTAGAGGTCAGGACTGTAGAGGTCAGGACTGTAGAGGTCAGGACTGTAGAGGTCAGGACTGTAGAGGTCAGGACTGTAGAGGTCAGGACTGTAGAGGTCAGGACTGTAGAGGTCAGGACTGTAGAGGTCAGGACTGTAGAGGTCAGGACTGTAGAGGTCAGGACTGTAGAGGTCAGGACTGCAGGGTAAGGACTGTCCCAGGCCTGTGTGTTTGTCTGCTTTGTGGTACTGCTCCCCAGTCTGGACCTCAGGGGTCTGATGGTGGACTGGACCCGTGGGGATCTGAGACAGGAGCCTGTTTCTAGGGTTCCACTCCTGCCCCTCAGTATGGGGGAGGGGGCTCTCGTGGATCTATATCTCTTCGTTTCTCTCCCTCTCCTCCCCCCCACCCCTCGAACCTGTGTGCCAGAAATGGGTCAGCAGCCCATCGTTAGCCTTTCCATTCTCTCTCTCTCTCATCTCTCCATCCCCCACTCCCTTCCACGGGCCCAGTACAGGAACGCAATGAGGGCTCCATCCCCACCCTTGTATGGTCTTTCTCTCTATTTGTCTTTTCTCTCTCTCCTCCCTCTCTCCACCCCTCCCCTATTGTCTCCTATGAACTGCGGTGCCTCAGGAGGGTCTGTTTGTTTCTGACCTACTTCACTTTATTTAGAAAGAGAACCTCTAATGACTGATTGGAAGGGGGAAGGGGGGGGGGATGGGCACAAATGGCATGTTTCCATTTTTTCCTTTTTATGCAAACGTCTATTACTGTAGAACAACTGCTCCCAGGGTCGGGGATTTGGCATCAAGGAAAATGATGGCCTAGTGGGTGATCTAGAGGATGGGGTGATCTAGAGATGGGGTGATCTAGAGGATGTTCCACATTGTGGACGCCTCTTCCTTGCAGCTGCAGACACATAGAATGTTCCAGACTCCAGTCCAGTTTCACAGTTCAGTGCCGCTCCTTAATCTGCAACTCATTTGCAAGAGGGCCGCAATGTCACAGAACTTTTATTTTTTTATTTTTTGGGGGGGGGAGGGATTTATTATGGCAATCGACTGCATACCCTTAGAGCGGGTTCATTTTCATTGACCTATTAGAGATGGGAGGGAGTGTGCAGTGGTGACACACACACACACACACACACACACACACACACACACACACACACACACACACACACACACACACACAGTCACAGCCACAGCCTCCCAGTCCGTTGATGTGATGATGATGTCATGTGCAGAGTGTATTATCAGTAATTACTGGCCTGTTAAGTCCAGTGGGCAGCTTAGTGTATGTGACGGTGCCCAGTGGGATTAGACTGCCCTGCCAGGGCTGGGCCTGCTCTGGACTGGCAGCCTGCACTGACCCCCTCCTCCCAGGGAGGGGAGATGGGGAGAGAGAGGAGGAGGAGAAGGGAGAGATGGAGGGAGGATGAGAAAGGGAGGGGAGAGGGAAAAGGAGAGAGGGAGGAGAGAGAGAAACATTTAGTCTCACTGATAGCCAGAGGGCTCTCCAGAGACTCTCTTAACTGATCTGAGTCCACCGATAATGGGAGCAGAGGAGGCCAAACGGGCTGGAAGATGGATCACGTGAGCAAACGGTCGCCCATGCTGCGTACAGCACCGCTCCCCAGGGCAGACTAACCACATCAGCCGATCGCTAGCTCCCGCACACGCACCACGCCGTCACAGATGCCGAGAACATCCCCGCAGCCCGGCCCCCGACCGCGCTGCTCGTCAAGGACGGCGGTTTGATGTCCGGAGAGTTTGGTGGATCCTCTTGTCTTTGTCTGACAGAGCAGGGCCTTCGGGGGGAGGGCCCACTGGTGCACAGCTAACGCTGTTGTCTTTGTTTGGGCTCAGATGATGGGAGTTGGCGTCTGCGCCCATGCCTCCAGTAACAGGCGTTTTGGCTCTCGTGTCCAGACTGATTCAGAGCAGGCTGGGCTCTGGGTATTGTAACTTGACTATAACGGTGCTACCCATTATAATACACACAGCACTGCTGTGTTTTGTGTGTTTTGTGAGAGATGCATCTCAGGGGGCAGGAGGGAGATAACGAGCGAAAAACGAATCATTTGCCACTTAAAAAATAAAATTCCCCCGTCGTGCAAACGGTCTGTTGTGTTGTGTCCTTGAACAAAGCGCCCGGGCTGCGTGTTTACCCAGGCTGACGACAGCCCAGACACCAACACCAGAGCGCTGGGAGAGGACTCAGGCAGGGAGGCTTTAGCCCTGAGCCTCTGACACTGTTTGTTTTGGTTTCACAGCCAACACCCTCCTCCTCCTCCTTCACCTATCGATGCTTTCCTCCGATGGTGTTTTTGTGGAGTGCGTTTCATCAACTTAAACTCTTCCTCTCGCCCAAGGGTATGCCGTCCACTCTGGGAGGAAGGCTCACTTTTCACCTTGAGAATTCATTTGGGGAAGAGCTGCAGCACATGTAGAAAGGCTGTGGAGGCGTAGCGGGAGTCCTTCAGGATTAAAGCCTCGCTCCGACGCACGCACACGCACGCACGCACTCAGCCGCATGCTTCAAAGAGCCAGACAGGTCATTGAGAGCACACAGGTGACCCCAACCCTCTCATTTGACTCCCAAATGAGGCCTCGTCCCTCCCCCAGGTATGGTGCGCACACTCCCACCAGCGATGACCTCATCTTCAGACGTCACCGTGACTCTCCTCTCCCCCCTGCTGTCACCAAGACAAACACAGGTCTTCATCTCTGGCGGTCCTCAGGGACCTGCTGTCCAGATGGAGCCGGTGAAGGCTAACCTGCTGGCGAGCAGAACGCTGGGGGGGAAACGTCTTCTTTCCCCACCTGGACGATTCTCTTCTGCCTGCTGGGCTGCTTGATAGCTTGGCGGTATGGCTGCCTGGCTGTCTCCCTGTCTCACTGTCTCTGTCTGGCTGCCTGTCTCCCTGTCTGTCTCCGTCTGTGTGTCTGGCTGCCTGCTCTGTCTCCCTGTCTGTCTCTGTCTGTGTGTCTGGCTGCGTGCTCGTCTAGCTGCCCTGTCTCTCTGCTGGCCTGCTTGGCAGCCTAGCTGGCGGTCTGCCGGTGTGTGTGCCCGCTCAGCACGCCGCTTGGCCTTTGTGGTTTCAATCACGCGGGGCCCTGACAAGGTATTGGTGGGATTTGTCTTGTCGGGCCTCGCTTTCACCGCTGTGTACTAGTATGAGACTGTGGTGTGTTTTTCTGTTTGTTTGAACAAACGAGTTCTTGTCTGTCTCCTCCACCGCCTCGGGCAATTTAATTTCCTCCCCTCCGCATTCTCGTCTCGCTGTTATTACTAGTGATGTTCTGATCCCACAAAAGTTTCAGGACTAGCCCCCACCCCCCCTCTCCTCTCACCTCCCCCTCCCCAGCGATTCAGGTGGAATACATTATACGTTTCCATGGCTAATATGTACAAGATGTACGAGGCGCCTGCTAGCCGCGGGGCGCCACAACAAGACTCCCCAGCCGAGCAGAGCAGCGCTAGGCGTTCTCCCGGACTGCCGTCTCTCCCCTGTTCTCTCCCCCTGTGAGCTGGCTGTGTTCTCTGATGTGTTGATTAGGATGCTCCCTCGCTGGGTTCTCTCCTCAACTCTCCCTCTCTCCTCGCATCCTCCCTTACTCTCCGCTCTCTCTCCTCACATCCTCCTTACTCCTCCTCACTCCTCCGCATCCTACTCTCCCTCTCACTCCTCCGCTCCTCTCACTCTCCTCACTCTCTCTCCTCGCATCCCTACCTCCCTCCTCACTCTCCTCGCATCCTCCTATCTCGCTCCTCCACTCTCTCCTCACATCCTCCCTTTCTCCCGTCTCACTCTCTCTCCTAATCCTCCTACTCCCGCTCCTCCACTCTCTCTCGTATCCTCCCTTTCTTTACTCTCCTCACTCTCTCCTTCATCTCCTCTCTCTCTCCTCCACTCTCCCTCTCCTTGCATCCTCCCTTTCTCTCCACTCTCCCTCTCTGTTCATCTCCTCCTCTCCTCTCCTCCACTCTCCCTTTCTCTCGCATCCTCTATTTCTCTCCTCTCTCCCTCTGTCCTCGCATCCTCCTCCTCTCCTCCCTTGCCTTTTCTCTTCTCCCCTTCTTCTTTCACTCATCTCTTCCCCCCTCTCCTCCGCGCTGGGGTTTTGTGCGTGTCTGATGGTGATCCCAGCACAGAAAGCCTGTTTCTGACAAGCTCCATAAAAATGGAGATGAATATGCCCTTGTTGTGTGTGCCTGTGTGTGGGAGAGAAGGAGAGAGGGAGAAAAAGCAAATTGCTGCCTGTTTTTATTGTGTCTTGGCTCTGCGTGGTTGTTATGTTTGCTCCTGTGCATCTATTGGTTGGCCACACCTGGTCTTCATCTCCTGGCATTTCCTCGTTGGCGTCGTCAGCCAGACAGACGGGCATGCCGGGCGAGGTATGGGGGGCTGGGGGGCCAGCTCTCTGTTGACACAGCAGGTGTTGATTTGACTCAACAGTGGGGGCTTTGTGTGTTCCACGCAGTACCTAGGCAGCACTGAAAGGGCAAAAGCAGTCTGACAGGCAGCTAGGCAGCTATCGCCAAGGAGACAAGCCTGAGACTGTCTTCCCTGTTCTTTGTTTCAGGGCAGGGTGGTTGGATGGGAGGGTCTGGTCTGTGTGTGATAGATTCGAATGAGGGCACTCTTATCACAGCTGGAGTCGTTAAGCATCCTTGTTCAAGGAAAGGTTATGGTTACGGTGTTCTCACCAGCGTCTCTTCTCCCTCCTTCCTTCTCTTCCTCCTCTCTCTCCTCCTCCTCCAGGTGATCCTGTACTCGGGTGACCGGGCCTACGAGGACTACTACCCGGCCGTGAAGGGCCGCGCCCACTTCAACTCAGCCGACCCCAAGAATGGCGACGCCTCCATCAACCTGACGGGCCTCAAGTCGTCCGACACGGGCACCTACCAGTGCAAGGTGAAGAAGGCTCCGGGCATCCGCAGCCGCAAGATGCTGCTCACCGTCATGGGTGAGTGATCCCCTCCCCGCCCCGTGCCGCCACGCGCCTGCTCCAGACCCACAGCCCACAGTCGCTCCCCCAGCACTGCCTGGCTCTGACAGCGCTTCCTGTTTAGACGAGCCACAGGCTTCTGACACTTCGTTTTGACCCCCCAGGCCCCAGTTTATTTTTCTTGTACTCAGTAGAATTCTGACAACCCGTTTAACCCCATACATATATGACGCATACCTGATTTACTTGTTTGGGTCCCTGCAGCGTAAGATCCCAGGTGATTTGTCAGTGACCTAACCCAATAGAATGCCTACAGATGCGACAATTGCATCCAGGAAAGTAAAGACTCACTATATTTGTTACACTTCCTCAGAAGTGCGGCAGCAGCTAAAACGCAGCAGCTGAGAATTGGAACGAGAGCGTCCCCCCCATGAGCTACCCTGAGGAGGGGCCAGTCGAATATTTCAGATAGTACTTTTAACACGGGTTAAGATGGGCTTCAAATGGGACTTCAGGCTGACTTGCTCAAAGCTTTTATATAACTCAAGCCAGAATAGTGTGCGGAGTGTGTCGTCCCCCCTCCTAAACCATGACTCACCACCACCATGGAGCTAGGCAGTCTCTCAGGCTGTTATTGATCAGACACCTCACTGGGCTTATCTCCCGGTCACAGCCTCGCACCAAGGCTGCATCCGTCAGCTGAATCACACCCTCAAACAACTGCCCCACTGTCACAGTCCACAAAGAGTCCATCCACTTCCTGAAACCCGGTGTGTGTGTGGATAGGGAAAGCGCTTTGTGGTCAGACATCACGAGACGGCCCTCTGGGGCTTCTGGAGATAACGGCGCCCGATGGTTTCACCTCACATTCAAAACATATTGAATCAGCACACACAGCCCTGCGCTCCCTGTTCAGCACGGCATGTCTTCTTCATGAGCGATCAACATGCATTACAACGCCAAACTGCCCAGGCGGCTTCCCGCCAGACTGGTTTCTGCGTAAACACGCCGACGTCGACCACACACCTGACCTTAGTGCACCGCCAGGCCTCTCCGGCCTCTAAAGGCGAGGGAGATGAATGGCTTAGGTAATGTGTAATGATTAGCCGCACCAAGCTGATGGGCTGGAGGCTGACCAGAGAGAATGTCCCGACGTGACCGGCCTGACCAAACAGTGCAGGGGAGCGCTAGAGCAGGACCGGAGACATGGCCTAATGTCTGTCCACCCCCCCCAAGCTATTGACCCGGGGGCCAGAGCTCTCCTGGCTAGGGGAGGAGGAGGAGGGGGGGGGGATGGTGACAAGGAGAAAGGGGACAAGGGGAGACATGTCGCTTGCTCTGCATTTTTACCTCCAGGTCGATCTTGTCAGAGGGTAAAGACTCTCGAGCACATACGCATAGGAAGGACACGCTGGCGTGAGCTTGTCTATGCACCGGCAAGCTAACACACACATGCACACGCACACACACACACAGCACACACACACACAGCACACACACACACGTGCGCCGAGATGGACGGTGAAGGTAACCGAGGCTGAGAGCGCACCTGCAGCACACGGACGGGCAACGCCAGCGGCCCTCACGCCCAATCACTGTCCCTCACGCCCAATCACTGTCCCTCAGCAGCCAATCACCTTCACTCTTGGGGGGGCCTGACCTGATTTTACAACCAGTTGCCCCATTAGCATCAGACGTAGCCAATCACAGCCTCACAGCAGTCAGTCAGCGTGCTGTTCTCTTTATATCTCCCTCGATGTGGTCTACCACAGTGTATCACCCTCTCCCTATCTTCACCCCGGCACAGCCCGGCTCCCATAAATCTCTTATCTCCGCTCTTTTATATTCCAACACACAACCAATCACTCTCTCGCTGTCCTTATCCCTCTCTCTCTCTCTCTCTATCTCTCTCTCTCTCTCTCTCTCTCTCTCTCTCTCTCTCTCTCTCTCTCTCTCTCTCTCTCTCTCTCTCTCTCCGTCTTGTCTGGGCTCTTTCTCTCTCCAGGTGCCCTCTCCTTCATCTCTGACCTCATCCCTCTCCCGTATCACACAAATAAATCCACACGTGCAGCCGCTGCCTCTTGCTAATATGAAAAGCGTACATGTCACAGCTCTGATTTGAAGTGAACAGGGATTCCAAATGCCACCGCTGTTTGACATTCACGCAGCGAGCGAGTGTGTGGGTTCACCCTGGCGGAGATCCGATCTCAAGACAGAGCAGCCTTGGCCCCTGTCCTCGACTCCATCCGTCCATCAGCACTCCTTAAATTTCTCTCTCGCTCTCTCCCTCTCTCTCCCTCTCTCTCCCTCTCTCGCTCTCTCTCGCTCTCTCTCGCTCTCTCTCGCTCTCTCTCTCTCTCTCTTGCTCTCTCTTGCTCTCTCTTGCTCTCTCTTGCTCTCTCTCGTTCTCTCTCTCTCTCTCTGGTTCTCTCCATCCTGACCCCTGACCATCAGATGAGTGTGAGCGTTCCCCCAGGACCGGCCTGTCTGGTGTTAATCCACACGGTTCTGCCCGCTAAGCCCCTGGCCCACATCTGCCCCGCCCCCTGCCCTCTCTCTTCCCGACCCTGTTGTTATAGCAGCCATTAGCACATCATGATGTCAGCGCTGACACACACACCTACACACAGACACACACACAGCTTCATAAAGATGGATTCATCGAGCCACACTGGCCCGTACACCCCCTATCTCACCCCGTCCCGACCCCCCCGTCCACCCCTCCCCCAGCGCGCCCAGCAAGCCCGCCTGGCCTTCCACTGGATCCGGTCTGGTTTTAATTTGGAGCTTTGTTTGCTTTTGAATTCCTATCTCATCTCCTGCCAACAGACCAGGGAGTCTGTTTGCGTACGTTTCGGCTTTCGCTTGGAGGCCCGCATTCACCCTCCTCTCTGTGTGTGTGTGTGTGTGTGTGTGTGTGTGAGGAGACAGAGAGCATGCCCCCTACTTTCTGATCTTTATTATCTTGAGTGACAGCACCTGTAATGACAGCAGCTGTATCAATTACCCTGATTACACCTCTCATTATGCTGATGACTGCTGGCATGACGGGACACACAAACACACACCAACACCCTCCCACGCGCACACACACACACCAACACCCTCCCACTCGCACACACACACACCAACCTGCCCAGGGGAGGAAGGGAGAAAATCAGATATGGTTTATGTGGAGCTAATGTGTCCACCTGGGCACAAATGTCACATCTAATATACTTTCCCCCCCTTTTCCCTCCATCCCTCTCTCTCTCTTCCCTTCCCTTACTCCATCCCCCTCTCCAACCATCCGTCCTCCTGTCTCTCTCTCCTCCCTCCCTCTCTATCCCCCTCTCCCTCTCTATCCCTCCATCTCTTCCTCCTCTCCCTCTCTCTCTCCTCCCTCCACAGTGCGTCCGTCCAAGCCCAGATGCCATGCCGAGGGCCCCACAGAGGAGGGAAAGGACGTGGCCCTGAGGTGCACCTCCAGCGAGGGCACCAACCCCCTCCAGTACAAGTGGGAGAAGACCAGCGACACCAAGCTGCTACCCACCTCTGCAGTGCTGGGTAACGCACACACACAGTTACAAACACACATATATACATATATATGTATATATAAATACACATCAGACACCAGTACGGTGTAAATCCGTCCGTGTTTGAGAGGGTCGTGATCACGTTCTCTCCGCAGACCCGGTGGGCGGGACCATGAACGTGCGCAACGCGTCGGCCGGCTCGTCAGGAACCTACCGCTGCACGGTCCAGAACCGCGTGGGCATGGAGGAGTGCGTCATGCAGCTCAGCATCACGCCGCGTGAGTCCCCGCCCCCCCTCTCGCCTCCCCACCTATCAGATCCCTCCACACTGACGACGCCACCATGTCGCTGCCTCTCCATGGGGAAACAACAGGACTTCTGTCACTAGTACCTCTTGGTGCCTTACGCAAGCTCTGATTAGTTGTTAAGTGTTCTCTGTGGCTTTGGCCTGTCCAATCATGTCCAGCCAACACTTAGTGTGGATGGGTTAAGGGTCTAGTGAGTGGGTTTGGAATTGGGTCATTCAGGTATAGGGAATCAAGCTGTAGGGGTCGGTGAGCTGTCTAAATGAATGTTCTTTCTTGTTTTTCCCCCCTTGGCCTGCGTGCAGCCCCCAACACGGCAGGCATCATCGCCGGCGCCATCATCGCCGTGCTCCTGGCCCTCATCCTCCTCGCCATCATCCTCTTCTGCTGCTGCCGCGCTCGCAACCGCAAGAAGTACGAGAAGGAGATCTCCTACGAGATCAGGTAGGCCCCCTTCCTCCGCACCGTCGCACGACACCTCTCCCCGGAGACGCCACCAGACCACAGTGAGGGGCCCAGACTAGGACCCAGACTAGGACCCAGACTAGGGACCATACTAGGACCCAGACTAGGGACCATACTAGGGACCATACTAGGGACTAGGACCCAGACTAGGGCGGGGCCGTTCGACGTGCTTGAAATCGCAATCTCCGAACATACCTCTATGCCAGTGGTTCTCAAACCGGTCCTCAGGGACCACCTGTCCTGCATGTTTTAGATGTTTCACTGCTCCAACACACCTGATTCAAATGAATGGTCGCTAACAGGCTTCTACAGACCTAGATAACGACCCTTTCATTTGAATCACTGCTCTATGCGATCTAATTTCTAAAATGACGATTCGGACACATTTTCATTAGGGACGGCAGCTGCATCAAAACGAGTGTTCCTACTTTCTCTTTCAACCAATGACAGCGCGGCGTCACACCGTGTGATGCAGAGCGTTAGCTCATATCATCCCAGGCAGAGACAGCGGTGAATAGAGAGACAATATGAATCCAGTAGGAGGCCCCGCTGGCCATGGTGAAGTCTGAGTTCGAATCTAACCAACCCTACTGTGCCTGTACTCAGCTGGTTCCATTGAATGGGATATGTAAGCTGGCTATTGAAATGCAGGTGTGTACGTGTCACAGTGACCAAACGCTGGCCTGTGGCCTCAGTTATGCGCACACACACACACACACACACACACACACACACACACACACACACACACACACACACACACACACACACACACACACACACACACACCCCGACAGGCCAGGAAAATGGTTGTGGCTCCATCAGCAGTTTCCCTTTCCCTGCCCTCTCTTCCTCAAATAAACGGCTGTGGTCGTCAGTTTGGGAGCTTTGTTTGGTCTGTGGATCCTCTGTCTGCCCCTCCACACACACACACACACACACACACACACACACACACACACACAGTGTGGTCAGGGGATCCGGCCAGGCAGTGCTGGGCCCGCTGGCCCCTGGGCCTGCAGCTCTGGCCTGGGCACTGTGTCTGTCTGACAACACAACAGAACTCTGCTCAGAGCCAGACAGAAGGGGGGATTAGCCCAGTGAGCATGGGGCCCTGGCCCTGTCACACACACACACACACATACTATACATACTGGAGATACACACACACACACACACACACACACCACTATACATACTGGAGATACACACACGCACACACACATCCACTCAGACACACACAGTATGCATACTGGAGATACACACACACACACACACTATATATATACTGGAGATACACTCACACACACACACACACACACACATTCACTCAGACACACACTATCAACACTATACGTACTGTAGATACACACACACACATTCACTTTGACACACACTATCAACAGTATATACTATAGATATACACACACACTAGACACCAAGTACACACACCAAACACATTCACTCACTATACACACAAAGTATACATGTACACTCACAGACACACACACACTCTACATAGACACCCACTGCACACACAGACGATGTATATGTACACACACGCTGCAGGCCCCCCCAGGCTCAGTTTGATTGAGCTCTTTAATGGATTATGGCTGCTTATTAGTTGGTAATGTGGAGGCTCTGGGTGTGAAGGCTCGCTAGTTGCTTAGTTACCTCTGCAGGGAATTCAGAGTGGCTGACCGGGGCTGACTGCTGTGGCCAGGAGCTGTCTCTCTGCGTCCGCCTGTCTGTCCGTCTCTGCCTTTCCCCTGTCTGCCTCCATCTCTCTCTCTCTGTCGCTTCTCTCTCTCTCTCTTCCTTACTCTGACTCATACCCCCCTTGCACGCCCCCCCTCCCCCCGCCGTCTCCCTCTCTCTGGTCGTACACCAGGCCCCAAGTGAGTGTGGAAGTGAGTGGAGAATCTTGTCTGCTGTCTTTAACACGGCACCCTTCTCTTTCTCCGTACCCCCCATCCACCGCTCTCTCTCCATCCATCTCCACCCCCCTCCCCCCCCACCAGAGAGGACGTGCCGCCCCCTAAGAGCCGCGTGTCGACGGCCCGCAGCTTCACCAGCGTGGGCAGCCAG
This sequence comes from Mallotus villosus, assembly GCA_903064625.1. Taxonomy (NCBI): domain Eukaryota; kingdom Metazoa; phylum Chordata; class Actinopteri; order Osmeriformes; family Salangidae; genus Mallotus; species Mallotus villosus. The sequence continues at coordinate 18,239 of CAEFZP010004571.1, read as the reverse complement.
CGCTCCTCCCTGGGCTCCATGTCTCCCTCCAACCTGCACGAGTACGCCATCAAGCCCCAGTACGACAAGATCCCCTCCACCGAGGATTACGACCGCCCGCCCAGCCGCGCCCCGCTGCCCCCGCCCGTCGCCGCCAAGATGGCGGGGCCCAACCTCAGCCGCATGGGCGCCATCCCCGTCATGATCCCCGCCCAGAACAGGGACGGCTCCATCGTCTAGGAGGCCCCGCCCCCCCCCCAACACCCCGCTCCCCCCCCCAGGCGAGGGAGGGGACGGGCGTGGCGGGACGAGAGCCGGTGGAGACGGAAGGGTGGTGGAGAGCTGGTTCGACCGGATTAACCACTTCCTGTGTGGAGGTGTGGGCGTGGTACAGAAAGAAGAGACGGGGGTGCTGTAAATCGGCTCCCTCGGAGAAGATGAACTGTATTTACTGAAGATGCAAAACCAACACACACGCTTTTATGAATTTCAAACTTCCGTAACTTCTAGGGTGGATGTACAGTTGAATGGTCAAGTGTACAGGTTCTATTGTACATACTGTAGCTGAATGCATGATGTTTCCTGTTTCCAAGTCTAGCTGGCCCTGTCCATAGAGATGTGTTTAGAGAAAACACACCCCTGATTGGCTGATGAGGGTGCAGTGTTACTCATACTGTTTATGGGCGTGAGAGATCTGTAAAACATGACTCTCTCTCTCGCTGAATGAATTGTCCTCGCTTTAATCTGTTTTTAAACTATTATCCATTTACTACATTTTTTTAACATTTTTAATTCTTGGTTGCTATCATACCTAATTTTTTTAAAGAACATATAGATATATAATAAAGTGGATCGTGAATTTGAGTTGTTTCAGTAGAATTAGAGGCTGGCTGGGATTGTCCAAGAATCACACAAGTTTCTACTAACAGAAAACATTCCCTCTTCTTGAAGTTGAAGAATCTGAGCGATGGTCAAATGTATCAGTCCTGGGAGGAATGAGGTCAACTGACCGTTACAGCGTTTGGAACGTCCAGCTCGCTGGGGCAGGACGCGAGCGGGGGAGGAGTGCTGGGGGGGAGGGGTGTTGATGCCAACACATTGTGTGATTGGTGAATGATTGTGTCTTTGCCCGTCTTGCACAACAACAGAAAGAACCCCTCCCGCTGGAGTTCTTAGAAGCGTCAGAGAGTTTCAGAGAACAGTGGAGGACCAGAGGTCACCGAGCAATCTCATCTGATTGTGTTTGACTGGCACCGGACACCCCCCTGATCCTGCTGACCCCTCCCAGCAGGTCCTCCCCTCCCCACAGTCCCCCCGGCACCCCTCCCCCCACAGTCCCGCTCCCCCACAGTCCCCCCCAGCCCAGCCCAGCTGCTCATGAAGCCCTGCTGGAGCTGCAGCCACCACAGGACTCTGCTTCATCATCTTTGGTATTTAGAACGGGAGCCCAAAGGTCCCCCTCATTTGTCATGGTCCTAGTCCTAAGTGGGATCTATTTGTAACTGCACACCTGCTATTCCCTATCTTCATTAACCTGTCCTCTCCCCTCACGATGGTTCATATGAAGTTATTAGTGGTCCCTGAGTGGGGAAGTTTTAAATGAAGGATTTCTCGCTGCACTCTGGGTGGAGGAGGTGAAGCGGGGTGGGATGCAGGCGTGGAGGAAGCGGGGTGGGATGCAGGCATGAGATGGGCCGTGGGGTTTAGGCTGCTCCTACAGTCCAGCACCCTGCCAGTCCAGGGGGCTCACTGTCCGTGTTCTGACCCTCAGTCATGAGGCTGCTCCATCCCGTCTCTCTCACTGCCCCCCCCCCACATCCCCCCTCCTCCTCTCTGGGCTTCTCCACACCCCCCATAGCTGTGACTGACAGCTGTGTCTCTACAATTGACATATACTATTGTTGTGCCTTGGCCCTATTGACTTCACACCCGGCTGCCACAGGCTCTGTGTGTGTGTGTGTGTGCGCGCATGTTAGTGGAGCTAGGCTACATATCGCAGGTCCCAGTGGTCATTCAAAGTCTGTGTTCTGTGGACCCAGAGCCCCGGTCAGCATATGCAGAATCTGCTGCTGCAGACCGGCGAGCCCTGTCCCACTACTGCGACCACGGCGCTGGAGGAGGTTAGCTCCCACACCTGAAGCTTGCCTCCTTGATAGATGGAAACAGAACCACATGTTTTAGCACTGTGTACGTCATCATTTTTCATGCATTTCTTTATTTTATTTTTCAAACATGAATTCATACATTAGATTTTCTTCCTTTTTGTTTTTTTGTGTCGTTTATTTTTTACACACATTATTCATTTTCTGTTTTGAATGAAACCTTTTTGTTTGTGGTTACTTGTAAATATCCTGTGAAAGTATCTCGTACTGTATCTCTAGAACTAATCCAAACCCAGTGTAACGCGCTGGTGTTTGTGGTATGATGCTCTGCAGTGCTGTGATTGGCTATGCTCTATCTAAACCCCAGAGAGCTCTTATCAGTAAGAATGACTGGGCACCGCTGACACACACACACACACACCACACACACACACCACACACACACACACACACACAACACACACCACACGTGTGACTAGAATGTAATGTAGTGCAGGTGTGTGGTCTGAGGGGGGGTGGCGTGAGAGCGTCCTAGCGTCAGGTGGTGGCAGGTGTAGAAGCGTCCGAGCCTGTTCCAGGTGGTGGCAGGTGTAATGTCACACCTCGGACACATCCTGCTGGTCTCTGGGAGGAGGGGACGGGAAACCTAGCACCTCCTCTAGCCCTGAGGTGTCAAATCTGTCCGCTTCACCGGCAAGTTGTCTCTGTGTGTGTGTGTGCCGCTGCTTGTTTGTCTGTGTGCGAGTATATCTGTGTGCGAGCGAGAGTGTGTGTGTGTGCTTTCTTGCGTGTGTGTGTTCTGTCTGGATGGGCCCCTGTAGTATTTTAGTAGACTTAGACCTTCAACTGCTGACAAGCTGTAAAGAGCCATTGGCTAGTTAGACAAACTGTACAGTCCCCTCACACACTAAATACTAATACTTATGATATTAACGGTAGCTTTGAAGACAAATGTACTAATATTGTATGAAACCGGGGATTGGCGCATTGCGTGGAATCCATTTTAGGTGTACCTTTTTCTTTTTGTGCGTGTATTTTTTTGTGCTGTATTTTTCCATAATAAAAGTCTGTAAAATGAAAAGAAACGCTTCGTTGTTTCCTTTTTCCGTAGCAGCAGCTGTTGACTGGAGCCTAAATCAAAGTAATTTCTTCACTCTGCAACTCTCGTCCTCCAGGGAGCCGGTCTCACGCAGCCTTCCAATGTGATTAATTCTAATCAGGCAGTGATTTTCACCCCTAGCACCAGGTGAGGTGACTTTCCAACCACCTAATGACTGTAATTAATCAATGAAGCCGCGAGGCTCCATCACAAGCAGCCAGCTCCTCGGTTCTGCGAAGAGAACCGGAGAGAACGCGTCCAGGTTTACGTCCCAGCACGGCGTTTAGAACCTTCCGGCACTTGAGCCCCTGAGTGAGAGCGTGCGCGTGCGAGCCTCATTGTTATTCCCGGGCCTATAGAGCTCACCCTGGTGCTTTGTCACCCCGCTGCGAAGCAAAGGGGACGAGTCAACATTTGCTGAGCTTTTTTCAATTACAGGCAATTTCCTCTGCCGGTTAATGTGGTTTGTAATTAACTGCATCGAGAGTCACAGCTAATCAACATTTGTTTCTAAATTAGCTCTCCTAAATAGCCGCTTGTCGGAGCTGAATACGGAGGAATGTAAGGTTAATGGCTCTGAAGCCTATCATCCCTGTAGGCGTCTGTAGCCTTGTCTTAACGGGTCAAAGCCGAACTCACTATGACATCCTTGTTTTCTGTCCTTTTTCCTTTCACGATCTTGAGTTACGGGTGAATTCTATGGCTGATCATTTGCCAATAGAGCTGTTGTGACGGGTGTAGTTGACGGGTGGCCGATAAAATACTTGGAGCACTTAGCGGGCAGAATGAGGCTGACAAGCCCAGCTATAATGAGATGCCTGTAATGGATAGAGCCTGGATGTATTGATCTGTGGTCAGTCAAAGTCACTGATGGCTTCGATAGCTCCCTAATCACATGGAGTTCTACTCTGGGTTGGTTGGTTTAGCTGGGCTGGCCATGCTTTCCCCGCACACTCACGGCCCAGATGAATGTTCATGCTAATGTAATGGTCTCCTTTTACGACTGTGTATTCAAAACACACATTAAAAGGATATTAGCGCTGTCTGGCTATGACATATATGGATTAGATTTAAGGGCTGTGTGCCATTCAACTGTCATTGAATTAGAGTACCGTGCATTATATATCTCCTCTTGTTTCCCGGGCCCAATCTCCATTTGTGACACGTTTAGCCTCTCGTCCCGGCTTGGAGAGAGGGAGGACGAGAGACTGCCGTTTTGTTAAGCACCTGGGGATTTGCGTCTCCTCTTCCTACCTCTCCGCTCCATCCCATTTGACTGCAAGGTATTAATTGTTTGCACAGATCGAGTGGGGGGGGGGATGGGGGTTGGGGGGGGATAGGGGGAGAGTTCTCATTGGTTCTCCAGGCGGGTTTCCTTGGCAACCTTATCTGGTTGTACACAGTCTAAGCTGGCTGCGCCGTCGGATGATTTATCTTGTAAGCGTGATTCTCCCCCTGCGCACAAAAGCACCCCTCTAAAACGCACTGGTCTCATCGCAAAGACCCCCTTCCTCCGTATTTCCTACCGCCACAGAAAAGTCTGTCTGTGTTTAGAAACCTCCGCAAGAACCTCCTCCAGGAGGTCTCAGTCTTGAGAGTCAAGCCAACCGTCTCGTGTAGGCAAGACTCACTCACCAGGCGCGAGCAATGAGCACTCGAATAAGATTCTCCTGACGCCCGCAACACTCGTTCGGCCGCGGCCGACGTGACGGACGAGCTATCTGGGATGAGTCCTCCAGCTGTTCCTCTCGCGTTTGTCCTCTCCTCTGCTAGGGAGGGAGGGGGTGAATAACACCCCGGTGCCCTTTGCCTGCAACCTCTTACCAGCGGTCCACATGCACAGGATGAGACATGTCGTACGCTGGACAGTCAGTACAGAGTCTGGATTCTCTTCTCATGGCGTGACCGTCACATAGCCCAGGCCGAGGTCACCTCTGGCGTCACCGCAACACCTCTCTTGGTGGGTGACTAACGTGAATGCCAGCTCGCCCTTTTCCCCGAGCGTAGACCCAGTGCCGTAGGGGTCCGCGAGACCCAACACACGACACATTTCACTCACCCATGAAGCACGCCAGTGAGCCAGGCCCACCCTCACAGGAGGAAAATCCGTCTGAATGTCACACGGCCTCCTTGTAGGTAACGGTGACATTTTCATCACTCCCTTCAGTCAACCAGACTAACGGCGCCATGCGACGCTCCCCATGTGGTGAATTAACTTCATCAGAGACGCGCCGCCTCCGTGTTCCATATGGCGAGGAAGGGGGGGAAAAAAGCGCCCAGGAGTGCGATGGAGAGGTTGAGGGCAGGCAGGCAGACGTGCGTAGGAGGGGGGTATGCTGGTTTAATATCCTCCTATCTGTCGTCTAGTCTCACAGCATGGGCCACCACATCCCCACCTCTCGCTCTGCTGGCTGGCTTGACAGGCTGCTCCGTTATGGGCCGTGCCCCACCTCAGAGAAGGGGGCAGGGGGACTCGGATGAGCTTAGCGGTCGGGGAGGCTGGAAGTCAGACCGGGGCTCGGCCCCCGGAGAGCCCTGGCCGAGGAACTGCAGTCGTTCACACGGTGATTTGTGCCGTTAATCTGCACCTCCGCTGGACTCCATTACAGGTGATCAACCTCCACTGCCAGGTAATCAGGAGGGCACAATGGAAACGGCAGTGAAACGCAGCCTTGGCCCCCCGGCAACGGAATGCGTTTCTTTTTTCCCCTTCCCTTGTGATTGGGGTCATCTCTGTTATTACCATGGTGATGTCGGCGATAAATCGTGGGCGCGCGCGCGTGTATATGCGCCGCGAGACTGCGTGTGCGTGTGTGCTTGGTGAGATTGCGTGTGTCTGTGTGTGTGTGGTGTGAGAGAGAGAGAGTTTGTGTCTGTGTGCGCACATTTGTAAACTGTGCAGCAACATCAGGCAGAGTGGGCTCCAGTGAGGCCACAGGTCAGGGTGGTGATTTAGTGGTGAGAAGCCATCCCTCTCCCACCCCAGCCCCTTGGACATGACAGCAGCCCACCCCAGGCTATTTCCAGCCAGGCAATTAGAGTGTCCTTCCCCCTCTCAGTGCTGCACACGGACCCCACAGTGGCCCTGTCCATCCGCGTACACAGATTGAGACCTCCCTCCCTCTGCAGACTCACCCATCACATCTGCTGGAAGTGGGGCTTTGCCTCCGAGGGCTGTGGTGGGTGAAGGGGGTGATCTGGAGAACTGGGGCTGATTCAGCTGCCTTCAGGAGAGAGATTGGCTAAATTGTTTTTCTGGTTGTAGCAGCAGCCCCGAGGGACGTGGCGGGGTCAGGGATCAGACGTGATCAGGAGGAGGAGGAGGAGGTGGAGATGGCATGGGTCAGCCCATCTGACGGGGCAGACGTGATCAGGAGGAGGAGGTGGAGATGGCATGGGTCAGCCCATCTGACGGGGCAGACGTGATCAGGAGGAGGAGGTGAGGAGAAGGCATGGGTCAGCCCATCTGATGGGGCAGACATGATCAGGAGGAGGAGGAGGTGGAGAAGGCATGGGTCAGCCCATCTGATGGGGCAGAGGATCCAATGGCCTCACAGGGTCAGTGAAAGAATAGATTCGTTTGTGAGAAATGTCAGGTTCAAGGAGCCCAGGGGGGACATAAGATTGCACCAGTTAGTTATCGGCTTTTCTATTGTGGCGTGAACGGGGTTGGAGTGCAGATTTCTGACGTGGTTGTTGAAAATCCATCTTCAATCACTAATAGAAGCAGGTTCTTAAAACCTGCAGGCAGGTAAAATGTGTTTTTTTAATAAGGTCCAAGAAGATTGTCAGACAAGGGGCACAGTCAGTCACTAATTCGAGGGAATTCATTAGGCTACAGATACTGGATGACAAAAAAAACAGCTTCCTTATTTCTATTCCATTGTCTTGCTGAGAGGCACAATGTGACAGCTTCACCCAATTACATTAATGATGCTCTCCCGCCCCAGATTCTGTGAAAAGGTTACTTTGGATTCTTTGCAAAAGGAATATTGTTCTCAGGACTGCGAAATACTGATATGTAAATTCCTGGTTCGTCGGAATTACAATCTCAGATATTACAAAAGGATGTGGGCTGTCACAGCAAGAGCTAGTTAAGCACCCCTTACACCTGTCTACGTGGTAATTCAGGGAGATAAAAATGGGGAAAGTAGACAAAGAACATGTTCCTCCGCTGTTGTAATAGCTAGCTGGTTGTTAAGACATTCGTAATGAGGTGAAATGAGGAGATATGTTGTAATGAGCAAAGTGTAGAAGAATGTTGCCTCATCAAAACTGAACTATTCTCCTACTTTTTGAATGCTGAACAAATATTAATAGAAAATGTACCCACGGATTTCATTTCAAGACCTAACATGTAGGTTGTGCATTGCCCTAGAAAAAAAATTAACCGAATTCAGGTTGTTAAACTTCTTTAGCTAAGCACTTGATGGTCTTTGTATTCAAAAATAATAATATTTTGAGGCCAAATGATTTATTGTAGACTAGTATAAAGTGGTTGTTCATTGACCTTGTGGGATTTTAGTGCCAGGCATGTTCTTGCTCAGAGCAAGGCTGCACGAAAACTCACTAAAGGAAACATGTAGCTAAAGGAAACTAATCTAATAGAAAACCAATGAAACACATGCCTGAAACATTCCTCATTTGAGAACGCTGGAAATTAGTTCTACAATAAATAGCCTTATTGGACCGTTGAGGTCATAAAATAGTGGTTTATTCCACTGAGTTGTGGGTAATGTAATACAGGCTTTTTAATCTGTTCTTTCAGAATTCTTAGAAAACGGTAAAGATTCAGTACAGATTGAAAAAGGGTGTCACGTTCTCGTCGTCCTCTGCATCCTTCACAGCTGTGTAAAAGGAGAGACTTCTGGGAGAACAACCGTTCCAAACACCTCCTCCATTAGCTGAAGGCGTAGCAGTAATGGTGTTCAGATGAATACCAGTTGTGTGTTTATAGTCCATTTCTGAGAGGAGTCGGCAATCCACCGGGGGAACATTACCACGGGGAGCGGAGATCTTTTCCCATTTATGAGAAGAAAAGGTATTTTTAGGAGAGCTGGAGAGTGTTTGTTTGGATGTGATTAGGATTGTTGTCAGGGAGAAGCTCTTTTGCGTTCCCACCTAATCGCCTTCTCTGTAGACTCCCTCTGTTCTGCAGTGGGCTGGGAGGGTTCTCTGTAACACCGTGTTGGCTGGGTAGGCCGTGTAAGACTAAGAAGGGGACAGGAGTAATCTGTTGTCTGTGTTCACTAATGTCTGTGTTTGTGTGCAGGATTGACAAGCTAACCCCCTGAAGAGAATGTTGTGTCTCCACAGTACCTGTGAGGATTCTCCCTGGGGTACAGTATGCTGGGAAAAATTGATTTCGAATCTCTTTTGTTGTCGAAATAATCATGTTCCAATGGCGGTGTGAACACAATGACATGGCCCAGACACAATCACACGGCTCTCTGTCGGTGCTCACTGCCTGGAAATCTTTACCAACCGGGTTTGATTCCCATGGACGTCAGATGTCATCCAACCACCACTTCTCTCTATCTCTGTCACGCAGCTCTTCCAGTCAGACAGCAGTCTTGGCGTTTAGTTCCACAAAAACAAATACCAGGGAAGTACCAAAAGAGAAAACACCTTTTGTTTAACCTGCAGGACTGGTTCTGCCTCGTCGAGAGGCAACACGAGAAGCGCTGGCTTCTGTTTACAGGATGCAACGCACGGTATGACTTGACAGGCGTTATTTGGAGACTGGTTGGGCTTTTTCCATCCTTCACGTTATGTTTTGTCGCCCTCTAGTGTTGAAGAAGCAAAGTACAACCGGGAAAGGTAACGTATAACGCCACATGCCGTTGTTTTGAAACCTAAGCACTAGCTTTGTGTTCCATGTATTTCTGTTGGGGATCTCTGTTTTATGTATATTGAGAGGGTACAATCCTGGGGAAATGAATGTGAAGTGTGCTTGCAGCCGGGATAATTTATTTAACTACTAAAATACATATGTAAACTTTTTTGTTGTTGTTGAAAAGATACATTTGAATGTGGCAGATCATTTCTGCTTTATTTGGGACAGACTAGTGATGCTAGACAAGGGATGTGAGGGGAGGACATGCAGGTGAAGGGCTCAGGTGGGATTCAGAGCCCTGCAGTGAGGCCTCAGCTCACACAGAGCCACTAGGGCCCCACTCCAGGTGTCCCTCTACAATGTCTCCCGGGAGACACAAGAATGTTGGTCCCTAGACCTGATAAAAAGTGAACATGTTGAAAACATATATTTTATACATTTTTAAAGATTCCAGATTTGTGATTCTAAATAAAGAGGGACGGTGGCCCACTGGATAAGGTAAGAGCAAGCACACTACTTAAAAACAAACAATGTTTAAGTACAGTAGACCAATATAGCTACAGTGCTGTAACCAGTGTGTACTGGCATAGTAAGAATGAGGGTTATGCTGGCGGTTCGAAATGTAACAACTGTCTGGATCTTTTTCAGGGGCGATTTTGAATGACGCAGTGCCGACCAAACCATACCTACAGACCCGTCGGTACAGCCAGGGGTAAGTCTGTTCATATATAAAGCTTCTTGCAGTTGTACAATGGTGTTTCCCCTTGTGGTTTGAAAGACAATTAGAATAATGTGTAGAGTCCTGCAGCTCATTTGACCAGAGTGAGGGACTGTGCCCTTGTGTGACAATATCTCAGTAGTGACTCATGTCCCGGGTGTAGCTGTCATCAGATGGACATCGCTCTCTTTCAGAATAGGTGTGCAAGGTGACAGAAACTCTTGATCAATTTCAGTTTCGCTCCCGTCCTCCACTGGACACATAGAGCTAATATACTACACATGTGATAGATAGAGCTAGTATACTACACATGTGATAGATAGAGCTAGTATACTACCCATCTGATAGATAGAGCTAGTATACTACCCATCTGATAGATAGAGCTAGTATACTACACATGTGATAGATAGAGCTAGTATACTACCCATCTGATAGATAGAGCTAGTATACTACACATGTGATAGATAGAGCTAGTATACTACACATGTGATAGATAGAGCTAGTATACTACACATCTGATAGATAGAGCTAGTATACTACACATGTGATAGATAGAGCTAGTATACTACACATCTGATAGATAGAGCTAGTATACTACACATGTGATAGATAGAGCTAGTATACTACACATGTGATAGATAGAGCTAGTATACTACACATGTGATAGATAGAGCTAGTATACTACACATGTGATAGATAGAGCTAGTATACTACACATGTGATAGATAGAGCTAGTATACTACCCATCTGATAGATAGAGCTAGTATACTACACATGTGATAGATAGAGCTAGTATACTACCCATCTGATAGATACAGTCGTATGCAAAAGTTTGGGCACCCCTGATAATCTCCATTACTTTCATCTATAAAATGTTGGGCGTTTGGATGAGGAACGTCTTTGTCATATATATACACATACGTCATGGACAGTGATATTTTAGCCGTGAAATAAGGTTTATTTGATAAACAGAAAATATGCCATACGCATCATAAGAGAATTAGACACTTGCATAAATTTGGGCACCCCAACAGAAAAATCACATTCATATTTAGTAGAGCCTCCTTTTGCAAAAATAACAGCTTCTAGACGCTTTTTATATCCTCTGATGAGTGTCTGGATTCTGGATTGAGGTAATTTGGACCATTCTTCCTTACAATACATCTCCAGTTCAGTAAGGTTTGATGGGTGCCTAGCGTGGACAGCCCGCTTCAAGTCACCCCATAGATTTTCAATTATATTCAAGTCTGGGGACTGGGATGGCCATTCCAAAACATTGTAGTTGTTCCTCTGCATAAATGCCTTAGTGGATTTGGAGCAATGTTTCGGGTCGTTGTCCTGCTGGAACACCCAACTGCGCCGTAACTTCAGCTTTGTTACAGATTCTTGAACATTATTGTCCAGAATTTGCTGGTACTGAGTTGAATCCATACGACCTTCAACTTTAACTAGATTCCCAGTTCCTGCACTAGCCACACAGCCCCACAGCATGACGGACCCCCCACCAAATTTTACTGTGGGCAGCAAGTGTTTTTCTAGGAATGCTGTGTTCTTTTGCCTCCATGCGTAACGCCTCTTGTTGTGACCGAATAACTCCATCTTTGTCTCATCAGTCCACAGCACTTTGTTCCAAAATGAGCCTGGCTTGTTCAAATGTAGTTTGGCAAACCTCAAGCAAGCCTTTTTGTGGCGCGTGTGCAGAAAAGGCTTCTTCCGCATCACTCTCCCATACAGCTGTTCTCTGTGCAATGTGCGCTGAATGGTCGAGCAATGCACAGTGACACCATCTGCAGCATGATGACCTTGCAGCTCTTTGGAGGTGGTCTGAGGGTTGTCCTTGACCATTCTGACCATTCTTCGCCTTTGCCTCTTTGTTATTTTTCCTGGCCTGCCACTTCTGGCCTTAACAAGAACTGTGCCTGTTGCCTTCCATTTCCTAATGACATTCCTCACAGTGGAAACTGATAGCTGAAACCTCCGGGATAACTTTTTGTAGCCTTCCCCTAAACCATACTGCTGAACAATCTTTGTTTTTAGATCATTTGATAGCTGTTTTGATGCCCCCATTTTGCCACTGTTCAGAGGAGAATCAAAGAGAAGCAAAACTTGCAATTGGCTAACTTAAATACCCTTTCTAATGATTGAATGCACCTTTTTATGTAATTGAAGGCTTAACGAGTTAATCAGACTAATTCTGTGTTGCAGTTAATCAGCATTTAGTAGGCAGAGGTATTCAAATCAAATAAATGATAAGGGTGCCCAAACTTTTGCACAGCCTTTTTTTCACATTTGATTTAATTTCACACAACTAAATACTGCTACACCAAATATCTTTGTCTGGAAAACACCCCAGCACTCAGTGTTAACTAGAAAAGTAATATTACAATATTATATTGATCTTTTTTGGTGAAGACAGGAAATTATCATGCAGCCTCAGAGGGGTGCCTAAACTTTTGCATACGACTGTAGAGCTAGTATACTACACATGTGATAGATAGAGCTAGTATACTACACATGTGATAGATAGAGCTAGTATACTACACATGTGATAGATAGAGCTAGTATACTACACATCTGATAGATAGAGCTAGTATACTACACATGTGATAGATAGAGCTAGTATACTACACATCTGATAGATAGAGCTAGTATACTACACGTGTGATAGATAGAGCTAGTATACTACACATCTGATAGATAGAGCTAGTATACTACACATGTGATAGATAGAGCTAGTATACTACACATCTGATAGATAGAGCTAGTATACTACACATGTGATAGATAGAGCTAGTATACTACACATGTGATAGATAGAGCTAGTATACTACACATGTGATAAATAGAGCTAGTATACTACACATGTGATAAATAGAGCTAGTATACTACACATGTGATAGATAGAGCTAGTATACTACACATCTGATAGATAGAGCTAGTATACTACACATGTGATAGATAGAGCTAGTATACTACACATGTGATAGATAGAGCTAGTATACTACACATGTGATAGAGCTAGTATACTACACATGTGATAGATAGAGCTAGTATACTACCCATCTGATAGATAGAGCTAGTATACTACACATGTGATAGATAGAGCTAGTATACAACACGTGTGATAGATAGAGCTAGTATACTACACATGTGATAGATAGAGCTAGTATACTACACATCTGATAGATAGAGCTAGTATACTACACATGTGATAGATAGAGCTAGTATACTACACATCTGATAGATAGCCACGCTTTGCATAACCTGATCATGTTATTGGTTCTGCACCCAGGGGCGATCAGTGATTCCAAATGCCAGACCGTCCTACTGGCCTGTTGTACCGTGTGTACATCCCTGACTGATGTTCCTCTGACCCCTGCACATCCCCTACACATCTACCTGGTATGTGTCTGTGAAGTACTACATCCTCAGACTGTATATTCCATCTGTTCTAGCTCTACCTATAGAGTGTAGCACAGCCCACACCGTCAGTGCGAGTCATAAACAGCACATGGACAACGTTAGTTCACATTTTTTAATAACATGGCACAATTTACATAACACAAGTTTAAATGAGGATCATGCTGAAGATTCAGTCGCTTTTGTTTTTTTTTCTTCTCATTTTTGTACATGATCTAGAAAGACTTCATTTTTTTACGTACATGATAAACAGCAAAAAAGTTCTTGTTAACAATCTCTTTGCAATACGCATTGACTAACCACTACGGCTCCAGTGGACATTTTTAATGTTGGATTTAAAAATAAAAAAAACACTGCACAACATGATCTCACAGAGTTTTGAAGCGCACAACTAACCCTTCAGTGGACTACTAAAATAGATCTCTGCTCGTTAGAAACAAACCGTCCATAGTTCAGACTTGCTTTTTTGTCTTTTTGTTTTGTAGATACAACAACTTAGGATAGCACTTTTAATACACTGTTTGACCAACAGAACGTTTTATCCAAACACGTACTTTACACTCCTTCAGAGGGGGAATCGTGGTGTCCTGTTGTTAGTGTGCTGTGGTGTGTTCTCTCCATAACCAGGAAGTAGACAGAAGGGGGGGAAACACACAGTTCTCTCACCCTTCAAACTACATTTGCAACGGTGACTCGGCTGTTCCCCCCCAAAATATATAATACCTCTATTACAAGAACTTCAAGGATTGTCACCACGAAAATCTCATATATAAGACTTACATTAGCACAGATTGTAGCTGGCTTTCCCAGACTCGTTGTCATGGAGTTCAGGGATGTGAACTGAAAGACGAGCTGGGTTGTGGAGAGAACACAGCGTTGTCAGGTAGGGGAGGCAGCCTCTGAGTCGGCCTCTGAGTCGGCCTCTGAGTCGGCCTCTGAGTCGGCCTCTGAGTCGGCCTCTGAGTCGGCTTCTGAGACGGCCTCTGAGACGGCCTCTGAGACTGCCTCTGAGACGGCCTCTGAGACGGCCTCTGAGTCGGGCTCTGAGTCGGCCTCTGAGTCGGCCTCTGAGACGGCCTCTGAGACGGGCTCTGAGACGGCCTCTGAGTCGGCCTCTGAGACGGCCTCTGAGACGGGCCCAGACTGTTGTTGCATAGTTGAATGGGGGAGGTGGTCTCTCTGGTACAACGTTCATCTTGTTCTGCTGCAGCAAGCGAAAACTGATCTGCCAGAAGCACATTCTGCACCTGTTCCTCAACAGTCCTCTATTTACATTTGTTCAAAGTAAAGCTTTCAAAAACACCCTTTTGCATATTTGTACCATGATTTTTTTTTATTTTTCTTCCCCCGTAAAGGAGTGAGCAATTTCGACTGTACACATATCTACACGCTTCCCCTCTCTCATTGAAGTACCTGTACATTCCAATATCGTCTCTGTGGGGGCTTTCATCTCATTTCTACTTGTCTACAGACCTTCAGCCTACTCCAGACCACTTCACCCAACAAGAGAAAGAATACACACAAAAGCAGGAGCCAACTGGAAAAAGGTGTGTAAAATCTCATTTTTTTGTCCCCATCCTTTTGTACAAAAAACAACTCATGGTTTGTGTGTGTGTGTATGTGTGTGCGTCCATATCTGTTATTCACAGCTATGTTGGAGTCTGGTTCGCCCAAGGGTAAGTGCTTGGTGTGAGTTCAGTATGAGTTGAGGCACAGGGCTGCTGGGTGGGGGGGGCTGGGGGGGCAGGGGGGGCAGGGGGCAGTCTAGTCCGGAGTGACAGCCCAAGCTCTCCTCACCGTGCCTCAATGTCCTTGTGGTTGTGTGAGTTGGGCCTGTCCCTGATGTCTGTGCCCAGGGGCGTAGTCCGTCTGGGCGAGCCCGGCCTGCCGCCGTGAGTGGGGATCAGAGGGGGCGGGGCGCTCAGGGAGGCCGTGGGCGGGGTCTTGTTGAGGATGCTGTGCTGGTGGGCGGCGGCGGCGGCGGCGGCAGCTGCCATACCGGCAGCAGCCGAGGGGCTGACCCGGGGGTAGTGCATGCTGGGTAGTCCGGGGGCCATGAGGGCGTGGTGGGGGTGATGGGCCAGGTGGCCGTCCAGGGCGTGGTGGTGCATGGGGTGGAGGCGGCCGTGCTCGTAGTCCTCCCTGAGCATCTGCAGCCGCTCCCTCTCCTCCATGTGGGCGCGCTCGTGCTCCCGCCTCTGCTCCAGCACCAGGGGGTGCGGGTGGTCGCGGTTAAAGTCATGGGGCTCCCGGTCCCGGTAGGACCGCTCGGCCTCGTACAGCCGGGGCCCCGCCAGCCTGTGCAGGGAGTCGTTCCTCAGCACCAGTTCCCGGCCCAGAGGGTCCCTTCTGTGGATGTCCAGGCCCCTGTAGGGGTCTCTCATGGGGTCCCAGTGGAAGGCCTGGTAGGGGAACCTCTCGGCTCCCGGGATGGGGCTGATGCCCATGAAGGGCGCCACCATTCGAGTCCTCTCCAAGCCACTGATGGCGTTCATGGGGTGGACGCCAGCCATACCCATGGGCATAGCCATGGAGGAGGGCGGGTGGAGGGTGGGTGTGGGGGGCTGCACCTGGGGTGGGTGCTCGGAGGGTCTGTCCGGGGTGCTGTCCTGCTCCTCCTTTCTCTCCTCCTTCACCTTCACCTCGTTACCGTTGTTCTTCTTGTGGTGCTCGTAGATGGGCTCCCCCTTCTTCTCCGAGACGCCCAGGCCCCCGTTGGGACGCTCCAGACTGGTCTGACGGATGTAGGGGGACGTCCCCCCCCGGTTGGGGGTCTTGTTCTCAGACACCCGCCCGTCCAGGATGATGGGCGCGTCCTTGTCGCCGTGGTGGTTCTCCTTGAGCTTGTGCTCGTCCGACGGGCTGCGGCCCTCCTTCCAGGACTCCGAGTGCTCACGCTCCCTGTCTTTGGCCTTGCCGTCCTTGTCCCTCGGGGTTGTCACCGGGGGGCAGGTGGTTCCGCGGGGGACTCCTGGGGCCGTCCGTGGCCCAGCAGGGTGAGGGGGTTGATGGGCACTGGGGACGGGTGGCTGGAGTGGCGCTTCTCCATGTCCCTGGAAACAAGCACAAACAAGCGAGGTTAGTCCAACCGTAAAGTCCACCCCCACTTACATTTAGTCATTTAGCAGACGCTCTTATCCAGAGCGACTTGCAGTAAGTACAGGGACATTCTCCCTGAGGCAAGTAGGGTGAAGTGCCTTGCCCAAGGACACAACGTCATTTGGCTCGGCTTGGAATGGAACCGGCAACCTTCGGATTAATATCCCGACTCCCTAACCGCTCAGTTATCTAACCCCCCCACTCACGGCAAAGTCCGCCAGCGACGCGTTACGTCAGGTAAGCCCCTCCGACCCACCTGTCCTTGTCGTCCTTGGTGACTGAGGAGGAGTCTCTCTTGTCCGAGTCGCGGTCTCTCTCGTGGGAGCTGACCGAGGCGCTCCTCTCCGAGTCCCCGGGCTTGAGCCAGGGCGGCGGCGTGGGGAAGGAGGGCGGCGTGCGGTGCAGCCGGTTCCACGGCTCGTGGTTGTTGCCGAAGTGCTGCTGTGCGTTGGGGTTGTCTTTATGGCCGAACATGGAGTTGGGCGCTGTTAGGGATTCAACACACGGAAAACACACACAGCGACGCAAGTTAAAATGCATATCGACATGGGACTACAGCATCCATCGAGGTTCAAACTACATGCGTTCCCATCATCAACATGATGTGATACTATAGCTGAGATGATGTTCCCTGTTAAACTGTATCTTGGTTAAAGTACAAATTGTTATCATTTCTGGTCTTTGATTATCTACCACGTGCATGTAGATTTTTGGCCTGTCTGCAAATATGTAACATGTCAACTATCAGGTGCGGCCAGGGAGTTGGAACTCACTTAGTGCCGGGTTCCCCAGCCCCCCGAACGCGGCCGAGCTGAGCGCCGCCAGGCCGCCGAAGGAGGGAGGCCTGCTGAACGGCTCGAGGTGAGGGCCGGGGGTGAGGAAGTTTCCGGGGTGGTGGGAGGGGTGACCGAAGGGTCCTACTGAAGGGTGTGTCGGTCCTGAGGGGAGAGAGAGAGAGAGAGAGAGAGAGAGAGAGAGAGAGAGAGAGAGGAGTAAAAAATCTGGGATCTCGTATATTTCTTTTGAAAAGAGATGATTTACCGTATGATATAGATCAACCTACTTCTCCAGCGTCTGAGATCATTGATCTCATCAAACTTGAACTCAGACGTTATCTGATCTATCTGCTCTGTGTTGCAGGGTAAAGTGTCCTGGGCTTCAAGTTAAACACACTCACCTCCAGCTGAGAAGAGCGTGGCGGGGCGTGCCAAATCGTGGGGGTGGTGGATGGCACCAAAGAGGCTGGGGCCCGGGGGCCGGCTGAAGAACTCTGGCTTGAGGCCGAAGTCCAGCTTATGAGGATCGACCTGCATCTGCTGCTGGAAGACGCCAGGCGGAGTAACAGCACATGAGAAACCAAGCCCTCCACTCAACCTCACATATTATAAAAGACCTACTAGTACACAACCTACAGTAGAAAACACCATCTTATGCATTCTACTATAAAATGAAAACAATAAAAATGTTAGGCAACAATTGACTGGAAGTTAATGGAACAATGTTAAGTGTTATCAGACGCTGCCTCAAAAAATATGTCTTGATGAAATGCAAGAAGATAGTTTGGATGTCTGTCCCCTTGTTGTTGTTGTTGTTACTGTAATGAACCACTAGATGGCAGTGGTCTCAGCTGCACGATCAGCCCTGGTAACAACTAAGCTAAAAATGACCCTTGTTTGATGTGTCACACAGCATTAGGGGAGGTCTCACCTTTACTTTCTGTTGGTGGTGGTAGATCTGCCAGGCTATGTGCACATGCATGGCGCACCACTTCCCTGGTTTCTGGAGACACAAGAAGAGGATGTGGTTAACGTCAACAGCTGACATTCAGCAGTCAGAAAACACACATGCTAGCTTTCACTGTAGGGCATTCATCTGACTGTGACATGGTGATAATTTCCCCAAAATAGCCATATTAGTATGGGTTGTTTTGGATGAAATAACCACATGGGGTGTTGGCAAAGGGGCTAGTATGGGCGTTTTGGGGGA
>CAEFZP010004569.1:0-14011 GCA_903064625.1 Mallotus villosus | reverse complement strand
AGGTAGTAGACGGGGTACAGAACAACGCACAAAGCAACCTTATTACCTACTCTCTGTCTGTGTGTGTCTGTGTGTGTGTGTTGGTAGATTAGGTTATTTTGTCGTGTGTGGTTTGTGTCTGGGGGGGGGAGGTGTAGTGGGGGGGGGAGGTGTATGTTGGAAACTCTAGTCATAGTCTTGTACAGTGTGTGGACGTGTGTGTGTTGTTAGATTAGGCTATTTTGTTGTGGGATTTTGTGTGTGTGTGGGGTTGGGGGCGGGGGGGTGGGGGTGGTGAGGTGTAGTGGGAAAAACAGATTATCAAAACGAAAACACATTGAAGCCGAGAGCGCTGGCTGTACCTGTGATTGGCGGCTACAACAACACACAAGTTCAATCACAGTTGTTTTTCTGCTGCACAACAACGAAAACAGAGATTGCCGAAGTCGCTTGATTTTAGCTACTCACAACAGAATGTTAACTTGCTCAATCGAGCGACATTGTTGCTAAAGTGGCAACACTGTTTAATCGATCATTTAAACCAGTAAACATTTGTTTTGTCAGTTAGCGGTTACACGGTTAGAGCATCCTTACTTTCGACTGGAGTTCCATGGCAGGACTTGTCACTTTCCCCTCTCCGTTTGTGTCCGAATTCCGTGCTGCTTTCCGATTGGCTAACCGATGTGTCTCTCACTATTTCTCCTCGCATCAACTTCTCAGATTGGCAAGAGGATCAGTCCGACAACCAATCAGACTACTCTGTGGCTTCGGAGGAGGGAGATGAGGACTTTGATGAACGTTCCGAAGGTAAGGAGCTGTAGAACCAGGGCTCTGAAGTCTAATCAAACGTTTGGCGTGAGAGTACCATACCAGTCAACGTTTGGGTTCTAAAATCCTGGAGAGAGGGAGGGAGGGGGTGGGGGGCATTTAACTGTATAACTCGAGACAGCTCTCAACTCGATAGAACACTTATGAATGAAGAGCGCGTTACAAATCAAATGAATTATTATTATTATAAATTGTATATAGCGTGACAAGTTATCCCTTACTTCTCAGCGTGAGAAACACAAGGTGTTGTGAGAGTGAGAAAGGGTTGAAATGTGTGAGTCTCACTGCTATAACCACTAACCAGAGGAGAAAGTGTGTGACAGAGAGATGATCTACAGACGATTTAGTCACTCAGACTGACAAAACTGCTCTCTCTCTCTCTCTTCAGCTAACGCCCGCAGACCCAACCGAAAGGGGCTCAGGAACGACCGGGACAAGCCACTGCCCCCCCTGCTGGCCAGAGTGGGCGGCAACATCGAGGTCAGTCTGCAGCCGGGAGCCTTTTCCTCCCCCAGCCTCTAAAGAGGCTCAAAGAGAGTCCGACCTTGACCCTGTTTCAGGCTGTGTGTGTTGATGGAGCGTGTCATGTGACTCTGTAGGTGCTGGGTTTCAACGCGCGTCAGAGGAAGGCCTTCCTGAACGCAGTGATGCGTTATGGGATGCCCCCGCAGGACGCCTTCACCACCCAGTGGCTGGTCAGAGACCTGCGAGGGAAGTCTGAGAAAGAGTTCAAGTGAGTTGTGTGTGTGTGTGTGTGTGTGTGTGTGTGTGTGTGGCGGGTGAACTAAAAGGTTCAATGCAAAGGTTATTTATTTTTTGCACACAAGTGATTACAAAGAACTATGCTGATGTCTGCATAACACAATTCTCTCTCTCTCCTCTCCCCGCCCTCCCCTCTCTCTCCATCACTCTCTCCCCATCACTCTCTCCCTCCTCTTTCCCCCATCACTCTCTCCCTCCTCTTTCCCCATCACTCTCTCCCTCCTCTCTCCCCATCACCTCTCCCCCCTTCCACCTCTCTCTCCTCCCCCCCTCCCCAGGGCGTACGTCTCTCTCTTCATGCGGCACCTCTGTGAGCCCGGGGCCGACGGAGCGGAGACCTTTGCCGACGGCGTTCCCCGCGAAGGGTTGTCGCGGCAACACGTGCTCACGCGCATCGGCGTGATGTCACTGATCAGGAAGAAGGTAGGTCGTCGTCGTCGTCATGATGAAGAGCGACGCAGGCTGGTCACGACTCCGTCAGGTTTGAGTTGTGATTTGACCCGCCTGGTGATTGGCTGACAGGTTCAGGAGTTGTGATTTGACCTGTGTGGTGATTGGCTGACAGGTTCAGGAGTTTGAGCACGTGAACGGCCAGTGGTCGATGCCCTGGATGATGGAGCTGGAGGAGAACAAGAGGGCAGCGGCACTGGCTGCAGGAGAAGACCCCAAGACCCCCTCTACTGGGACCCCCGCAGACACACAGCCCAACACCCCCGCCCCAGGTACACACACAGCCCAACACCCCCGCCCCATGTACACACACACACACACCACACACACCAGGTACACACACACACCACCCACACCACACCACACCCACACACACACCCCCCACCTCAGTGTACACACACACACACACCAGGTACACACCACACACACACACACCCGCCAGGTACACACACACACACACCCCCACCTCATGTACACACACACACACACACCCGCCAGGTACACACACACACACACACACACACCTCAGGTACACACACACACACCAGGTACACACACACACATCCCAGGTATACCCCAAGACCCCCTCTACTGGGACCCCCGCAGACACACAGCCCAACACCCCCCGCCCCAGGTACACACACACACACACCCCGCCAGGTATACACACACACACACACCCCCACCTCAGGTACACACACACACACCAGGTACACACACACACATCCCAGGTATACCCCAAGACCCCCTCTACTGGGACCCCCGCAGACACACGGCCCAACACCCCCGCCCCAGGTACACACACACACACACCACACACACCAGGTACACACACACACATCCCAGGTACACACACACACACACACCCGCCAGGTACACACACACACACCCACCTCAGGTACACACACACCCCAGGTACACACACACACCATGCAGTTACTGGCATGAAAAGCCAGCAAATACTTGGTCTGATCTCTCTCTCTCTCTCTCTCGTCTCTCTCTCTCTCTCTCTCTCTCTCTCGTCTCTCTCTCTCTGCTGGTCTCACAGAGGAGCTCAGCAAGACTGAGGACCCCAAGGATGCAGAGGTGAGGAAGGAAGCGGAAGGAGACAAGGAGGCCAGAGGAAGCAAGTCAGATGATCCAGAGGTAAGATCCTCCTTTCAGTGACCACACACACACAGCACACACACTGCACATCACACAGCACACACACACACACACACACACCACACACACTGCACATCACACAGCACACACACACACACACACCACACACACACTGCACATCACCACACACAGCACACACCACACTCACACACACACACACAGCACACTCACGCACACCACACACACACAGCACACCACACAGCACACAGCACACAGCACACAGCACACAGCACACAGCACACAGCACACAGCACACAGCACACAGCACACACACACACACACACTGCACACACTGCACATCACACTCACACACCACACACACACCACACACACTGCACATCACACTCACACACCACACACACACTGCACATCACCACACGTACACACACCACACTTATACACACCACACACACCACACACGCACACACGCACCACACACACACTGCATATCACCACACGTACACACACACACACACACACCACACACACACTGCACATCACCACACGTACACACACCACACTTATACACACCACACACACACAGCACACACCACACACACACTGCACATCACCACACTCACACACAGCGCACACACATGCACGGTTCTCTAATTCCAAATCTCATCTACCCCACCCCTCTTCTTCTGATCAGATTATCGAAATCCCGGACGAGTCGGAAAAGTCCCCGTCGCCCGAGAAGCACGCGAGCGCCAGAGCCTCTCCCGACCCCCGCCTTGCGGTGAAGGAGGAGCAGGAGAAGGAGGCCGGCGGGGGGGAGAAGGAGGCCCAAGACAAGGACAAGGAGGAGAAGCCTTCAGAGGCCGCCGCGGAGGAGAAGAAGGAGTCCCCGGAGGTCAAGGGTGAAGGCTCCGAGGGTACGGCGGGGTCAGAGAGCAAAGGTCAGTCTGGAGGGTCAGCGTGTCACATGTCTGGAACTGCAAGTCGTCCTTCTTTATCCTTGTGATTGACGGAAGGGGTGTTGTCTGTCTTTCAGTGGAAGAGAGCAAAGACGAAAAGATGGACACCAGTCCCCCTGCTGAACAAAAGAAAGGTACACACACAGACCACACACACACACACACACACACATACGCACACACAGTCTCTCTTACTCTTTCACACAGTCTCAGCAGGCCTGACTGTGTTGTGTCTCGCTGCAGAACAAAAGGAGGAGAAGGACGGGGTGAAGGAGGAGTCCAGCAAGCTGGCCAACGGAGAGAACGCCAGAGAGGGCGGAGCCGCCAAAGAGGGTGGAGCCGCCAGAGAGGGAGGAGCTGCCAGAGAGGGCGGAGCCACCGTCAACATCAGCGAGGAGAAGAAGAAGGCGACCAAGCAGAGGTTCATGTTCAACATCGCAGACGGAGGGTTCACAGGTACACACACACTCTCACACACTCTCACACACAAACACTCACACACACACTCACACACACACACACACACACACACACACTCACACTCACTCACTCACACACACTCCAGTACCTGTGTGTCAGGCTCACATAGGTGTCCAGCTGAAACAGGGAAACACCTGGGCCAGCTATTCAAGTTTGATTGTTTTTGGTTTATGGCAGCTGTATTCATACCTTGTGTCTCTCTCTCTCTCTGTCTCTCTCTCTCCCTCCAGAACTTCACTCTCTGTGGCAGAACGAGGAGAGGGCGGCCACAGTCACCAAGAAGACCTTTGAGATCTGGCACCGTCGTCATGACTACTGGCTTCTGGCGGGCATCATACAGTATCCTTTCATTGGATGACCTTCACACAAGAGCCCTTACACAGGAGCACACGCTTACTGTAGACGCTGTGTAAGACTGATTAGCCTTGTGTTCCGTGAGAGCGACCAGCCTGTAGGTTTGTCCTCCAATCAGAATCCACCTGATTGTAATAGTTGGTGGACAAGCAGAATGGGGGTTGTTTGCAACCGAGGCTGAAGGAAACCCCTAGGAGAGGGCAGCTCTTCAGCAGCGTGGGTCAGACAGCCCTGGTGCTGGGTGACCCCAAAGGCTCTACGTACCCCTCCCCTCAAACCGGCTCATCTCCAGGCTTCTGTAACGAGGACCCCCCCCTCCTCCTTTCCTCTCATGGCTGTTCTGCCCTTTAACCCCGCCCCCCTCAGACATGGCTACGCTCGCTGGCAGGACGTGCAGAACGACGTGAAGTACGCCATCCTCAACGAGCCCTTCAAAGGGGAGATGAGCCGGGGGAACTTCCTGGAGATCAAGAACAAGTTCCTGGCCCGCAGGTTCAAGGTACGACTGCTGTCTCTCTGTCTTGTGCTCTCTCTATCTCTCTCTCTCTCTAGCTCTCTCTAGCTCTCTCTCTCTCCCTCCTGTGTGTGCAGCTCCTGGAGCAGGCCCTGGTGATAGTCTCTCTCTGACTCTCCCTCTCTCTCTCAGCTCCTGGAGCAGGCCCTGGTGATAGTCTCTCTCTCTGACTCTCTCTCTCAGCTCCTGGAGATAGTCTCTCTCTCTGACTCTCTCTCCCTCTCTCTCAGCTCCTGGAGCAGGCCCTGGTGATCGAGGAGCAGCTCCGCAGGGCTGCCTACCTCAACATGTCGGAGGACCCCGCCCACCCCTCCATGGCCCTGAACACGCGCTTCAGCGAGGTGGAGTGCCTGGCCGAGTCCCACCAGCACCTCAGCAAGGAGTCCATGTCTGGCAACAAGCCCGCCAACGCAGTGCTGCACAAGGGTAAAGGTCACCATGGCAGAAACAGTTCTTTTGATGTATCGAGAGGTGATCTGCTGATCAATTTCAGTTTGTGTTTGTTAGTGAATCTCCTGTGTTTTGAACGAGACGTGGATGACCTACCTTAACTTTACATGTGGAGAATGGTCTGTGATGATGATGATGTTTCTTCGTCCTCCAGTGCTCAAACAGCTCGAAGAACTCCTCAGCGACATGAAGGCCGACGTCACACGCCTCCCGGCAACCATCGCCAGGATACCTCCCGTTGCCGTGCGGCTGCAGATGTCCGAGAGGAACATCCTCAGCCGATTGGCCAGCCGCGGCCCGGAGATCACAGGCCAGAGCCAATCACAGGCCGCACAGCAGGTGCCACGCTGATCCGGCCCCGCCCTCGTCCGATGTTACTCAGATGTACCTCCCTGTTTCATCCCATGCAGCACTAGTCGTGCCCCCCCAGACCCCACCTTGTACAGCACCGTACGATATGTCTACCTCTGTAGCCCCGCCCACCCACCCCTAATTGAAGCCTAGCCCAGTCACCTACACCCCTGGGCTCATCAGACTCCGTACTGCCTCCTTGTCACTGGACAGACACTCTGGACTCATAGACACAGTCCTCTGTCCCTCCTGTGGAAACAGCAGGCCCTCCCCTCTGTGGCTGGCCTGTTCTGGCTCTATGGCAGGGGCAGGTGTCAGGTGTGTTTGTGTGTGCAAAAACTAGAATAGAAACGGGAAGAATTATTTTGGGGTCGTAGAGTGTTTTGCTGAAATGTAAACATTGCTGGGGTCATGTGTGTAATCATGTGGAGGTTAAAAACATGGGTGTTCAATCCCATTTCCCCCCCATGTCCAGATCTGAGCTACAAGAGAGTGTGTGTGTGTGTGTGTGTGTGTACGCGGGCGTGCCTGTGCGTGTGTTTGTGTGTACGCGTGCGGGCGTGCGTGTGTTTGCGTGTGTGCGTGTGCTTTGATGGGTGTCAGGGTATTCTAATGTGCATCTCTACTGCAGACGGACCCAGCCCCCCTCAGTGTGTACATGTTTTACCAGAGAGACTGTTATTATTAACTATGAAGTTCTGATTATGTTGTAGAATAATAACACTGTTTGGTCTCTCAGTGCTCTCCCCCCTTTCAACCCTGACCCCCTCCTCACCCCCTACCCTCACCAGAGAACCCATGTGACTTGACACTATCCGGTGATTGGTTATCCCCGCCCCATCTTGCACCTCTACATTCCTGATTGGTGGTCTAGGTGACTTGTTCCCGAGGCGTCTCCCCTTTCCTTGTTTTCTTTGTTTTGTTTTGCTCAGATAAGAACATGCAATAGGCTCCACATGTTCACAGACAGGGGATGTCTTTTGAGACTGACAACCTTTTAAGTTAAGTTAATTTCTTACAGTCTAACGTTTTTTTTGTTGTTTTAAAAGTTGAACTATTTTATGGTTACCACCTTGTTGTTTTTATCGTTATAGTTTCTTTATGAGAACTACAATAAAAAAAGGGTAACAGTTTGTGAAGCTTTCGAGTCTTTCCGTGCGTTTTGTGAGTGAACGAGGAAGTGAAAGGAGAAAGATCTGAGGTTTTAAAGTGAAGTTGCATCAAACCAATAAAAGGAGAGAAACTACAGCAAGTAGGCAAGTCGTTTTTCTGGGAGTTTTTCCTCGTCTTCCTTGAGGGTTTAGGTCGATTGAGGGGCAGCTCTATGGGCGTATGTGAAGCCCTCTGTGAAATGCTTGTGTGTAAAAAGGGCTATACAAATACATTTGTATTTGATTTTGAAGTAGGCGATGAGACAGCAAGTAGGCCATGAGACAGCAGGAGGGAAGGGGGGACAGGAACTGGCTCGTGTTATCACAAAGACAGACAGGCAAGAAATTATGATAATTGGGAGTAAATTGCAGGGTGGAAGAAAATACTGGGATGGTCCTAGTCTGCTGATTTCTTATCAGGGAACCGGAAGAGGAAAAGAGATGAGAGGGATATATATACATGAGGAAAAGTGAAACTATGCAGGGAGAGGTTAGGTGGGAGGAGAGTAGAACCCAAATTGTCTGTAAATGTTTCCTGGATTGTCAGACGGTGCATGTCAGACAACCTGCCAGATATGTATCTCAACCTCCAGTCCTACTAACACAGCGCTAACAAGACTCGCTACACTGACTCTGGACTATTTACAAAACACCGTGTCTGGCTTACAGCTCCTACTGGCATCCTTACTGTGACCACTTGCAGGCCTGTTTCAGTCCTGCCTGTCCAGGACCCAAGTCCGGTGTCTTGTGGGTAAGTGTGTTTTTTTGTAGCTGAGAAGAGCGGAATCTTTTTGGGCGGTTGACACAATGGAAAAACGGTTTAAAAAAACAAAACAAAAGGTGATAAAAACTTTTCTCACGTTGAGCCTGGCGGTCTGGTGTGATTGAGAAGCTTGCAGGTGTAGAAAGGGAAGAGAGGCGAACCCTACAGCTGTCTTCTCTCTGAAGAGTGAGAGAAGACACTGCAGGCGCTGGTGTTAACCACCACGTCTCTGAGAGATCATTAACACCTGCAGGGTCGGAGTACCAGGGTGTGTGTTTGTCTTGTCCTCACAGTTGCAGTGTCGGTGTCGACACCGAAAAGCGAAGCGTGCGTGTTGCTCTTCTAAACTGCGCGGATCTCTTTTGCATAAATTCAAACTCGGTTGTTGGCCCAGAAAAAAAGGAATATGATTTGCAAGTCAAAGTGTTGATCCATGCTTCTAAAGGTAATGTAACTGAACACTAGACACAAGATCGGCTTGGGAAGCCGTTGTTGTCATTCCATAGCTGCGGCATGGCTGCTAGCGAAATGCTGCATCATGGGAAATGAAGTCTTCTTGAAGATTTTGCTTAATGTGTCTTACACTGTCAGCAAGCACAACCACTGTATCCAGCTGACCTGCTCAGAAATATCTTAGTATTTTCTATTTCTCATTCATTCACGTATACAGTATTGTGGTTATTTCCTGCATTGAGTATCGTGTTTGTGTGTTCTGTTTCAATGCTTAGTATTTCGTTTTATAACTTTTGAGTGGTGGTGGTGGTGGCAGTTATCTTAAACAGCGACTGGCACATAGTGTCAAAGGTGGAGGTTACATTACAAATAAGGAAGTGTACAGTGAATTTGACCTTTGAGCCACAGACATCATCTCACACACACACGCACACACACACACCTAGCCACAGAAAGCAGACATCAGCAGTGAACGAGAGGACTAGAGAGCAGGTGGATTACAGGAGAGGACAGATAAGACAAAGTGATCTTAAGCAAGGTTGTTGGAAACTACGTTAACAAAAAAAATGCACATGTTCTTTTGTTTTCCTTCCTCTTATTGTGTCAGAAATGTGCAGTTCCTTTGTTGACGTTTCTCTTTTTCATTATTCATAGAGGAACAGGTGTGTGACTGGACTGGAAGTACACGGCAGAAAATATCACTTGTCACCAGGAGAGAGAGAGAGAGGGGGAGGGAGAGAAAGAGGGAGAGAGAGAGAGGCCTGAAGACACAGGTAATTTATTTAAGGCGTGTTGTTCGATTTGTGTTTTCTCATTTTAAATATAATCTACTTGACAGGAATTCCGGCCTGTCAGCTATATTTGTTCTTGCCCGTCTTTGCTTTCACTGTTTTGTGAAAGAAGCCGCAAAAAGGAAGGAAGAAGTGATAGAACGAGAGAGAGAGAAGTGAGGGGAGGGACAGTGGTGCAAGACCTTAAAGATGCCGTATGCGGAATTGTCATTTGCTTTCAGAAGGAGCTGATAAACAGTAAGCGTGTTTTCTTACCTTCCTATACTGCGTTGTCACAGATAGAGGTGAAAAAGAGGGTTGGATAGACAGGTGCGTGGGAGAAAGAGGAAGAAAGGATTGTCTGAAGGGTAGTCTGTAGTTACGGCGTGAGAAGTGAGGGGACTGGAGAGTGTGCGAAAGGTTAGAGACGAAAGGATGAGAGTAAGAGACAGGAAAGTATGAGAATTCAAAGTTACGCTATGGATATTTTTAAATGAGGGAGTTTTATTATGTCGATTGCTGTGACACATTGAAGTCTTCACCAGAGAAAATGGATAGGTTGACTGTTACGTATCTGTTGCAGGAAAGTAGCTGTCTAGTTTTATTTGTACTGATTTTACTGATTTACTAGCACTGGAATCATAGCTCATTCTCCTGTTCTCTTTCCTCTCATCCCAAAAGGTGTGAAGGTGTAAAATATGGTTCGGTAAGTTGTGTTTTTCAACTCGACTGTTTATCGCTCAGTTGCCTAACAGCAGCTGCAGCCGTCAAACTTCTCTCTTTCCTTTTCTGCTTTGTTCTCCTTTTCTAACTGAGTGTTTTTCTTCATTCACATTTTGAAAAGCAGACAGTAAATACTCATTCTTACAAGTATATTTATTGTAGATTTCTCATCATTGAAATCTTTGATGACAGTATGTCATAGAATATGATATATTGGTGATATAGCTAATAAAATATGACTATCACAAAAAAGACATGAGGAGAAGATCGAGCATTTTTCGGGGTTAGTGTCACTGAGCTGATGTCAACGATTCAGGTCTTAAAACTAATGACCAGTTTCCTGCTGCACTTTCACATTACGTATTAGAAAATACTCTCTCTCTCTCTCTCTGTGTGTCTTGACAGCGTATATAAATATACGGCCCATGTCAAGTTGATGTCAGCGTAGATTTTAAGACTGAACCGATATGCAGTGGACTTCTCACAGGCCCCTGTGTCTATCTTAAACTTGTACACTGCAGGACCTTCTCTACATCTTTATTTTTAACATTTGAAAGGATTTAAAAAGCTTGATTCTGTATAACCACCAACCACCTTAGGTAAGGCTCAGGGTCTATATCTGCCCTCTAGGAATTTGAATCTGTTCCACAGACATGCATCAAACAGATTGTACTCAAAACAGAATTTGTTTGCGTGTGCATGCATGTGTGTCTGTGTGTGCGTGTGTATGTGTGTGTGTGTGTGTGTGTGTGTGCGTGTGGTTCTCCAGGTGGTTCCACAGAGACGTGTCAGGCCTGGACGCTGAGAACCTGCTCAAGACCAAGGGTTCCCACGGCAGCTTTCTGGCCCGGCCCAGCAAGAAGAATCCTGGAGATTTCTCTCTCTCTGTCAGGTACATGCAGTCATGTGTTTTTCTCTTATTCATTCTTTCATTCTTTCATTCTTTCATCCTTTCATCCTTTCATTCTTTCATTCTTTCATTCTTTTATTCTTTCATCCTTTCATTCTTTAATTCTTCATTAACTATTTAGCAGTGTTTTGCAAGTGTCACACTTTGTTTTCTGCTTTGACCTTTTCTATCTCCCCTTCTCAAATTAATCCGTCTCTTCCTCGTACTGGTGTCTCTGTTACTTGGAAAGGAACACACAAAACAGCCGGTACTTGGCGTACTGAGAAATATGGATTTTTCCGCAATAATCTACTAGCATTAATACAATTTTCAAACAGCATGTAGTGACTCTTTTCATTTGTCACCTTCTCTGTCCCTTGTCCCCCTGTCCCTTGTCCCCCTGTCCCCTGTCCTGCAGAGTGGGAGATCTGGTGACCCACATCCGTATCCAGAACACGGGCGACTACTATGACTTGTATGGAGGGGAGAAGTTCGCCTCGTTGTCTGAACTTGTGGAGTATTACACTGCAGACGTCGGCGTCCTACAGGACAGGGACGGCACCCTCATAGAGCTCAAATACCCCCTCAACTGCTCCGACCCCACCACTGAAAGGTACGTTTGGGGGTCAGGTGGCTGAGCGGTTAGGGAGTCGGGCTATTAATCTGAAGGTTGTTGGTTCAATTCCCGGCCGTGTAAAATGACGTTGTGTCCTTGGGCAAAGCACTTCAACCTACTTGCCTCGGGGTGAATGTCCCTGTATTTACTGTCAGTTGCTCTGGATAAGAGTGTCTGCTAAATGGCTAAAATGTAAAAATGTTATGTTTGCTATCGTTGAGCAAGCTAACTGAAATAATGGGCTCCAAGATGGCAACTTCCAGCCTGTCTCTAACTCTAAACTAGACTGGAGCATTCATAGGTGTGCTACCTTGCCTCCGAATCTCTTTCGGCCGGTTATTTGGGGCTGGTGGTTGTAGTGTTCTTCACAGTGTGTGTGTTTGTGTGTAAATCACTCTGTTGTACCCTCTCACCCTCCATGTCAGTTGTTTAACTTCCCCTAAATGCTGCGGTTGGAAACTTTAAGTTTTGACACATCTGAAAGCAGTGACCAGACCCTTTGTCTTCCTCTCTTGCAGTCCTCCACCATCCTCTCCTCTCTCTCTCCTCTCCTCTCTCTCCTCTCTCTCTCTCTCCTCTCTCCCTCCCTCTCCTCTTCTGTGTTCTCTTTCTCGCCCCCCTCATCTCTCCTCCTCTCCCTCTCGTCTCTCTGGTATATTCCTCTGCTCTCGGGTCTGTTTCTGATCTCACCTCTCTCCTTTCGGGCCGGGTCTGGCCTCTCCTCTCTCCTTCTTTCTCTCCTGCGAGGTGGTTGTCGGGTCTCTCCTCCCTCCCCTCGTCATCTCGTCACATCCTCTCACTCTCTCTCTAGTCTACCTCTCTCCTCCCTCGAGGAAAGTCAACGCTACGTCTCTCTCCATCCCTAGTAAGGAAATAAAGCCTGCGATTTAGACCCGAGTAAAAAACATGGAATCCAGATGTAAAAAAGCAAAGGGGGATCACAGGATGATGGGGGGGGTTTCGGTGCTCTGCCTTCTTGTCCTGGGAGTTTTGTATTCAACACTTCCTACCGGCAAATCCGCCGGCTAGGACAGGTTAACACATATCTTTTGTGGCTGATGTTTGTTCATTATTGGTGGTTCTTTTTGGTAGCTGACTGGTCATGCCGCTTATGCCAATCGCGGCCTTCTCTCCTCTTCCGCTTCTTTCGAAAATAAGTTACCGTGTAGGCAGCGTGTCTTTTCGGCCTGCCACGCTATTGTCATCATAACGTACATAGCGGGGGGGCAATACGGAATGTGCAGCAATAAAGCACAGCACCTCTTTGTTGTTTGTACGGATCCTACCACTCTACTGGACACCCTTATTTACACGACCACCGGGTGCTCTGCGCATCTGCGCGCACGCAGCAACTCTGACATCAAGTTTTGGGGTGCGTGTTTTGCCCAAAGAATTTCGGAATATGCACAGTTTGGTGGAGATCAGCAAACCAACTATAATGCGAGCTCGTGCCCGGTCCGCCATTGACTCTTCCGTCTTAATGTTGGTACATCCAGGGTACAAGGCATCTCCGGAGGGGGAGATAGGCTATTGTCTGGTTTTTTGTTTTGGTCCGATTTAGTTGTGTTCGACCGGGGCTCATTTTTGGGTTAATAGACTACACTGCACTTTACAAGATTCCAGCTGGACTACACAGATAGATATGTAGGGGGGTGGATCGTGTAAGAATCCATGAAAGACGCTCGATACGGATCTAAGAAAGCAGCGAGGGAAGGGGGCACCACCCTGCAGAATTGATGGAAAGGGCTTGAGGAACCGCGGGGTAAGAGGTGAAGAAGCAAGTCGCCCGTTAGTAAAGGGAGAGTAGGCATTACGAAGGCTTGCCGGGTAATATTAGTGTGAGACGCCAGCCAGGAAACAGAGTGGACGCACCTCACTCAAAAGATCTTGACAGGAAAGCTGAGGGGGACGTAAACTAACAGGGACAGCAACTTAAAAGATCGGACCAGTTGCTAATTAATGGGACCGGGAAACGAAAGGTAAAGGAGGACAGGAAAGGAGAGAGGAACTAGTCTGAAGAAGGGAACGGTGAGGAAAGCAGGGGGGTCAACGGGAACAGAGCAGGCTGGTCTAACGGCAAGAAGACAGAAGGTGTTGCGGAAGCAATGGTCGGTGCCGGCCAGCATAACTGGCGCGACTGGCGGGTGAACCTCACAATTCTCCCGGCGGCTTATAGACTGGAGTGGAAGCCCGAGTTGTGAGACAGGTCTTCCCGAGGGACCATTCGGGGAGGCAGAACGTCGTGCAGGTCGGAGAAAAGAGCGGGCGCGCAACCGACCACGCTGGCAGCTACCACCGACAAAGTTGGGAAATCGGGGGGGCGTCGGGTACGTGGTCGAATAGAGCTCTGGGCGGAAAAAAGCGGGGGATCGGGGGGACATCTCTCCCAGCAGG